>OX456525.1:22348652-22806152 GCA_949748255.1 Eustalomyia histrio
TTTTTTCCCTTCATACATTCATTTTTAACTTCGAAAGTGTTACACATATAGGAAAATGGTATAGAAACAGATTAGAGAAATTGTAATTCTTAATTTTTCTAAATTTGTTTCATCAAAATCAGACAAGTGGTTCTCGAATTATGTTAAACTACGTTTTTGCCAACAGTACATCCACAGTAAATATTTGTGTAATATCGGCTTTTTTGCTAATAAGTGATGCCATTGGTAAAATAGCAAATACAAATACCCAAACTGCCTTTTTGAACCTCTTCCTAGGAATTTCAAAACATTCTGTCTTAGCGGACGCATAGAGCACATTGTGGCATAGAGGAAGAATAGTATAGAGATTGTGAACGTCTGCAGCGGCCAAAGAAAATTTTATACAAAATGCAAAGGTATGGAAACAGAGAAAACAGGGGAAAATTGAGCAAATTTCCCTGATTTTCAAATCCAATTGCAAAATCTGCTTAAAACTAATTGGATTTGCAAAGAAAATCAATTGGAATCGCAAAACAACCAATTTGAAAAGATGCCGAACCTTTGTAACTTTCCCATACAAAACCAAGAGATCGTTTTTTACTACGTGAGCGACATATACATGGAGTGGTGAACGTCTACATCAGAGGTCCCGATATATGAGTCTCAGTCACAATTTCATTTTGTTTTGTTACTATTAAGCAAAAAGGGATATTTCAGGCGATATAGACCGTTATGTTTTGCATGCAATTTTTGTTTGTTGGCGAATGGGGTAGAGAAGCAAGCGGGGTAACAAAAAGGCACGGTTTTCGTGCATGTTTTTGTTATTTCTCCTTCGCACTATATGTATTCTTCACATATTCAGTTTGGAATTGGCTCTAGAGTATTCAAAAACCGAAACCGAAAACCGGTCAACCGGTTTCTTTTTTTTAAAAAACCGATCGGTTTCGAATATTTTGTAAATTCGAAGAAAACCGAAAACCGGTCTGTTTTGTTCGGTTAACCGGTTCGGTTAATTACATCACCAAATGGGTTATTTGGTCTCTTTTATTTTTTCCGAACACTTTTATAATCGTTTGTTCGGTTGTGAAGATTTAGATGTAAGCCTGATAGATCCCGATGAAGACTTAACTTTGGATATTCCAAATTCAAATAGTTTAATTTCTGATCTAAAAGACACAATAAAAAGTATTCAAAATCCTAAAAAAAGAGACTTTACAAAATCATTCATCATTATATGATGATTTCATATATCTTGATAAATGCGACAAAAGAACTGAAAATTTGAAAAATTTATATAATTGTCTTTTGACTATTTGTCCAACATCTACTATTAGTGAAAGAGTATTTTCCACTTCTAGCTTTATCAAAAGCAAACAAAAAATCGTCTTAAAACGAAACATTTAAATTGCATATTATTTCTAAAATATTATTTTAGAACTGAAAAATGGATTTTCTTTTTACATATTTAAAATGTAATATAAAAAAAGGTTATTTAATGTCAAAGGTTTTAAACGCTCAAATTACTAACGTTCCTAATTTACAAACTTAATGATCTCTATTCATTTGATATGAATATAGTTTTATAATATTAATTTTTAAGATATTATATTAAAAAATATTAAAACAAATAAATAAAACTTTGAAATGAAATACAATTATATATATTTTTTTTTCAAAGAATGTATTTTTTTATTTTTATTACTTTATATATTAAATTTCTTTTTGTTTGTAATAAAAACAATTAACAAATTATATAAGCTTTTTATTCAAATTAAAAAAAAACCGAAAAAACCGGTTGACCGGTTTTTTTTGCAAAAACCGAAACCGGTTTTTTTTTAAATTCGAATTTTCGAAGAAAACCGAAACCGGTTTTTTCAAAAGGCCGGTTTTTTGAATACTCTAATTGGCTCATACATAGCTTTTCATTTAAAATACACAGGCTAAGCCGCTATATCTTCCGCCGCCACTTTTTGTTTCAGCCGGCATAGATCTCCGATCAGATTTCATAACCTTTATTAATGCAGTCTTGCGTGTGATATTTTTTAATGAAATTTTAATTAAAAAATTAAAAAAACTACAAAAATAACATTTTAAAATGCTGGCAATGCGTCGAGCAAAATTCCTAAAAGCACAAGTTGTCCCCCTGTGTCGCCATTATGTAGCAACATCAAAAAATTCTCAAGTCGCTGCTCAAACTGCTTTAGCCGAAAATGATGTATACACGGAGGAAGCTCAATATCCAGAAATACAAGATCTTTCCTTTCGTTCCCGTAAAGAACGAAAAGCTCTAACATGGCAAAAACAAGTGCAGATGGCTTCAACTGTGGAGGAAAAAATGATTAAAATTAATATGCCGCGTTATTATGGTTATAAAGTTGTGGAAATGCATGATACTCGGTTGCCCTATAATTGTTTACCTGCTATACAACATTATACTAGGACATTGTATGAACCTAAATCTAGTGATGTTAAGAGTGATGAAAAGTTAACCACATATGTGGAGGCAATAAGGGGCGATGTACAAGATGCCTTAGAATTGGCTCATGATTATTATAGGTAAGTTTTTATATTGGTGTAGCTAATTTAGCGATTTGTTTGTCGTATAAATATAAGACTATTTTGAAAATATATTTAAAAATAAAAAAAAAATAATAAAAATAGTAAAAGCAAAAAATACAATTTTATGGCGTCTTATTTAAGACAGAAAGAGGCTTCGCCGGCAAAAAGAGACGCCCATCATATAGTCAGAAAGTTTATTGGCTCTTTATGAGTCTGCGGAGATAAGCTGTTTTGTTGACAGTCAAAACTCTATATATATATATATTAATATGTACTTTATATTAAAATCTATTAAGCAATAATTTAACCGTTCTATATTTTTAGTCAAAAATACTACAATGCTGCTGAATTAGAACCCATGGAACGTGAACGTATACTGAGTCAAGTTATTGTGGAACAAATTAATCGTGCTTTGATTAATGGTCTTTCAGCTGATTTTAATCATTTGCAAGATTTAGAAACTGATTATAATCCACGACATGAAGCTTTTTGGTTGGTGGGTGGTATACAAGCACCTAAAAATGTTGTCAAGGCAAAAGAAGGTCAGGCGTGGCATAAGGAAATGGCGAAAGATCCCGTAGATCGTTTAATGCAATATAAAAGTTCACCTATGTTGGCACTGAGACATCGTTCACAATTGTCTACATGGAAATCTGAGGCTGAATATAATAGTGCAGAGCAGGCTCAAAAAGTTCCACGCTATGAATATGATCCCCGTACTTTAGGATTCACAACAGGTTATCAACATGCCACAAATATTCCGGGTATGTGATTAAAAATCAAGTTTTCTTTTACACTTTTATTTTTTAACTACTTTCATTTTTAGGTTATTGGCCCAGTAATATGGATGGCTTTGGTTATCTTTCCTATCAATCCCGCGCTGGTATTCATATACGTCCACAAAATTGTGGTGCCGAGGATCATAATGAAGCTTTGCATGCTCATGCTATACAATCCAGTTTTGCTTGGCTATTAGCTCAAGCTAATTACAATGGTTTTAATACATTTTCCGAGCTAACTTATCCCCTAAATACCCAAACTATTGTAACAGATGGTAAACACTGGTCATTCTATGAATATCAATTAAATACTTTAATAATGAATGGACGTCAAATTGATGAAAATCCTCGTGTTAATTATTGTCGTGGCACACAAGAATTAGCACTTTATCAAGAAATTGATGATAAAGGAAAAATTATTGGTTTCAATGATCAAGTTTTACAACATTTAATTCAATTGTATACCAATACCCCCAGTGTACAACGGCCAGCCAATGAATTACAACCCTTTTTACATGCCTCATATAAACGTATTGCTGATTATCCCGAAGAAGATAAACGCGAATTTTTAGAAAAGATCTTTAAACATATGGTCTCAAATCGTCCAAGGCATTTGGCATTACCCGAAATCTATTTATGGGAAAAAATTTATAAAATCGATAATAAAACTCGACCTTTGGAAGCTAGACGTCGTTACTTTGAAGTATTCGTTAATCCCTGGCAACGCAAATTGGATCAACATCAATTGGTATATATACCCCGTCAGCTACGCCCTGAAGGTCCCAAAAGCAAAAATAAGTATAAGCCTAATTTTTATCCTTAGATATAAGAAAATGTTTAAAATATTGCTTACTGTTAAATTTTCTTAGAAAATTCAAAATTAAAACTAAACATAAAAAGAAAACAAACCGAAATTTGTTTAGTTGTTTTTTAATGGTTTAAAATAACTAGTTTTAATTATTTTAAGAATATATATTTTTGTAGCCTTTTTAACTTCATATAAATAACTTTAACTGACATTTTCAGTAGATACTAATGACAAAGTTTTTTGGGTATACGATATCCACTCAAAAAGTTTTTTCGATTTCACGTGAAAAAACTTACTTTAAATAAAAAAATGTATTTTTTTATGAAAATAATTTTTTTAATCTAATTAAACATAGCAGACAATATTTTTAGTTTCTCAATTTATATTGGGCCTGATTGCGGTTGGCGTTGTCGATATCGACAGTTGGGCGTTTTTACTAAAAAGTCGTTATAAAAACAATTTTGTTAAAATTTTACAAGCGAGTTCACCTTATATGTCCTCTAAATTGTAATTGATTTCCCCACGGAGTTGTATTTATTTATAAATTTCAAAATATAAAATATATTTTTGTATGCAGGCGTATTTTTCGAAAACAATAACTCCAACCGCAATCAGGCCAATTATGATTTGAGATCATTATGGGGTAGTCCGTAACTACGTGAAAATTTTAAACTCTGATATATTTAGCACTGGTTGAGTCACTAACATCAAAATTATATTAAGGTAAATTTTTTAATATACCTTTAGGAACATTTAACATTTGTGACTCTTCTTATCCTAAATATGGTAGAGTTGAAAATTGTTCGGGTTTCACGTAAAAAAATTGTTATACTCCATATAAAAATATGATTTTTCACAATAATGAACTTGACGTGAAAAATAAATACAATATACAACACCATTTACATTTAGGTTTATTGTTACATTTTATGTTTATTGTGTCTGTTATAAAATAATAAATAAAAATATTCAGTTTAACAATTTAAATTACAACTTTTGAGGCCTTTATTTATTAATATACAAAATATTCTTTAAACTTTGTGTGAAATTTTTACACAGGAAAAACACATATACAAATATTTTAAATTGTTCTTCAAATTGATTTTTGTATTACATTCGCATTGAAAAATTTCAAAAATATTAAACATTTTCTAAATAATTAAAATGTGAAATTAAGTTCTATTTTCCGAAAATAGTGCTTTTAACTGCTTAAATTAGTTGAAAAAGTACACATTTTAATTAATTTATCAGCTAGTGCCTTTTTAGCGCTTTTTAACATTTCTAGCGGAGAATAGTAGCTAACATGGCAGCACTGAATGACATTACTTGCCGTTAGTGTTGCCAGCGTTAAGCTATAAATTATAATGAACATCTTTCATAGACAAATGTGTAAAAACTCAGTAAAATTTTTAATATTTCAAAGCTTTTGGATCAATTTGAAGCAGCAAACTTCAAAACATTTAATAATTTTGGATTTAATATTTGAAAATTCAAATGCAATAACCGTTGGCAATAGTTGTAATAACAACTCTGTGCTTAAAATAGTCGGTCATTCAAATTACCCAACAAACATATATTCTAGCTTTTGAGATATCCGCTAGATGTCAAACGTATTTTTCAAGTCGTCCTACACAAAATATATCTTGCGGTTGAAAAGTCGCTAGACGAATAACTGACAGCATGTATTTTGTTTTTGTATTACATGTATTTTGGTATTGTATTTTCGTTCGTCTGAAGCAAAACGTGATCTGGAAACACCACCACCATCATTCGAGTAGTAGTATTTTTCAAATTATTATCAAATATTTATCTAACTGGAAATATAGTTGATAATGCACCATGAAGCTGATTTCAGATTATTAACTGGATGACCGTACGAACGGGCTTACCTCGCTAACCTGGATTAAGTACTTTCTATAAAAAGGTAACCTTTTGGTACCTTTTACTTTTATTCTATTGTACAATGAATAATAGAAAAATTGGTACAATTTATATAAATCTGTTAAAAAAAAATGTTAACCGGGTAGACCGGTAAGACCTGTTGAACTGTTTCAAAACCGGCTCTAAGTTTATTACATAAAAAATAGGTAAGAAAAAGATTTAAAATATATTTCAATTCTAAATCCACATCAAGCCTTAATTTTTGGCTTTGTGAAGATTTGTGTAATATTCCCGAGCCCTAAATGCCATTTGTATAGACAACGCTTTGACTATTAAAAAATATATCAAAGCTTAAAGGTAACGTTTGAATATTGAGCTTGGTATCAACACAAATTAAGTCAGTTTGAATAGCAAATGTTTGTTGGGTAGTATGTCTGTTTTTATTTTAGTTTCTTTTTCGTGCCGGTTGGAGTCTGCATGTATTCGTACAATTCTAACGCGTTACTAGTTTTATAATATAAAAAAAGAAGTGTTAAATATTAAGAAAATTGAAAAAAATTGGATAAAAATATAATATCAATCTTAAAGCGTAAAATGCTAATAAAATATAATAGTAATTTAAAGTAATAAAATAAATTTAAAGCATTAAAATTTTTTTCTCATATTTGATGAAGTGCTCAGTGTTAAAAAAGTTCAAGTGTTTTATATGTTTAATAAAGTGCTGTGGTGTTATTGTGTATTTATTTATTTAATTCATTAAAGAAAAAGAAGCGTTAAAAAGTTAATGAAATAATTATTATTAAAGTAAAATACTAGAAAATACTATATAAATATGTATAATTTTTAGTTTGCTTATTGTTGCTTTGATTAGGTAAAGCTTTGGTGAAATTAGGGTTGCCAAGTTTAGATATTTTATTTTTAAGGAATGATAATTATTTTGGTGTAATACTTTAGCATTTTGTTCAATTCTTAAAAATTAAAAAATAAAATGTCTACATTTGACGGGGTTAAACAAAATGTTTTACATTTAAATCAAAAGACAAATGCAATATATGCAAGAAGAAGGTAAGTTTAAATATTCAAGTTAATACAAATTTTTACACTATTCTATTTTTTATTTTTAAAATAAAACATTACAAAATTTTATCAAAAATAACAGTAAAATGGTAGCTCCACATATTTAAACACTTAAGGGACAGTTGTATTTAAAAGTAACCTCAAAAAGTGTTACCGGTTAAATCTATTTTTATCTGATAAAATACACATAACAAAAACTTGCGTATGCAGCAAAACCATAATAAGTAAAAATTGAGGATGTGAAATAGAGTTGAGTCGGAAAATCCCTTTATTTATACGAGATATCAGAAAACGGATTACAGATTTGGAAAAAGGACAGATTAATATAATATAGAATTAATTTCTAACTCAATTTAACAAAACTATACTATACAAAACACCAATTTTCAATTGACGATATGTATTTCAAAAAAAAGTATGGAAAAACCTTTTTACTTCATTACACTTCCAGTTATTACAATTTTATGTATTGAAGACACAATAAAATTATCCGATTTTTATTTGCAACTAACAAGGAAACTACATTAATGGAACTAGGCTCTGTTGTTAAGGTCAAAGAAGTTTATACCTTGTCACGTATTTTTAGGTACGCAATCTTATATTATGGGGTTAAAAACGACCCAATTTTTCGTTTTTGTTTTGCTTTATTTGTTATAATTTATAGACACATTGGGTATCAAGTGAAAAGTTTTCAAACGAAGCGCATTATTGATCTGGTTATGGAAAAATATTAAAAAAAATATATTTTTTTCTAGGGAGGGTCCTTCGTTTCTTTTTTTTAGGTATTCAAAAAACCGGCCTTTTGAAAGAACCGGTTTCGGTTTTCTTCGAAAAATCGAATTTTAAAAAAACCGGTTTCGGTTTCGGTTTTTGCAGAAAAAACCGTTCAACCGGTTTTTTCGTTTTTTTTAATTTGAATAAAAAGCTTATATAATTCGTTAATTGTTTTAAAAAAAAGAAATTTAATATATAAAGTAACACAAATAAAAAAAAACATTCTTTAAAAAAAAATATTTTATAATATTTTTTTATTGTATTTCATTTCAACATTTTATTTATTTGTTTTAATATTTTTTAATATAATATCTTAAAAATTAATATTATAAAACTATATTTATATCAAATGAATACAGATCGTTAAGTTTGTAAATTGGGTAAAATTAGGTCCCGTTAGTAATTTGAACGTTTGGCATTAAATAAGTTTTTTTAAGTGTAAATTTTGTATATTATTTGATCTATCTTTTTATACCCTCCACCATATATGGTGAGGGTATATATCAGTTTGTCATTCCGTTTGTAATATGTCGAAATATAGGTTTAAGACCCCATAAAGTATATATATTCGTGATCCTTATGCAATTTTAAGTCGATTTAGCGATGTCCGTCTGTCCGTCTGTCTGTCCGTCTGTCTGTCTGTTGAAATCACGATCACGACGCGAAGACGCAAGCGGGGGTGCCTATTTTTACCCAGATTATTGAACATCCTCCCGAGCAGTTTGGTATTTAAAATGAGCAAAATCGGTCAAGCGGTTCAAAAGTTATGAGTGAAAATGTGAAGGTACCTCTAAATTTTCCATACAAATTTGTACAATTTTTCTGTATCTATTTTTTTTTCTGTTAAGTAAGTAAAAAAGTTATTAAGTCTTCTTATTGTTCGATTACATTTATTGTCTTACATACTATGAGAATAATAACATTCTTAGAGCTATATGTGTGTTACCCTAATAACTAAGTTAACGTAAAAATCAACAATGTTAAAGTCGCTAACAGAGCAGACCTCTGTAAATAACATTGCTTAAACTAAATACCAAAAGTTCGTTACATAAATTGACAAAACATATTCATATTACAGTTCATGCCAAATTTAGTATAAACGTATATCATCTTCATCCCCTTTGGTGGAGGGTATTCAAAGATTCGGCACAGCCGAATTTAGCCCTTTTTTACTTGTTTAATTATATATTTCTAATTTTATCAGGCCCAAGATCATAATTTTTTAATGTTACTAACGAACCGAACTCGGGTCGAAAGTGTGCACTCCCTCTAGCGCTGATCCTTACAATTTTTTCCATTTAATAAAATAAATTAGTGTTTACTATTCGTTAGTAACATTAAAAAATTATGATCTTGAGCCTGATAAAATAAGTTTTTTGTAATATTACATTTTAAATATGTAAAAAGAAAATCTATTTTTCATTTCTAAAATAATATTTTAGAAATAATATGCAATTTAAATGTTTCGTTTTAAGACGATTTTTTGTTTTCTTTTGATAAAGCTAGAAGTGGAAAATAGTCTTTCACTAATAGTAGATGTTGGACAAATAGTCAAAAGACAATCGTAAAAAATGTCCAACTTTTCAGTTCTTTTGTCGCATTTATCAAGATATGTGAAATCATCATATGTGACCTTCTCCGAGAAAAGAGACCTAGTGTGTCAAAAAACGGGTTTGGACTTAAGAGTGGATTCTGGTACCTAATAGGGTGTAGAATAAGATCAAATGAATTAGATTTCTGATAAAAATTTATTTACCCCATAAACACGTACAAAACGAACTTGGGAAAATCCATAAAAATGAGAAAAACATTAAAATTTACTTTTTTTGATTTTTTGGTTTTAAATTGTTTTTAAATTGTCACTCTTAAAGCGAAAAAATATACGTCATCACATAGGCATGACGTCACCAAAGTCGGCACTCAATCATAACTAACCATACCAAATCGCATGTCCCAATTGAAGGTGTGTTCACAGTGATAATGCGTTATAAAACTTTAAATGCGTTTTTCTTAAAACTTCATTTTCACACACTAGGTCCCTTTTCTCGGAGAAGGTCACATATAATGATGAATGATTTTGTACAGTCTCTTTTTAAGGCTTTTGAATACTGTTTATTGTATTATTTAGATCAGAAATTAAACTATTTGAGTTTGGAATATCCAAAGTTAAGTCTTCATCGGAATCTATCAGACTTACATCTAAATCTTCATAACCAAACGATTATAAGAGTGTTCGGAAAAAATAAAAGAGACCAAGTAACCCAGTTGGTGATGTAATTAAAAAAACCGGTTAACCGAACAAAAAAGACCGGTTTTCGGTTTTCTTCGAATTTACAAAATATTTGAAACCTATCGGTTTTAAAAAAAAAAGAAACCGGTTGACCGGTTTTCGGTTTCGGTTTCGGTTTTTGAATACTCTAAATATAATATTTACTCGTTTTTTACAAATATTTTTATATTAAAAATAACTGCTTTAAACTACTTTTACTAAATACAGTATTTTATTAAAATAACTGTGATAATAGGTGTGTGGTATTTTTCTATTAAAAAAAACTGTGATTATCACTGTTGCAAATCATTTTCAGCAAAAAACAGCGGTATTGGTCTTAAAAACAACAAGCATCAAAAAACTCTAAAATACCGCTAGATTTCCCTATATATATTTTGTGAATAAAAATTGAGTTTAATTTGTTTGTACTTTGTTTTTGGTTATGGGTTTCATACACTTAAAAAAGTTTGTAAGTTAAAATAACAGAATACCATTTAAAAGAATTTATATTTCATTTAAAAACCTGTCTACTTACTTTTCATTTAAATCAAATGGTTTCTGTTGCTTATTTTGAAATGTTGTTTAAACAACATTAGTAAAAAAACAAATGATTAATTAAATTAAAAATAAATGTTAAAATGTAAAAAAAATTGATTTATTCATTTATTTGAAATTATTTCGTTTTAGTATTTTTCTTTGTTTTTTAATCTACAAAATGTATGATTGGCTGTCTGAATGTGTTTGTATATGAATGTGTGTTTATGAAGTTCTTGTATGTAATTTGAATTGAAATAATTTTGTATATAAACAAAAAATTTAAATATATAACAAATTGAAATTTTTAAAAAATTTTTTTTTTTTTTTGAAACAGACAGCAAACAAATATTAAATTTGTAATTACTGTAACAGAAACAAATAAAACACAAATTTCCGTTTTGTGGGTAAATTTTTATCAATTTTCAAACAAATGAAAAAGAAATGAAACCGAAAAAATCGCTAAATGACAGTAAATCATTAAAATTAATATTTATTTTTTTTAAATGGAACGGAAAACTTTTTTATTAAACTACAAACAGTAATTTACATATGATAATATTCTGAGTGTACAGTTGCAACTTCTCCTAAATCAATTTTTCAAGTGATATTTTTTTTGCATTTAAAGTAAAGTGTATGTTTGCCGTTTAATATAAAAAAATGCAAACATTTTAAGTTTTGTAAAAAAGTTATTTTGGGGGACATTTTTGGTAGTGAAGTAAATAAGGGTTTTTTTTTAACGATTAGGGGCGATTTTTACAAAAATAGTTGACAACACTGTCGTTCAAGCTCTAGTGTAGCACTACTACCAGAGGCCAAACCTCTCTGTTTTTATTTGTTCATGAAGGATGGCTTTAGATTTTTAGTGCAAACATTTTTTCTCTAGTACTTTTTGTTTTTGAGATATGAACGATTAAAATTGTATCTAATGTAAGCTCATTTTGTATTAATTTTTTTTACAGATGACTCACTATGATTTCCTCGGTCCAAGGCCTTTGTTCATTTTCACCTAACTTAAATTAAACCCCCTTTTCTCTCTACAATGCATAGTTTTCGAGAGAAGAGCGAATTTTACCAATTTTTTATAATATCTGCGAATTTGGCGAATATTTATTTAAATTTGGCTAATTTTTTTAATTTTAGAATTTTTTTCGGTTTTGCCGATTTTTTTAATTTTAGTGATTATTTTCAATTTGCGTTTTTTTTCAAATTTTTGAGCTTTTTCGAATCTTATTCTATTTTTTTTTAAATTTTGGCGTTTTTTTACGAGGGCGGATCAATAAGTCCGTGACTTTTCGAACTTCCCTTGTAGTTGTATAAAATGCAGCGTGAGCTTGTTGATGCCATAGGCATATCATATGGCAGCGTGGTTTCGATTTTAAATGATGAGTTGGATTTAAGAAAGCTGTCTGCAAGAAGGGTACCGCGTTTGATCTCAATTGACCATAATCCACGGGTTCACACGTGTATAGTCTTAATGGCAAAATTCCAAAATTCCGAATTGGTACCTCATCCGCCTTATTCTCGCACCCAGTGACTATTTTCTAAAGAAATGGCTCGGTGAAAAGAGATTTAGCTCCAAAAATGAAATAATTGATCAAACAAATGCCTATTTTATGGACCTCGAAAAATGCAAAGTTAATGACGGAACTTGCTCAAAATTTGACAGTAGTCTTTTAACAGGTGGTACTTAATGGGAGCTGTGTTGTATTTCATAAAACTACGAGGGAAGTTCGAAAAGTCACAGACTTATTGATCCGCCCTCGTAAATTTATTAATTAATCCAATTTTGGGGATTTTTTAATTTTGCCAGTTTTTTAATATTAGCGATTTCTTTCGATCTTTACGATTTTTTTTTATAAGGAGCATTTTTTTAATTTTGGCGATATTTTAAATATTCGGCTTTTTCCAATTTCAGCGTTTTTTAAATTTTGGCAATTTTTTCCAAATGTTGGCGTTTTTCAATTTTAGCGATATATTTTTTAATTTTAGCAATTTATTTTTTAATTGCAGCGAATTTTTTAAATTATTTTTTCTCCGTCTACGTGCATTTTTTTATATGCACATCTTGATGTGTAATGTACCCATTACACATTACAAGTGCAAATGACTGAATTTCTAATAATTGAATTCAATAATTGAACAATTCATGTAATGAATCAATCATTCTAATTTAATCAGAATTGAAACAAGTAAGATCGGCTAAATTCAGCTATGCCGAATCTTATATACCCTTCACCATGGTTGGGAAAAAAACTGAAGTTTATATATGGACATATATGGAATGGACAGATTTATTAACGGACGCCTTTAAGAGAAAATTAACCATTTAGTATGGTGATAAAACTTGGACTCGGGAAGATTTATGGTTCCAGAAAATAGGTATTTAAAAAAATTTATGTTTTGGGCATAACTTTTTTGTATCTGAACCGATATTTCCGAGTTTTTTTTAGCAAATATGTTATAATAAAGATTTTCGATCTTTTGCTCTATAAGTCATATTACAGCTCTAAAGTTTTAGTTTTTATACAAATTTTGATGTTTTTAGCCCATTTATGTATTATTTAATTTCGGTCTGACCGTTCTTAAGATATAAATCTATTTTGTGCCACGTCCAATCCACAGATCCCGCCCACATTTGGTCAGATGTTGTGTATTGATAACCAAGATGCTCGCACCTTATTTTGGAACTTTTCCTCTTTGCGTTCTCCAAATGTACAGAAAAACTGACCGAAATCGTTAAGTCAACTGTGCTGTTAAAAATAAAAAAACAAATAATAAAATATAAAAAAAATTGTACAAAAAACTTGAATAGACGGGGATCGATCGCGCGACTAAAAGAAAAAAAACTATTTATGACAAAGCGCTTAGACCACTGAGCCATTGAAGCACATACGCAATCATCGTTCATAGAAGTAAATAAACAGTTTTCGTTCAAAACTAATATGTTTGGTTTTTAGGTAAATCTTTGTATGTGTTTGTTGATTGTGTATAAAAGGTGAAGAGGTGAAAGAAAAGAAGTTTAATAAATAAAATTAAAAAAGAACAACAACCACAAACATAATGCAAATCATTGTTGTCATATTATTTTTTTTCAGAAATCTTTTTAGTTGTAAAAAAACTATTTTCGACCAAAAAAATATTTTTTTACAAACCGTTAAAAGAAATCACTAGAACTGCATGTGTTTTATTTCTACAAAAACTTTTGATTTAGCTGCCAAATTTGCATTTGGGACTTTATTTAGCTTTTTTATTAAAAAATATTTTTAATTTCTTTAGCTTAATTTTAAAAATTTTTTTTTTTATATTTTTTTTTATAAATTGTTATAAGTTATGATCTAAAATAGTTGCACTCAAAGGGGAATTATGTATAAAATTTTCTTAATATATGAAAAATAAAATGGTTTAAAAATCTTTTTATAAATTCTTTTAAATCGGAGCAAAAATATAAATAAAACCGTTTGTATCAGAGGGTTTTAATAAAATTTTTGATATTTTTAGCCTATTTATGGATTATTGAATTATTAATTTGAAGTTTTTTAAATTATTAATTTGAAGTTTTTAAATTTGAAGTTTTATTTAAATTAATTATTTAATGTTAAAAAAACAAACAAATACAAAAAAAAGTCTTAAGAAAATATAAAAAAAATTGTACAAAAAAAAAATGTTGAATTGACGGGGGTAGGTATCGAACCCGCGCCTTAGAGAAAAAAAGTATTTGTGACATAGCGTTTAGACAACTGAACCATTGAAGCTCATATAAAATCATCGTTAATAGAGGTATATAAAAAGTTTTCGTTCATTAGAGATTTGTTTGGTTTTTATTTAAATGACAAATCTTTGTATTAGTTTGTTGTGAAGAGGTGAAAGAAAAGCATTTCAACAAATGGATGTGTTTGTTATGCGTAATATTCAACATACATATAAAAACAAAGGGATTTTACGGAAAAAATTAGAGGTAGTCGTGGTTTTTTGCTAATATCTCAGCCATTTATCAACCAATCTTGCTGATTTTGAATAGCAAACAGAAATGGATCACATGTAACAGAAATACATAACAATCAAGTCCTCATCATGTTTGGGGTCTTCGGAAAACCCATTTCAACACACAGACAGACAGACAGACAGACGGACGGACAGACGGACGGACAGACGGACATCGTTAAATCAACTTCGCTTTTCATAAGGACCCAGAATATATATACTTTATAGGGTCTAAGATCAATATTGTAGAAATTACAAACGGAATGACAAACTTATATATACCCTTCCACCTGTGGTGAAGAGTATAAAAATGACTTAAAAGAGTTGTGGAAAGTGTAGCTTCCCCATTAACTTAGTACTTTCTGCCACTACTAACAATTACTTTTGTTGGAATGTTTTCGCAAACACTATCCACGCAAAGAGAGTAGACCAACAAGAAGAACCAAAGTCGCTGAAATGAAGAGTGCTGCCAATTAAAAGTGCCATCCCATTCGTAAGTTTACAATGAAACACAATAAGAAAAAAGTAACACAAATTTTCCATTAAATCAAATTGGTTTCTCTTGTTCTCAGCTAAACTTTGATTTGGACAATTTTGGTATAAAATGTTAAAATTGTGATAACAGTGGTATTTTTAATTAATTATTTTTCAAGATTTCAAGCTATTTTAATTAAATTTTATAGTTTATTTCAGTTTTTTACTATATATTCTGTACAAGGTTTTCGCCACTCCCAGATCAAATATACAAAATTGGGGAACATTATCAAAGTCCTATATAAAAGTTTCAAGTTAGTTTTTCAATTTGCTTAGAAAATTTTTACTAGGCTTGCATATATTTTACAAGTTATGTTTTTCTTTTATAGTTGTCAAAAATTTGACAAAAATTTAGTAACTTAAACTTTACTAATATTTAAACATAAGTTTTGCTATAATAAGCTAAACGGCCTGCTGACCTAAAATCCTATAAATTTTGTGTAATTTCTACATACCTTTTTTTCGAGTGCATTTATATAACTTAAATACTTACCAAAATATTTTTAATTTCTCTTATTTAAAAAAAAACTAAACAAAATTTAATATATTTTCAGTATTTATTTTTTTATTTAATTTTCTTTCAGTTTATAAGTTTTTATTATAATTAATTTTATTACAATTTTTTATATTAACATTAACAATGTATTAGTTTTTTATTTTAATTATTTTTTGAAATATTTTATTTTAATGTTGTTTTAACTTTCAACTAATCATTACAATTGATTTTTATTAATGTGTTTTTTTTAGATTTTATTTTGATATATTAACCTGGAATTTAACTTTTTTTGGAAAGGAAAAATCAAAATAAATGTTATAAAAATTTCAATTTTTTTTTAATTTTTTGTATTATGATTTTTCAGCATAAACTTTTTGCTATTTTTTTATTTGTTTAAAATTATTTTACAACCATTTTTAAAAAAAAAATCATTAACATAAAATTATAATTAAGCTTAAAAATTATTTATTGCCTTTATTTTATTTTTTGTGAGTAATTTAATGTTAAATTTTTTTATGAATTTAAAATGAACTTTATGCGGTGTTTTTAAATGTTATTACTATTTAAATTAAAATTATAATTAAACAGAAAAAGAAAAATTTTAAGAAAATATTTTTTATTATAACTAAAGTTTTTTGCGTTCGCTTCAAGATCTTGAACATTTTTCTAAACGGAAAGAAAAATTGTAATTTTTTGTAATTATAGAAAATTCACTTGAAATAATAAAAAATTTTCCATATTAAAGGAAAAATATAAATATTTTTACAACGACGGAGGGCATCAAATTTTCCACACTGATTTTTTTAATAGCTTTAAAAAAATTGAATATCGTGCAGTCATTAGATTCTTTGTTTTGAAGGGTTTAAAAGCAAAGGAAATTTATGAACAATTGTTAGAAGTGTATAAGAAGTCCTCACCTTCAAAACGCAATGTTGAATTTTGGGCTGGTGAATTTAAACGTGGTCGTACCAGCCTTGAAGACGATCCACGCGAAGGACGACCAAAAACTGCAACCACAGCAGAAATCATTGAGCAGGTACATAATATGGTTAGTGAAGACCCAAGTTTGACTAAGCGTGAAATTGCTAATGCCAAAGGCATCTCAGACGAACGAGTACTCCATATTTTACATGAAGAATTACGTATAAAAAAACTGTTTGGAAAGTTAGTGCCGCACACATTAACAATTCAACAAAAACTGGATCGAAAACAAATTTCTCAGCGTAATTTGGAGCGTTTTAAGCCGAATAAATCCGACTTCTTGCGTCGTTTTATAACTATGGATGACACTTGGATCTACCACCATGATCCTAAATTGAAACAAGAACGTTTACAGTGGACTGAACCTATTTGTTCAGCTCCAAAGCAGCTGAAGTCACAACGATCAGCAAAGAAGGTTATGGCATCAGTTTTTTGGGATGCAAGAGGAATTTTGTTGATTGATTATCTTCAGAAAGGTAAAACAATCGACTCTGAATATTATTGCAGCCTTTTGGATCAGCTGGATGAAAAAATTCGTGAGAAAAGGCCTGGTTTAAAGAAGAAAAAATAATTTTTCATCAAGGCAATGCACCTGCTCACAAAGTGTTTTGACGATGGCTAAATTCAAAGAATTAAAGTACGAATTGCTTGAACATCCACCGTATTCACCAGATTTGGCTCCCAGTGACTACTATCTCTTCAGAAATCTCAAACAATTCCTTCGTGGAAAGCATTTTTCGTCGAATGAAGAGGCTATAGCAGCCGTAGACGGTTATTTTGCAGAGCTTCCGGAAAACCATTGTAAGAATGGGATAAAATTATTGGAAGATCATTGGAACAAGTGTATTGAGCTTCTAGGAGATTATATTGAATAAAAAAATATATTTCGTAACAAAAACAGTATTCTTTCATTTCGAGCGCAGGAACTTTTCAACCAACCTGTATTTAGAAAAAAATCGAAAATTCAAAAAAATTCGACATTCAAATGTCCAAACAAAAAATTAAATTCTGTATCAAATTTTTATATCTACAAAGTTTGCTCTTGTAGAACTTTGAATGATACAAATCATATCGCACATTACAATACGCCCTGTAGAAAGCTGCAATAAAACATTTTAAAATTGCTAACTATAGTTTATGTAATAAAAATTAATATTATATTGTTTTATAGAAAAAAGTTTTTTGTGCGGTTGAATTTAAAATGTGCACGATGTGGTACTCGTAAATAAATCTTAAGCATTCACGAATGCATTATTAGTCCTTTTATACAAACTTTTTGATGCACAATTTTAGTTAATGGATTACGCGTATGCATATTAATAACTGGTTACTAATAACCAATTATTATTTTATTTTTCTGTAAGAAATTGAGTAACACATTATTTTTTAACTCCTGGTAAGCTAATAACCAATTGTTATTTTATTTTTCTGTAAGAAATTGAGTAACACATTATTTTTTAACTCCTGGTGAGCAATTATAATTTAAGTTTGAGTAAGCTACAAGGTAATGCGATGCAGTGTTGTGAATCCCAATTTCTAATCCGCTTTTCTTCCAAAAGGAAATATATAAATTAACCCTTTGACGGCCAATGGTTGATAAATGTCCCATTTTAGATTTTTTGTCGTATTTGGCCCATTTTTTAACCGATTTGTATCGACAGATGATAGTTGTTTTCTTTCACACAATACTAACTATTTGGATCAATATGGTTTCAGAGCTGATAGGATCACCACAAATTTATTAAAAAATATATATTTTTGCACAATTTTTAGAACACTTTTTTCGAATCCTATTGGACAAGACAGAGGATCACTTTTTTGTTAGGATATTGTCCATTCCTTTATATTCCTTTATCACTCATTATTATTTTTATTAAAATAATGGCAAAGGTAAGCCATTACAGGTAACTTATTATTATTTAATTTAAAATAATAAAATAAGTAACAAATTATAGGTAATACATTATTTTTATTTTGAAAATAATCCTGAATGTAAGGAGTACTTGCTTTAAGGCAAAACAAGTTTATTAGCAAAGTGTCCAACGGATCTATGGTGTGCGTGTGTGTGCTTAATGAGTAAAAGTCACATTAAGCAAAATAGTATAAACTGTCAATTCCATCATCTTCTGAATTTCACTTTTAAGTGAAATTTCATAATATTTTTTTTCTCAATTTCGTTAAAAATTTAAGTGAATTATGATTGTAAAGTGGTCATATAATGCAGTAAAGTTAAAATCGATTGAAATAAAACTTTGGAATACAGTGAAATAGGAGACATAAATTTCAGTTTCCCGCGGATTTGAATTCGCATTAAGGTGTGTGTCAAGTGGTAGCAAAGTAGCATGATAAAAAATATATTTTCTATGGTGAAAAAGTTTTAAATTTGTATGTGTGAAAAAGAATCGAATTTATTTATTTGTTATACCCTTAACCATATATGGTGAGGGTATATATCAGTTTGTCATTCCGTTTGTAACATCTCGAAATATAGGTCTAAGTAAGACCCCATAAAGTATATATATTCGTGATCCTTATGCAATTTTAAGTCGATTTAGCGATGTCCGTCTGTCTGTCCGTCTGTCTGTTGAAATGGTGATCACGACGCGAGGACGCATGCGGGGGTGCCTATTTTTACCTGACTGTTGGACATTCTCCCGAGAAGTTTGGTATTGAAAATGAGCAAAATCGGTCCAGCGGTTAAAAAGTTATGAGTTATGTATTAATTTTAAATACAAATTGGTGTATTTTAGTAAAATTTTATAGAAGCAACAGGTACAAAATATATTTTCTCAAATTGTTTCATCAATCGCTTAGAAATTAATAATATTTTGTATTTACCTCAAATATTTTTCACCTCAAAAAATTTTTATCACCACTAAAATTTTTTTCAACACAAAAGTTTTTTCACCTCAAAAAATTTTTTTCACCTCCATAATTTTACTTCAAAAGTTTTATACATTATTTGTATCAAAAACAGTGGATATTGGTGGAGGGTATTCAAAGATTCGGCACAGCCTTTTTTTACTTGTTTTGTTTTCATTTTGCTTTGGGCTAGTGAAATTTTATTCACCTCAAAACTGTCAAAAATTTACCAAGAAGCATACTACCATTTAACACACACCCTAATTAACAGAACATGCCCGTAGGTATTTTTTTGAAAAAAAAATCGTACAAAAATATTAAAAATCAAAAAATTTAAAAATTTTATTATTGCTTAATGTTTATATAAATTTTTTAACATATTCATTTATAATTTTGTTTTCGCTTTTCTTTTAATAATTCCATTTTATCTACAAGATTTTTGTTTTTGTTATGAAAATATTTGTCTATTAAATGACTACAGTTTTCAATTTTAATTATATTTATTTTTTTTTATTGATTTCATATGGAAATACAATTGTATTAAAATTTCACATTATCGCTGTTACTAGGTTGTTTTCAATTATTTTTCTTTGTGTAGGTTGTACTTTTAATACTAAACTAAAACTATATAAAAAAGTTTTTTTATCACTAAAATTAACTATAAGTATTTTAAGTTATTGTTAAACTTATAATTGAAATTTAAATTGATTATGCACCGATTTGTTTTTTTTTTTTTGTTTGTTGTGTGTAATTTTTTTTAAGGGATTTTTTTATATAATTTTTTCATTAATATTTTATTTAAAATTAAATACTAACTTATGTATATAAACTTATCAAATTTAAAACTTATTTAATAGGGGACCTCCTTTTTCTTTATAAATAGGATTTTTGTTAAGATAAATTTTTGAAATTTTATGGTTTTGCTTGGGTTTGAAATTATTTTGAATTTTGTTTTTGGAATTTTCATTTAAGTTTTATTATTTGTTTTTTTTTTTTTATTAAGTCGGGAGGGTTTAACTTATAAATTAATTTAGATCCTCTGCTTTACACATATCACAACAACTCTGTTTTAAAAAATTTTTCTTGGAGAAAAAAAAAGTTTTAGAGCGTTGTGATTGTTTATTGTTTTAAGAATTATTACTATTTTTTGTTTAATATTTTAACAACTATTTGTTTTGTATTTAAATGTTTTATCAGTTTATAATGTGTTTTTTGAAAGTTTTTTCTTTAAATATTTTTGTTGTTTTTGAAAATATAAGCGAGCGAGTATTTAGTTTAAGTGTTTTTTTTTTGTTGTTTTATAATACTGTGTTGATTTTTTATTTGTAGTAATTTTATATGGCCAATTTTTAAAAATTTTTTTTTACTTAAAATTAGTAATAAATTGTTGTTTTGAGTGTTTGCTTAGTTTCTTGTTAAGATAATTTATTTTATTATTTTTTTTTTTTGAATAAGAAACCGAAATAGTTTGAGGTTTTTAATTTTATATTCTTTATTATTATTTTTTTTTACTAAATTATAGTTTTCGGTTTTTAATTTTTTGTAAAGGGGAGTATTTCAAAATTCATTTAAATTCGCCATTTGTTTTATGTTATTTTAATTTTCGTAATCATAACTAATGTTGAAAAACTTAAAAAATTCTAAAAAAAAACTACATTTTTCCAAAAAATTAAACTCAAAAATTACCATATTTTTTTTGTATATTTTAACTATTGTCAAAATGATATTTTTTTATTAATTGGTTTTTTTTTTTTGATAAAAATTAGAAATTAAAAAAAAAATCTTAAAATTTTCTTTTCTTCGATTGTCTGTGAAATCGTATATTGCTTTCTTTAATGAAATTTTTAAAAATGTTTGTATACCATTTGAAACCATATATTGTTAGTATTTATTATTTGTAAAAAAATAAACCATACCATTAAATTAGAAAAAATTACCCTTTTTGATTACGAATTATTCAGATCTTATAATTTTTTTTTTTTTTAAATTTCTATATTGGCAAGTGTTTTTTTCATTATTGAGATGTGTTATTTTAAAATGTTTTTTTTTTGTTTTTGTGGCAATTTGTAGTGAAATTTTCAGAGAGTTGCTAATAATTGTATGAGTAATATTTTAATTAGTTTTAATAATCAAAAAAAAAAATATTAGTAGGACAATTAGTTAAAACTTTTATATTCCACTTTATAAATTTTGTACTAATATTTAGTAAAAATTCTTGCTATTCTTTTTGCTAATTTTCTTTGCAATATATTTACTATTTTTTTATAAAAATGTTTACTATTATTTTTTTTTTGCATATTGTAGGATAGAGTTTTCTTTTAAAATCAATATTTTTATAATTTTAGAAAATGTCAAAGGCTTTAAAAAATTAATTTAAATTTTAAAAAATTATTCTATTAATTATTTAGTAAAAAAATTGGCTGATTTTAGCAAATCGATTTTCATCCGTTTGATAGACCAAAAACATGCAAGCCATTAAAAAATACATACATGGTCTCATATGGACTTGTATATGATAACACATGAGCATACATGATCATGTACGGCCATATAAAGTTCAATATATATGACCATACATTTTTTGATATATGATCATATATCTTTTGTGCCAAAATTTGAAAGTATATGGCCGTATATTTTTATATACAAGAAAATGTATGTACTATATGTTCGTATATCACTCCATATATGATCATGTATGTTCATACATATTTTGATTTTTACATGGGAAGTTGTAACTATTAAGTGGTACAACCAGGTTTCGAATTAATTTGTTAGTATTTTTGCAGAAAAATTCATTTCCTTAGAGAAAAAACTATTTTTCTGGGTATGTTTCTATACACGCAGAGAAAAAACATGGTTGGGACAATCATATTCGAAGAGAATCATGTATTTTTGGGTTTATGATTGTGCCAACCATGGTTGTACGATAATATGGTTATCATATTATTATCATAATATGATCGCATAGTATACTAAAAATGTTATCATATTATGGTCCCCATAACTATATTTTATCATCCTTCTTATTATATTACGTCTATTAATATATATAATATGACTGTCTAATATCATATTATGGCACATTAATAAGTATATTATGATTCTCATATATATATTATAAATATAAAATGCCAGCATTTATTTTTATTTGTTTTTTGAGACATTTTGTGGTAAAAACAAACTGACTGAACTGATAAAAATTTGGTTTTTATGAAAACAAGACAATATTATGATTGTAAATTTCAAAGTCATGTTTTATTTGATGTATAATTATTTATTGATTGTTAACAGCATTTTATGGTTGCATAATTATCTCATTTTTTCATAGTCAGAGTTTTTGTTACCACAATATGGTTACAGCCAATCATGTTATGAAATATAACATGATAAAATAGTAAAATATTTACTATAATAATGATGGTAGCGACCATGTTAATGGTTAGAAAACCAATAACATGGTTGTGACAACCATACCAGGTTTCAGCAAGCATAATATATTAGCAGTGATCAAGTTGCGACCATGTTTTTTCTCTGCGTGTATTAAGAAGTTCTAAGAAACTCTGAAAAAAGATGTACACAATCTAAAGTATTTTCTATAGGAAAAAAGTTTAGAATCTTAGGCTTTTCTATAAGTAAAAGTACTTAAATCTTATTGGATTTTTTCAATAAAAAAAGTCTGCATTTCTGAGCAGTATTTCCTTGAAAAAAGGCTAGAGTTAAAAATTTTTTCTGTCGGAAAAATTTCTTCGCATTTGAAGCTTTTTCTAAAGGAAAAATACTCTGACTCAGATTTTTTTTTTTTTGGAAATTTGAAAGCAAACAAATCATCAGAAAATTCCTCAAATTTTGACGACTTTTAATTACATAAAAACTCTTAGATTTTGACAACTAATTCCTAAAAATTCTATAAACTTTTTCATAATTCTTTTAGTTTTCGTCGATCTTCTTGATTTGTGTAATATTTCTCATCGAGCTAAAAATCTTTTATTTATAAAAAATTGAAGAAGTCACCCAATGTGGTGACGAAATATTGGGATAAATAAATATTTATAATTAATTTTTTATAAATAAAAGATCTTTAGCTCGATGAGAAATATTACTAAAAACTTTTTCTAAATAAAAAGGGTTGACTTTTTCATGGAAATAACTCTAAGGCTCTGGGAGAGTTTTTTTCTATATAAAAAGTCTTATATTTCTAGGACTTTTTTTTAAGAAAAGGTTTCAGATTCTGAAAACTTTTGCTTATAGACAAGACTTCTTATTCATATCCTTTTTTGTTAACTTTTTAAATTTTTGAGGTTACCTATTTTGTGTTCATCAATTTACGCATAATGTGTGTACTTTTTTTCATTTACGCACACAGAGTAAATTTACCCAACTTATAGTAGGAGTACAGTTTTCTACTATAAGTTGGGTAAATTTCAACAGAAATTAATTAGAGTGTACTCCATTGTGTAGCATCTTCAGGAAATAATAATAAGCTCAAAAATTTAAGAAATTTATAATAAAAGAAAAAAGATTAAATAAAAGTTAAAAATATGACGTTTTCCTAAAAATCAACCCTCAAACTCCGAGGACGTTTTCTAATAGAAAAACCATCAGATTCCAGCAAACTTTCCAATAGAAGATTCTGAGGGTTCCTTTGGAAAATTATCGTGACTTTTTCCTAAGATTGTGTGGAATTTTTTCTATAGTAAAATCCTCAGATTATGAGCAATATATGTCTGGAAAAGTCCTTAAATTCTGTGAACTTCTTCCTATAGAAAACTCCATGTGGAAAAACCGTCATATTAAAAGGACTTCTCTTTTAATGAAGACCCTTTTCTTTGGAAAAACTCTCTGATTCTTGGCACTTTTTGCTGTTTTGAGAGCTTATTCCCACAGAAGACTCTCAGAACTTTAAGACTTCAGAATCTAAAGCCTGAAACATAATTGGCTTATGTGATTTAACCTCAGTCTTGGCATGAAATGAAAGTTAAAGAATACTAATTAAAATTTTAGAAATTTTTAAATTTTTACTTTTAACTTAAGCTAATTATGTTTTTGCCCGTCGAAAATGTTTTTTGAATCTGAGACTTTCTTATGGGAAAATGTTCTCAAAATCTAGTTTTTTTCTGTGAGAAAAAATGCTCATAATCTAAAGCTTTTTCCCTCAGAAAAGATGTTTTTCCATAGAAAAAAGGACTTGTAATCTGATGCTTTTTCTCTTTTAAAAATTTTATTTTTTTCCAAAAAAAGTATTTCTTAATCTGATACTTTTTTATAGAAACAAATTATAAAAACCCGGGGTTTTTCCATTAGGGAAATATACTCGTACCATGATTAATTAAATATTTTAAAAATGAATTTCTTTATATTCTAATAAATATACCCACAAAAAATGGTAAAAATTAAACATAATATCTAAGAAAATCTGAAAGCATAATTTTTATCATTCCCCCTCTCGGAGTTAATTTACTCAGTTTTCTAACATAATGTTACAGAAATTCCATTTAATCGTAGAAATGCAAATCCCCATATGTTAGCCCTGAAATGTAAAACAATTAAATGACCACCCTTCACCATAACTAATGTTTCTTATGTCAAACTGTAAAAGAACATTCTCAAAGTTGCCAGTGTGCAGCTTCCAGACGATGCTGCCATATTCTAGTTATTTTAACCCGCATATATAAAAACGCCAGCAGGGTGGCAAAGCAGTTCAGTTTATAAGTAAAACGCAAAGTGTGAAGAACTAAAGTGTGGCTAACGTTTAGTTTATCTAAATCGTGTAAATAAAGGGTGCTATTAAAGTGTATTTCTGTAATTTTTAGTGACGGTTATAAATAAATAGAGCTATAAATAATTTCAAACGGTGTTTATTATTTGCAATATAGAAAGAACTCGATTTATTTAAAAGGTAAATAAATCAACGATTTTATAAAGGGTAAAATCGTAACAATAAGTTAGGTAAATTTAAGCAAACAGAAATTACTCATTCTCATTTTTCGGATAATGATGCTCCAACAACATATAGTATACCCTACTGTCATTAATATGCTCCGACGCACTACTTTGCAAAATACGCAAAAGCTTTAAATATATTTTGAAGTCCCTGTCTGATGACATTCATCACTCCACAAGCAATTAAATCACTGCTATGCGATTGACCGACGAAGAAATTCATAATTTGTGTTTGTAGCAACCTCTAAAACCAACCAATTTCCTTCACCAAACCTATAAATGGACCGACTTTAAATTTTCAAAAAAAAAAAAAAAACAATTAGTTTTACCGTAGAATGACTTTTCGGAAAGCCATACTGTCAATCATTAAGAAGTTAGTTACCCTCTAGAAAGTTAACAAGACGTTAGTTAACCTTCTTCGTCATTACCTTCGACAGCTCAAGTTGGAAAGATACCCGAAAGATACAACAATTTAATTACAGTTGCTAATGGACACAATAGTGTTAAAGACCACTCACAAAATGGCAAGGGCAAAATAATGCCATGCGAATAATTCACCCATTCGACTTCTGCTAGCAATGCTGTACAACTTGCTTTTACGGATTCTTGGAAGGTTAGTATCCACGGAAATTCAAGACTTCTCAACCAACTGCCTTTGCAGCTCAGACTACTCCAATCCTCTTCTAAGGGATGCAACGACGGGTTTTAAAGAAAGGTTATACAACGACGGCTTAAACATTAGTTGTGGGTAAAACTCTTAAGATTTTCTCTAGTGAATGCGACATATTTACAAGACTGCTTCAGGTAACCTCATAATGCTAATGCCTTTCAGGCGAATATTCTGGCTTTCAGGTAAACTTGCAGACTCTTGTGTGCGGTTGGAGCTCATGAAGGCTTGGGCATCTTCTTCGATAGCCAGACGGAGCTTATGTTCATGAACTCGTATATTATATCTTCCATCATCTTCAGTCAGCATAAGAAAGAACAGTCTAGGTTAAGTTGCCAGTCCCTGATTACTTTTTGTGGGACCCTGGTCGCAGACGTTTTTACAGTAGTGAACAGTCGCTGGGAACTATTAAGCGTGGAATCTTCGATATTACCTCGGAAATGCAAGGGCAGATGGCGTAGACTGCACACTTATGGGACCGCGAGCTTCACGTGCCTGACTACGATCTGGGCCGTACTAAATCTATCCACGGTTTTGAGACTGTCTTCAGTGTTGACTGGTCACTGGCTGATATGAAGAAACGGTAACATGGCAGCGCGATATGCAACACCGTAGCTGTGGCATACCCGGTACTTGATATTTACGGGGAAGTGAACTAATACTTGAACCAATGAACCAGCCATTAGCTTTATCAACCGTGGCCGTGAGTAATTGTCTGTTCTTTATAAGAGTTCGGGTAAAGTAACTAGTTTTTCCCTCATTTTAATAACAAATGACCAAAAGAATCTATTGGTGCGAGGAGCATCAATAACTTAAGCACGAAGACATTGTTGTTGCTAATTTTTCACGTACTTATTGTAAGTGGGCTGTAAATTTCTGGGCAGTAGGTCGGTATTGTCGTTTCTATTCACATGCAAATTTCTGAATGCTTCTCCTCTCAATCTGAATGTTTTTAAATATCTTTAAATTTACTTTCAAGGAATAAAAAACAACATTGTCGTTCAATGTTTTCCTAAAAATTTCGGGGGTCGCTTTTAATATTGAATTATTTTCTGATTAAATTTCTATAATTTAAATTCAATTTTGTTTTAAAACATTAAGCTTTTTATACATTTTTAACCAATCACTGTGATTTTAAGCACATGAACTCTCAATCACTGATTTTTTACAAATGAATTGACCCAATTTGTGTCAGCTATTAATAAATTCAATCACAAAGAATTCATTCAATTTTATTCGAACACAAAAAGTTACTTTTTATTTTTTTTTAATTTTCGTTTTTTGTGAAAAAAATTGTTTCAAAATCAATTAATTCGATTCATAAGAATCGCATTAATCAAATGAACTCAATCATAGGAATTCAATCACATTTGATTGAATTAACAATGATTGCCCCAAATGAAATCTGACGGAGAAAATTCAATAAAAATTTATTTTTATGTGATAGGGAAATGCGTTCAATGGGACAGAATAAAATCGAAATTGAGAAAAAAAAATAATTAAAATAACCTTGTAAATTGTCAAAAAGTAGAAAACGGCTCTTTCACACAAACGTTTTCGAAATTCGTTGTTGTGAAATTTGATTCAACAGGTTTAGTTAGTGTCTGAATAAATGATGTACACTAATTATTAGATTAATTGCGTCTATTTCGGTTAATGTCGGAACAAATAATATAAAACTCAAATAATTATTCGACCCGAATAATCGATTAAAATAGTTCGATTAACCGGTAAAATTTTTAATATGAATTTTTCTGTTATTTTTCTAGCTATTGTTTGTTAAGCTTTTTTTAGAGCTTTTTATATGCTTTAAAACTTCTCAATTTTCAATTTTCTTAACTTTGGCAAGAAAATCGTAAAAACATCAACTAAAATACAATCAAATTATTTTCAAATCAAATGAATCAAAGCAAATGTTATATAGGCGTTCGGAAATATTATAGACAATTTTTATTTTTGTTTCAATTCATTTAAAAAATAAATTTTAAATAATATAAGATTATATGTCTATATAAAATTATATAGGGTCCGCCAAATAACTTTTTTTTTTGAAAATGCTTTAAAAAAAAACTACTGAATATTTTCTCAAATTTCTTTTTTTATTTGAAAGTACAATCCTTCCGATTAATAATGGAAAATAATTTCATTCAAATGGCTGCCTCGGCTGGCCATGCAGTAGCCTACACGATCGGTCCAATTTTTAAGCACATTATCGATTGTGTGCAGCCGTATTTCACCAATGGCTTCACGAATATTGTCCTTTAAAGCGTCAATTGTCTCTGGCTTGTCGGCGTAACACTTATCTTTGACGGCACCCCACAAATAATAGTCCAACGGTGTCAAATCGCAGCTCCGAGGTGGCCAAACGACATCAGCTCTGTGGCTGATAATGCGATCTTCAAAAACAGGGCGCAAAACATCGAGTGTAGCTTCGGCTGTGTGGCACGTAGCGCCGTCCTGTTGAAACCAGATTTTTAATATTTAAAATGTCGGATCCAATATGGCGGACTATTTTTTGTAATATTATTGGATTTGCTTAAAACTCGTCACTCAAGGGTTTTCGGGGTCACTGATTACTAATCTGGTATTAGATTATGAATCTAAAGTCAGACTTTCAAAATTCAAAATGTCGGAATTTTTATTAAGAATTGAGCGAGTTTGCTTAAAGCTAATTACTCTGGTGTTTCGAGGTTACTTATTAGCAGTTTAGTGACAGAATTGAAAAATTCAGAATAGTTGAAGTTATAAATCTGCTGTTCGTTTCATAAAAAACATCGGATATATATATATTATAAACATCCATCTTAAATTTTCAAAAGCTATCCCGATAAATTTTTAAAAAGCTAGTCCGCCAAATTAGATCCGCCTTTTTAAATTTTAAAAATATGTTTTTTAAATTCATAATCAGTGACCGCAAAAACTTTTGAGTAACGATTTTAAAACAAATCTGATAAATAAAAAAAAAAAAACTAATCCGCCATATTTGGATTTTTAAAATCTAATACCAGATTCGTAATTAGTGACCCCCAAAACCCTTGAGTGACGAGTTTCAAGCAAATTAGATCAATTGCAGAAAAGCTTGTCACATCGGATGTTTTTTTTTTATCAAATGTGTCTATTTTGAAGCTAATTTATTTCAAAACTAATGCAGTTAGAAAGCTGCGGAGCTGCAAGTGCGTGTTGTCTACTATAAGAATCACCAAAAAAGTAAAAATCGATTTTTTCCACCCATAGGCCCCTTTTAACTTTCCCTGTCACATATATTATAATTTTTACTACAAATTTCAAAAATTAAAATTTTGCCTTTCATAACTTACGAAAACAAAAAAAAAAAAAAAAAAAAAAAAACAATATACCCAACCAATTGTTGTTTAAATATTTTACTCGTCTTAGAAGATGTGACAGAATCGTTTCCACCAAACTGTGTTTATTTTAAAACATTGTAAATACATTCTATTTTAAATTGACTTTCATAAAAATTATGATATCGATGAGAATGGTATGCAGTTGAAATTTATCTTAAAATTTAATTTGGAATTACATGTACATTTAAAATTTAATACATACATTTCGTAGTATTTTTCATCTTAAGTTTTGAGTATTCCTCAGTGGTTTTTTGTAGACATTTTATATCTAACAATTTGTCTATAACAATAAATATATATTTAACAATTGTCTTCAAAGCATGTTCATGTTCATTTTTATTACTTCGATAATACTTTAACACATTAAAAACAGTTTTATTTTCTAAAATCTAAGCATATTTTATTTGATATTAATGTTTTCAAATAAAGTTTACAATTTGTTGTTGTAAAATAAATTTAATTAATATTACTCATACGTTATGTTGATTGAACTCTCCCCAACATACCAAATGACTTGAGAAAAATATTATTATAAGCTTACAAACACAAGCTTTAAGCTTGAAAAAGACTTGAGAATATATATAAAAAGGCTATCGCAACAATTGTAGAAAAATCAAAACGGAACCCTCGTGAAAATATTATGTGTGTATGATTACTATAAGCTTATTCTTGCAATTGTAGAATAAGCTTACAAAAATAATATATTATTAATAGTTGAAAAAGAGAAATCATAATTATTTTCTTTAATTTAATTTATTTTTTATTTTAATTTTAAAAATAAATAATAACTCATTTTAAATATAAAAAATAATAATTCATTTTAAATATAAATAATAATAATTAATTTTAACCAAAAAAAAAAATAATTAAATTTAATATGCAATTGCACGTTCACTATATAAAATTTACAACTAAATGTACACTCAAAACACGTTTGACAAATTTAAAGAAAAAGTAATGGCACTTGTTGTATGCATTTGAAGCGTAGAACAAAGACAACAAGACTAGAATGTATTGAAAAATATTTCTATTTCAATCATCATATTGCGTTGTTGTTGTATGTTGTTCATAAGCATACTTGAGAAAAAGTTATGTATAATAATCTTTTCTCTAGCATTGTTAAATACTGCTTGTGAATTCACATTTTATAAATATTATAATAAGCGAAATTAAGAAAAGCTTAAAACACACTATTAATATAAGCTTATTCTCAAGTTGTATTGCAATTTGATTGCTATATGGTATATTGGGTCTCTTCTCTGTACATATGTACTACCAATACGAGTATGTATGTGTGTTAGTGTTTTGTAAATAGATGATGATAATACGAGTAAGTATAGATTTTTAGCTATTAGCTTTTTACATGACCATATAAAACTATTCTTGTGTGTTTTTTTTTTGGATTTTTTTTTTGTAAGAGTATTATTTATTTTTTCTTGTATAGTTAAGGAAGACCTTTTTTTTTTGGTTTTTTTTTTTTCTTTCATTTTGTTTTTATATACTCAAATTATTTATTACATTTTAGATAAGAGATAATAAGTTAAACTACTACAACTGCATACAATCAATATGTTTTCTTTTAAGACTGTAAGTGTATTGTATGTATTTGTTTAATATTTGTATGTATTGTAGGCGTAACTAATGATTTAAATAGCATATGATTAGTCTAGTCAAAGAAGTTAAGTAGTTAGTGTATTTGTAATTTGTTGTTCTTGGTTTTTTTTGTTGTTTTTGTTGTATACTTTAGTTTTATAGTTTTAGTACAAATAGAAATTGCTAATGTTTAAGATATGAGAGAGTTGAGATAGAACAACAGCTAAAAGGAAAAGCATATTAAAAGGAAGTTATTATGTAGTAGTCTGTTTTATTATTTAACTATATACAAAAAGTGTTTCATTTTATGTTGCGGAAATTAAGGTGACCAACTATATTTTTGTGCCACTATTTAAAAAAGGAAGAACTATAATTATTTTACTACAAGAAGAAGGAATAAACTATTTTTTTTTAAGAAAAATGGAAACTATTAGAATCTGAATTTTTGCGTTCTGAAAAAATTATGTTTGTCTAAAAAGTTTTAAAATTTCTAAATTTTCTTATATAAAAACTTTATCAATATTTTATTAAAAATATGGCAATATTAATTTTTAACCCTCTAACCGGCCTAAGCTTTTTTGCAATGAACATTATGTCATGTGTTTATCACACACAGACTCATGAAGTGCCAAACGAATTGAAAAGTGTGTTTTGGTTATGAAAACCAGTAAATTCTGTTAGCCAAACCAATTCAAATGTGATTGCTGAATATTTGAGCTGTTGCAACTAAAATGTATTTTAAAATGATATTTACCAAATTTTAAGATGGAAACCAATATTCAGTCGTACTAACCAATTTTTGTAAAAGTAACCGAATTTCAGATGAAAACTGACGAAATTTTTTTCTGTGTGCACGAAAACTAAGCAATAAGTTGTTCTACAATATTTTTTTTTCATTGCTTACCAAAATATGTTAAGAATAAATATCGTAAGCTAATGCATCAAAAAGAGAAGGTTAAAATATAAATTATTTCTCTGGCCAATATATTGATGCGGATATTCATCAATTTGCCATCAATGGCAACTCTTCGCCACAACTATTGTTGCATTAGTATTGTTTTCTGGCATCTTCGATATAACACAGAACACAGCCTTGCCACATTAGCTCCATCTAGCGGCAAATATTTACAACAATAATAAATATAGCAAAGACTAGAATCTAAAATCGCTCAGAGCGTATATAAATAAGTGCGCGATGTGGCATAACAGGTCAGTTTGCAATAAAATGCGGACAGCACCTTAGCTAATAAAAGGTAACATTGGTGATTTATTGTGTAATCTGTAAAAATGTAACTTAATCGAGTTTCTTTAAAGTTTCTTGTGTAATTGTTTTTAGATTTTTTTTTAATATAGAGTTGCTATAGAAAATTTCAACCGTGTTTATTATGTGCAATATAAAAAGAACTCGATTTATTTAAAAGAAATAAATAACCGATTTTTAAATAAAAAATCGTAACAATATGAATATAAATACATATACTTTAGAAGATATGGCAAATTTCGTTTTTCGGAAAATGCAAAATGTCATAGAAACCCCTCTATTCCTTTTCAAGTTACAACGATGTCCTTTCAAAGTTTCCTGCTAGAACCTTGTATGTCCTTGGATCAAAGAAATTACTTATTTTAGAAGCTAAAACTTTTATCTAACTTTGTGCTCAATATCAATGATTTTTAATCAACTTAAATATTTTTTTAAGATTTTTGTAAATTGTGTGTGTTATTGTGTATTTTCACGAAATTTTGATTTAAACAATTTCTCGTTTCCAAATGAAAAATTGTCTCATTAAAAGGAACTCGGTTGAAGTATTTGTGGTTAATGTCATCAACACCGTCTGGAGGCGGGCTTAAACGGTAAAATATATTTTACAAAGCAATGAAAAAATGTGCTGGGTAACCAAAGAGTATAAATCAATAAGTTTTTACAAAACTATTGAAAATCACAGTTTATTTTTTATTATATATTTTTCTTTACCGAATGTAGTTTATTTAATGTAAAATCAATTGAAATTGATAGAAATATATTTTTTTAATTATTTGAACCAGTCATTCAAAAACCAAACTATAAAAATTTACAGACATTCAGGAGGAGTTGATATTTTTTGTGAAATGTAAAATTTTATGTTTTTTGCTTCTAAAAATAGAAATTCATATGTTTCCGTTTTGTTTTTTTTTGTTTTTACCAAAATAGTTTGTTTATGTACAAAATTATTTCAATAAAAATTACAAGAAATTATTCAAATATAGATACACACATAGAAAATAAAAATATATACATCTGTGTGTGTTGTGCTTTGTAAAATTACATACAAATAAAAAAATTTTCAATTTGAAAAACAAACCACAAAAACCGTTTTTTTCTATGTTTTGTCAGTTAAAAATTGATGGGTATTTTAAACGACTTTCGATTGCTTTTACTACTTATGTCGATTATTAAACAATGATTGAAAATAAACAAGAAAATGGGCTGAATATAATGAAAAATCAGTAGTCCTTTTTTTAATTGTATTTTCGATTAATTTAATATGTATTTTAGATTATTTTTAGCGAAATAATATTGTGAGTGTAGTTTTCCAGATCTATCATCTATCTACATATATACATAAAGGAGTAACGTTACTGACTGACATGATCATCACCCAGCTCAAACCGCTGGAGCTTGGAACTTGAATTCACAGGATTTTTGGAAATTCTAATGCAGAGGGGCAGTAAGGAAAAAAGTCTCCTCCTCGACGTCCTGTCCAAACCATTTTGGCTCGAAACTTCCCTGGTATTTGGGCTTAATAAGTAATAAGATACGTTATTGAATTTTGGAATGTGGTAAACCAGGGGATTTAAAAGGCAAAAATTATCACCTGCCTAAGCCGCATGAGTACTTTTTGGAATTTTCGTTGGAACTGTGTTAAAAAGGGGTCTCCGAAAAGGGAAAATCTCACGCTAAAATAACAGTCTTCCCAAGCCGTATTGGCTAGAAACCTGAATTGAGTGTTTACTGTGTAGTCGGTTTAATCTTTATGGATCATGGGCTAATTCACCGAGGTGGTAATTTTTGCAATTTCCCTGCGGGAAAAAAGGGGTCAGTTGGAAATTGGGCCCTGCCCCGTGATAGGTGAAAACTGGACCAGTTCCGAAAATACATATCACGAGATATGTGAAAATAGGACCGGTTCTTAAAGTACGAGTACCTACTGCGTGACCGGCTTAAAAGTCATGTTCTTTAAGACCAGTCCTGTGACATGTCACAGAGGGCAATTGACCCCCTCCTAGGACAAGCCGATGTTAAAGTTAACAGTTCAGTGACCGGTCCCTATCACAATGAACCGATTACGTGGTGTGTCCTGGGATAGGTTCTTTTCTTGCAGGGTGAAAATTGGCTTTCAAACAGGAGAAAAATCTTCCCTGTAATGGGCAGCAAAAACCCGTTTGGCTATAATTCTGAAAGTTCAGAGATATGTTGGTTGGGTTATGGGCTAACTTCTGAATTTCTAGTTTTTGGATTTTTCAATTGAAACGTGTTAAAAAATGGAATTAAATGGGGGAAAATACCCCCACATTATTAATTTTTACCGAAAATGATTCCGCTTTGAGTGTATTAGCTGTGCTTGAATTAAAAAAAAACTTTTAACCAGTTTTTGAGTTAAAGGGATGTTTGTTAAACTTTTCTTATGGTGTCCTGTGAGTCCTGGAGCAAAAATAGTTACTTATTTTGCAGGTAGAAACTCTGAGACTTCCTTTGTTATTATCGTAAATATATTTTTAAAACAATTTTTTTCTGTTTAGAAAGTAAATTTTTTCAAATTTACGAAATTTTGACTTTTGAAAATCGTTGGTTGAACAAAAAAAAAAAAAAATTCAGAGGCAGAAAATGTAGTAAATTATATTTTGTAAATATATTTATCCAATAATTTAATTTATCTTGAGCATTAGATGGATAGACTTTTATGCAAGAAGTAATTTTAAACAAGACGTAATCTTTTTAAGGACACGTAGTCTTATAAACAAGAAGTATTTTCCAAAAAGAAACGCAGTCTTTTAGAGAAGACGTAATCTTTTAAACAAGACGTAGGTTTTTAAACAATAAGTAGTTTAATAAAAATGCAGTCTTTTAAAGAAGACGTAGTCTTTTAAAGAGGAAGTAGTCTTTTAAAGAAGACGTAGTCTTTTAAAGAAGACGTAGTCTTTTAAAGAAGTCGTAGTCTTTTAAAGAAGACGTAGTCTTTTAAAGAAGACGTAGTCTTTTAAAGAAGACGTAGTCTTTTAAAGAAGACGTAGTCTTTTAAAGAAGACGTAGTCTTTTAAAGAAGACGTAGCCTATTAAAGGAAATGTACTCTTTTAAACAAGACGTAGTATTTTAAACAAGACGTAGTCTTTTAGACAAGACGCAGTCGTTTAAACAAGGCGTAGTCTTTTTAACAATACGTAGTGTTTTAAACAAGGTGTAGTATTTTACACCAGACGTAGTCTTTTAAACAAGACGTAGTCTTTTAAACAAGACGTAGTATTTAAAACAAGACGTAGTCTTTTAAACAAGACGTAGTCTTTTAAACAAGACGTAGTCTTTAAAACAAGACGTAGTCTTTTAAACAAGACGTAGTCTTTTGAACAAGACGTAGTCTTTAAAACAAGACGTAGTCTTTTGAAGAAGACACAGTCTTTAAAACAAGACGTAGTATTTTAAACAAGACGTAGTCTTTTCAACAAGACATAGTCTTTTAAACAAGTCGTAGTCTTTTGAAGAAGACGCAGTCTTTAAAACAAGACGTAGTCTTTTAAACAAGACATAGTATTTTAAGCAAGACGTAGTCTTTTAAATTAGACGTAGTCTTTAAAACAAGACGTAGTTTTTTAAACAGGAAGTAGTTTTTTAAACAAAAATTTGTTTTTCAAATAAAACGTAGTCTTTAAAACAAAAAATAGTTTTTTAAATAAGACGTAGTTTTTCCGACAATACGTAATTTTTAAATAAGACCTAGTGTTTTAAAAAAGACGTAGTGTTTATATAAAGTCGTCGGGTTTGAAAAAAGACTCAGTGATTTAAACAAGAATTAGAGTTTTCACCATTTCGTGGACAATGTTTCTAACTTAGAACCCCTATAACTTGTTTATTTACTACTCAAACTAATGATTAGCTTGCTTTTATTTCTTGTAACTTTTTCTTTTCATACGTATTCAACAGAATCTCTTTAGTATTCATTGCAAAAAAGTTTAATGTGCTGTAAAATATTTTTGGTTAATACATTTTGTACTAAAGCTTTTTAAAATATCCAAGATTGACATAATATTCTAGAGTGAAGTTGGCTGCAAGTGAACTACAACCAACCAAAATGTATTCATAGCGATTCCTATTCTCGCTTGCACCATTCACTTTAATTTTTGAACCTTATTTTCTACCAAACAATACAAATGGGGAAAATAATGAGATTCGAAATATGAGATGAATGTTGAGATTAATATTGTTTTTGATTTTTTTTCTAGTAATATGAACGCACAAATATAGCCATCGAATAAATAACTTTGGCAAATTTTTGGACTGAAATATAAAAAAACTTGAATAGAATTACTTTTATGGAAAATGTTGGCAAACATTTCTTAGTTTACAGACATTTAAAAAATATAAAAATTCCAGCGTATTTTCATAATAGACATTAAAAATGTTTAGATTTAAGAATATACATATGTTTTAGTGGTTTATGTTATAGTTGGTCACATTATTTCTTTTTTTTTGTTTTATTATCAGCATGTTCAATTTGTAACAATTGTCTTTTGTTGTATTTTCGCATATTAAAAAAGAACCCAGAAAACAAGCATGTCAATGTGACATAAATAAGTATTTTTTTTTGTATGATTTAGTTGTCATTTTCATATTTTTTTTGTTCTTTTATTTCACCTGTATTTAAGCCTAAACGGAAATTAAAAAATCTACAGTTTTTATATATTTTTTTTGGGGGAAAATTTAATTTTAACCTAAATTTTTTTACGAATTATGCAATGTTAACTTTTTACTGTATTTTTTTATTAATTGGGGGACTTAATTTTATTTATTTTTTATAATTAACTACTTAAATATTTGTTAAATGATTAAAATATTTTTTTTATAACTAATTCACTATAACTTAGTATTGTTTTTAATAATAATTTGGCATTTTTTAAATATTTTTTTGTTGTTTTTATTTTGTCTTTTAAAAAATAGTTAACTTTATACTGTTTAGTCTTTGCAGACAATTAATTCATTTTGTTTTTTTTTTCTTAATTTGTTTAAAACTCGATTTTATTTGTTTTTCTCTATGTATGCATGTAACTTTTTAAAGTTGCTGTTTACTTTTTTCGGGGTTTTATTTTAGTAGATGATCATATTATTTTTTTTAGAATTTATTTAAATTGGTTTGTTTTTTATATTATTTTTGTACAATATATTATTTTATTTTATTTTATTTATATTTTTTTTTTCAAATTGATCCTATCACAGCAACAAACTTTTTGTTTTTTGGTTAAATAAAAAATACTTAATGAAAAATAAATTTAATTTAAAGAAAATGTTAATAAAATATGCTTTGCTAAATTAAAAAAAAAAAATTAGCCAAGACACAAACCATATTTTTTGCTACGAAATTTAAGTGCGGTATGCCTTGTAGAAGAGTGCCAAGCCTGGCATTATATACTTGGTATAAAAGTTCTCTTATACTACAATACCAGGATGATCGTGAATTCCGTAAATGTACTGTTGAAAATTTGAAAGAATTATCTTACCCAGCTGGTAATGATGATTTCTGAGGAAAAATTATTAAACTTAGTATCTAAGTATCACTCCGGCAAAAAAATACTTCACTTATTAACAAGGAAAAATAATTTTCACCACACTAATTTCCCTTGATTTTGACTCTAAAGATTCCTGCTTGAAAACTATAATAATTAGGAAGATACTGACTAACGAACTGGCTTCTCTTTCAAGGAGTTTGGCAAGTAAATCTTGTATTTCCTTAGAGTGAAGACATGTTGTGCGACTGATCAGGAGAAGCGTAATCAACCTCATGGCTCCATTAATTGTGAAACTTTGAAACCCAGCTAAGGAGAATATCCTAAAAAACAAAAATAACTTTTTTGTTTTCAAGGAGAAACAATCTAAAAAAGAATGGAGGGAGCTACTCTTTAGCTCTATTTACGGCTCTGTTAAGGAGTACATACCTATTAGCCTGTTATCGTTTTTATTAAAAATGCTGGAAGGACTGATGGATAAGCACCCTTTCGGTGGATAATATCAGCTGAGCCAAATTATACTTTATGGTAGGTCGGTGAAAATGGCTTTTAGTGATTTTCTCGGCACAATTAAGGACACTCTCACGAAAGGAGGCACATAAACTCGAGTACATGGGGGATGATGAGGCGCGGAACGTGGCAAAAATGCGGACTCCATAAGGATGAGGGTGGGGGGGGGGGGGGGGAGTTGCATTTATCCTCTACTGTAAAACCTTGTCAATCAATGGAATCCTTGACTCGATGGGGAATGCTGTGACATACGCTGAGGCCGTTGTGTTACTGGTCAGAGAGACATTTTTTCAAACGATCGGCGTTCTTATATAAATGTCTCGTGTAAGACAATGTACATGGGCAAAGGAGAACGGTATGGGAGTCAACCTGGCTAAAATAAATCTTTTTTGGTTTACAAAGAAATACACTCTAGAGGAGTTTGATTTTCCCAGACTAGATGAAGCTACTCTTCAATTTTCAAGGCAAAGTACGTAGGTGTCAATCTAGACTCTAAACTTTCCTGGAAGAGGAATATCGAATAAGGAAAGAAAATGAATTTATGTGCTTTATATACCTGCAGGATTTTTTTTTCAAAGGAGGTGCATTCTACAGCTGTATATCAAAAATTACAATAATTAGACCGATATTGACCTATGAGACACTTGTGCGGTGGAGGGCGCTGAACATGATCATATCTCTTCAATCTCGTCAAGGTTAAATGACTGGCTTACCAGGATGTAAAGGGAGCCGAACCGTCGACACCCAGGCGAGTTTGGAGGTGATCCTTTGCATGCTGCCATTGGACATATATATCAGCGACACGGACGCTAATGTAGGAGCTGAGATAAAAACGCACTTTGGAGGCACAGTACTATTCTTCGTGAGATAGCTGGTGCGCGACTCGATAGTGATACATTTTAACGAACACGACCTTCCAAAGGACTTTAGAGGTGATTGCACCGATTAAGGAGGACAGGGTCGCTATTATTATTCGGAGTGGTGAAATCATAGTCTATACGGGCGATTCGAAGATAGAGATGGGGACATAGTCGGGAGTTTATTCTAGCGAACTGGACTGTATGTATTTCCTTGGCTGAATTCGTCAACACGCTGTCAGACTGATATGGGTCCCAAGACTCGTTGTCGTCGTGGCGAACGACTTGGCTGATGAATGTGCGAGGAAAGAGTCAATGTCGTTAGAGAGACCAGTACAGATGTCCTAGTTCCTCTGGTGGAAATGTTGGGTGTAATAGAGGCCAAATCCTATAGAAACAATGAGGGCGAGGTGGACGGCCTCAACCATTTAAAGGATATCTCGGATCCTATGGCTAAAGACTGTTACAATTTATGGTAAGAGTATTTTAATGGTCTGTACGGAGGGAACAGCGACCCAGATATCTAGAAAGTACTTACATGACCCGCGGATAAAGCAAATAAATGGTTTTTGGTTATTTTATGATCTGATGGAGTTTGGCGGAATCGCAATGGGCCGTTTTGGCCTCCGAAGAAGCGACAACTCAACTAATGAAGGAATAGATCCTTCTAAGAACTGAGGGATGTATTTCGAGAATATTCGAAGGCAGATTAGGTTTTTACAACGACTTAATGAGAACGAGGTAAACATGGCGTAAAACAAACCCACGAAAATTAAATTTAGTACATTTTTGACCTTTTTGAAAATTTTCAATAAAAATTCACATTGGATACTAATATGTAATCGCGTCTCTGCGGGAAAAGGATCTATCCCAGGATACGTCATGTGACCGGTCAATTTAACATGGGCTTGTCCTAGGATGACCCCCTCCTCTTGCCCTCTGTGATATGTCACAGGACTGGTCTAAAAAAACATAGCACAGAACCAACGCAAAAGAACATGTCTTTAAACCCGCCACGTAGTAAGTACTTAAGGAATCCGTCCTATTTTCACCTATCTCGTGATATGTATTTTCGAAACCGGTCCAGTTTTCACCTAGCACGGGACAGCTCCCAACTGACACCTTGTTTCCCGCATGAGGGTCATGTATTCAATTTGCCCTTTCATGGTGAGTTTGTAACTGGTTTTTACTGACGACAGCGTATAAAAGTAGTTTAGAATACAGATTGCTAAAATACTAACTAAAAATTTTGTAAAAATTGTTTGTTATTTTGATTGATGTTTAAAACCTGGGTTTAAATGATCTAGATTAATGCTCTGTTATTAATGTTACCATTACTAGAAATGTATACTCCATACCATTTGCATTACTTTGTCATTACCGCTAATGATGTCTTTTTATTACCTAAATGAGATCAACATGTTAAAATAATGACAGATTTTTTCAAATGTCAGTTCTTCGAGCCATTCATTAGATGGTAATACAAAATTTTGCTGGGCACAAAAAAAAAAAAAGATTCATTGTGACAACCCAATGTTTTGTCAAACGAATGGTTTGGTTGTAGCCATCGATATATTTGTTTCTCACAAGCGAAATTTGGTTAATGCTACGAAATATCAGTTGAAACCATATATGGGATCTTCTCCGAGAAAAGGGACCTAGTGTGTGAAAAAGAAGTTTTGAGAAAAACGCATTTAAAGTTTCATAACGCATTATCACTGTGAACACACCTTCAGTTGGGAGATGCGATTTGGTACGGTTAGTTATGATTGGTTGCCGACTTTGGTGACGTCATGCCTATGTGGTGACGTATTTTTTTTCACTTTTAGTGTGGCAATACCTTTGCTGTTGGCTTAAACGAATCGATATCATTAAATTTCCTCCTTACTGGCCACACCAAGTTCAGCCCCGATCGCTCAAATGTAGATTATTACCAAGATTTTGAAGATGTGGTCAATAGATCTAGCAGTAATAAATTTAAAAACGCTGTGAATGTAGAGTGGCGAACATGGGATACTCATTTCAAAGGATTTTACAAAAGATTACCAGGTAAACTGTCGCGATTTTGTGATTTTAATTTTTCATATTCATTTCAATTAATTTTGTAAACGTTTGGATTTTAGGTATTACCAAGAACCACCACTCTAACTTCAAAAAAAAGGAAATTGTATGTAAAGAACTTTTGGACTCGGAAAAAGAAAGATTTAATCTGCGATTTACGGCTGAGCTACCAAACGAATTACCTCCGCTCATTGCACCAAGCGGTTTATCGTTCGATCGCAAATGGTATTTGTATGAGAATGTCAGGGTCTTATGTACTGATTCACAAAAACGGGACTTTGTAGCTCCTAAACCGAGTGAACCCAAAGCGAAAAAAAAATCGAAAAATAAATCTGAACCTGCCAGCAAGAAAAAAAAAAATCGAAGCACCGGATCACGAAAAAAAGAAAGCTGAAGTCAAAGCGCCAAAAAAATAAAAAACTTAATTTGTCAAACGGAAGAAAATCGAAGTACCAGATCACGAAACACCGAAAAAAAGTCCAAACTGCAAAAAAATTCGAAGACTTACGAAAAAAAACCAAAAAATCAAAAAAAGTAAAATTTGAATGTTTTTCTCATTTTTATCGATTTTCCCAAGTTCGTTTTGTACGTTTTTATGGGGTAAATAAATTTTTATGAGAAATCTAACTCATTTCGTCTTATTCCACACCCTTTTAGGTACCAGAATTCACTCTTAAGTCCAAACCCGTTTTTTGACACACTGGGTCCCTTTTCTCGGAGAAGGTCACATATTTCACTTGTATTAGGAATATATTTTTTTCCGACAACCGAATAATTCGTTTACTGCAACCAAAATATACCTAAAAATGTAAATTAATGGAGCACAAATTGCATTTTATTGATAAATACGAGTAGAACGAAGAAAATTAACAAATATATATATTTTTTTTAAATGGGAACTTTTTGTCGGCTTATTATTAGTTTGACCCATATGCCCGAAAATCGTTATCAAGATAAACCATAAAGAAGTTTTACATATTTCAATTTTATATGCCAAATTGGGAGGTAGATTTAAGTCAATTCTAGATATCTTAGATATGATATGGGATATCGATAAACGGGCTTCGGAATCTGAAATAGGTTATTCACATTGTATGTAATCTATTCCTAACTTAATTTTTTCAAAAATTATCAGTGGGTCAAAATAATAATAAGCTAACGTTTTGTGATTTTATTCGTTATCCATGAACTTTAAGGTGTCTTGGCTAAATTAAAGTGACTATGCTATAATGTTTTTTTTTTAAATTATATAAATACCTTTTATGTACCTTTTCATATCATTTGTGTTACTTTTGGTTTTAAATTACCAGTTTCCAAGATGTTTTTAATTTAACTAAAAGCATCTTAGGAACTGAAGTTTTTTAAGTTTAGAGGTTTCAGAGTCGGAAATGCTTTAGCTACTACAGTAAAGAATTTAATTGTTAAGTGGTCTTTACTTAACCAAATCTATTAAATTTAGATTTTTTTTCGGTTTTAGTAAAGAATGTTTTAAGTTTTGTTTGGTTTTATAATACTTGTATTATAAAATTCTCAAAATCTTGAGGTATTTTTGTTTTAGAAAAATACTTCAGTTTCTGAGATGTCCTTACATTTACAATAGTAAAGATTTTATGAGATGTTGCACAAAGAGATTCAGAAATTTTCGGGATGGTTAGATAAACTTAAAAATTAAATGAAAATAATTTAAAGAAATAAAAAGAAAAATAAAACTAAAAAACAAATTTAGATTTTTGAGAAAGAGAAATATAATTTTCAACTATAAAGTTTTACTAAATTTCAACGGACTAGTGGACTATCTATTATAAATTCGTTTTTAATGTATTTTAATTAACTTTAAAGTTTGTTTAATGTTTAAAATGTTACATAAATATTAAATCTTGAAACTTTAGGAAAAGTTATTACACCTGAAACGCGGTTTGTATATTAGCTAAATTATAACTGAGAATGCATAAAGTTTTGTTCCATAAGAAGTTTAATTTTATAGAATACTTTCAAAACAAATTTCATGGTTTCTTTAGTGTTATCCTTTTAAAATAAATTGTAATTCCACGTTTTTTTAATTTTTAAGCTTGAGCTAAGTTAAAGTTATAAATCTATATAAAAAAGCTTAAAGCTTTGCTACAATTCCAATTTTATTGGAAATGTGTTAATAACTTCACTAAATAGATAATTTTCTTAAGAAAATATCCCTTAATAACTTTTAAATTTAAAAATTTATTTCTTAAAATTTGAAGATTTTAAAAATTTTTAACTTTTCATTATGGAATAACGAAAGTTATTTATTTCTAAAAAAAACTGTTTTAAATTTCAGTATGGAAAAACGTAAAACTTTTTTATAATTATAAAAAGCTCTTTAATGGCGACATACTAATTGATTTAAGCTTAAAGTTTTCTTATTAAACAAAACTAGGTTTGTGTCTTTGCTAAACAAATTGACACCAAATTTATCTATTTTGCAAAAAAAAAACAACTAATATTTTAGGTAAATTATAAATAAAATTCGCGTTTGTATTTGAATTGTTTGGATTTTTTTAACGTTATGTTTTAGCTAACCTAAGCTTAATTAAATTTGTAATTAATTTTAACGTTTAATTATTGCATTGTTGTTCTTTTAATTAATATAATTTATAATTTTGTTGTTTATTCGTTGACCAGGCACATGTGCTTAAATAAAAATTATTTTTAAAAAATTCCAATGGCATAAATTATTATAAAATATCTTGATGTCAAGCGGAGTTAATGTTGTACTACTACGTCTACTAATATTACAATTTCTTTGTATAGCAAAAGATTTCTTAACAAATTCGAGTAATAATATAAACCAATATCCATAAAGTTATGGGAACTGTAAAAAATAAAATGAAAAAAAGAATGGAAGGTAGAAGAATTGTTTTTATTTTTTTTGTTGTTAAAATGTAATAAAAATAAATAAAACAAAAAATTCCAAGTATGAAAATAAACACTTACAATAAAATGAGGCGCTGAAAATAATACAGCCAATGTGGCAATTATGGTAAATAACGTAAAAACAATAAGGCACAAACGATCCACTACCATGGCAGCAAATTTCCAATCTCTTGTTACCTCACCAACTTCATCTTCTTTTTTTAACTTAAATTATATTGAAAGTAATAGTAGAAAAAGGTGAAATAAATAAATTGTTGTATAAATGTTAATACACAAAAAATATATCCCAGCAAAAAATTTGCTTAAGTATCGTTATATTTAAAAAAAGCTTTTATAATATTGTTACAGAAATTCCATTTACTTGTAGAAACACAAATCCCCATTTGTTAGCCCTGAAATATAAAACAATTAAATGGCAACCCTTCACCATAACTAATGTTTCTTATGTCAAACTGTAAAAGAACATTCTCAAAGTAGCCAGTATGCAGCTTCCAGACAGTGCTGCCATATTCTAGGTATTTTAACCCGCATATATAAAAACGCCAGCAAAGTGGCAAAGCAGGACAGTTTATTAATAAAACGCTTAGCGTCAAGAACTTAAGTGTGGCCAACGTTTAGTCTATCTACACCGTGTAAATAAAGTGTGCTAATAAAATGTTTTTCTGTAATTTTTACTGCTTTTTATAAATAAATAGAGCTATAAATAACTTTAAACAGTGTTTATTATTTGCAATATAGAAAGAACTCGATTTATTTAAAAGGTAAATAAATCAACGATTTTATAAAGGGTAAAATCGTAACAATATTTATGTAAAGCTTTTTGAAATACTTCGTTTAACACAAATTGATAAAGCTTTTTATAGAAATTATAAAGCTCCTTCTATTGACTAAATGTTCTATTTTAAAACAAATGTTTTTTTTTTAATGACAACTATAGAAATATTTTGATCTAATGAAACAATTTCTCATACAGTAAAACTTATTATTAATTTCTATAAATGTTATGCGAAATGTTCTTCGTTGGGTTTAAGATCATGAAAATTTTCCTTTCCAAATGAATTGAAAGTTATCAGACACTAGCCGAAATGGAATGCTTTTTCTAGGTAGCCACGATCTTCAACAACATTCATCATGAACAAGGCCATCGGTAGCTCTCACTATGCTTTTGTATGGCGTCACTGTTTGGAGGCCAGCACTGGATAAAGTGACCTACGTACGATATTTCATATATGTTTAGAGGGTACAGAGAATGGCTTCACGATCTGCACATTTAGATGTATTGGATTTTATAATACACTGAGCAAGCAGGCTGCGATCGACGTCAAAGTGGGCTGACAATGGAATGGTGTTTTTACGCCGATTATAGATCATATGACTTTGTTGGCTGCGCCTCTTTACCGTCCACATACCGACCAGGACTCTTGAGTGTATGGCGTACCGGTAAGGTATCATGTCGACTGTTTTAGGGACGGCTTTGGCCTTGAAGTTTATATCGGGGAGCTTGGTTTAGAGCTAGCTCGGAGATTGCTAGATCACTGCAGCGTGTTTCAGGCTGAGCTGTTGCCGATTGGGGCTTGGGATCAATGTTTTGTTCACTACAAGCGTTAATATTTACTTTTATAGACAGGCTACGGTAAAGTCCTTGGAATGAACATCTTTAACTATGGTAACTGCCCATAACTACCGTTCATCCCTAAATGCGACGGCTAAGCAGTTTGATATTCGACTCGTATGTGTCCCCGGGCTCAAAGATATACCGCGGAATTGTAGAGCAGTTTAATTTGAAAGCCTGAAAATCAGCTTACATATTCCTGTGAAATCGGAAAGTGTTGGTATTTACCCTAGCAACTTTTAAGTTGAGCAACAGAATGATTTATGTGATTACAAGGCACATTTGGACCGCTATTGAATCAGGGTGCAGCAGGGTGCTTCTATAGCTATTCACAAGCGATATTTCGGATATGGTGGCGGTTAAAAAGCACCACTGCCTTATTGGGAGACACGCACAGAGGTTGAGGATCGCTTTGCATAACTTCTGTAGGAGCTGTATGGACAAGAACGAGGAGGAAAATATCAAACACTTTCTCTGCTCGTGACCGGCGTTGGAGGAGCTTAGGGTGATATCAGTGGGATCGGCGTACTTAAATGAACTCAATTTTTGCTTGGGTGCTGACATCTCGCACTTCTTAAGCTTCGTACGATCCAACGGTGGAGTTGATTGACTGTGATCCATCTGACTCGTGGCATGACAATGGTGTCAAGTCAAATTGTAATTAATGTACCAATTCCACTCATTCCCCGTTCAATTCCACTTCTTTTCCCTTGTTAGTGTTTCAATTTCAGTAACACTTCGATTTGGAACAATGTTTCATTCCATCGATTACATGACATTAATACAAACTTTTATGCATTATAACCCTGTATATAACGCGACTAGTCCATACACCCATGTAAAGTATACTCCATTAAGGACTAGGAGTAGTCTAAGGGTAACCCACTCGTATGGAGAAAACATGGTCCATTTAACATTACGATGACCAAGGTCTAGACCATATAATCCAGCTTTGCATTACATCGGAGTAGTCTCACAACTACTCTATGTCACTACTCAATAGACCACCTCCAGAGGATTAGTTTCAAAACTACTTACCACAATCAACAAACACAATACTGCAGCTCGAGGCAGTTTATGCCATCGTTAAAACGCCAACACTTGTCGCTTAACTACAAACTCTTATTTAAAAATGATTTGGTCCATGACTGCATTACATAGGACCATGTTGTAATTAGTCCGTTTTAGCTATAATGGACTACGTAATCTAATATTAACTGCAGGGAACTTCCTTGGCCAAACCCGTTATTCGTTTCATTTTTCCGAATTTTTTTGGTAATTAGTCGTTCATGCATTAGTGCCATTTTATTACCATTAGTAAATTTTTTTTAAATTCAAAATATATGAACGTTGTGGTGTTACAGTTCGCTCGTTGGACTTTTACACAGAAAGTTGCGGGTTCGACCCTAGTGACGGCAACATTAATTTAGAAAAATATTATATGTTATATGAGTTTTCGAGCTTCCATAAACGTCCTCCTTCAGTCTTCCCATTACACGTAACTCCACCGAAGTAAAACATAACTAGGACTATGAACTAAAAAGCTTCAAAAATTTAGCCTACACCAAATCAGATGGCGGGCAACAATTGTTCTAAGATTTATCTTTTTGCGAAATTACAGTGTTGCCTACACTACATCAGATGGCGGGCAACAGCTGTTCTAAGATTTATTATTTCGCGAAATTACAGTGTTGCCATATTTGAGGGCGTTAATCTTTGACCACCTTTCATCCCTCCTTTATCCTCTATCCAAAGAAAGCAACACATTACATAGTAGGAAGAAATTTCCTTAGTGTTAATATTTTAAAAAAAAAAATCAAATGAAAAATTGCCAAAATATTTCATTCTCACAAATTTATTTAACCATTCTTTCAGTTTAGAAATACATTTTTTTCCCTAATTGTTCCTTAAAATATTTGCTGGGATATATGTGTGCATATACTTTTTACTTTTTTTGTTAAAATCTTCATCATCAACAATTTATATTTCTATCGTTTTACTTACCTGATCAGTTATCCATCTTAACTCTTTCAATATTAAAGCCAATTCATATTCTGCCGATGAACTAAGACAGGTGTGTGATATGGCTTCATGCATTCTTGTATCACCAACAGGACCTACTGGGCCAACACTACCATCGTCACCTTGTCTGTAAATTTATATAATACGATTATATTCATATATACTCTACAATGTTGTTGATATATAGATAAACAGTAATACTTATAATTGAACATACACTCTTTTTTTCATTCATAGTACAAGAAGTTTTTGAAATAAGGAAATTTTTTTATTCCGAAAAGTTCTTAAAAAAAAATCCAAGCTATATATATATATATGTAGTGAAGAAATAAAATAAACATTTTAAATTAAAATTACGTTTACCACTCTATACTGAACAAATTGTCTGCTACCTGAGCTGTCCGCTATTAGATTCTTTCAATTTATATTATAGTTTTTAAACTTGTACTGTCTTATGCATAGACATTCTGTTAATTTTTATAACACACTTATAAACCAAATTAACATATAAAACAACAACAAATTGTCCTTATAAGACTATTGTAAGAATCAATAAAATGTCTATGCATATGGGGGTAAGAAGTTTGTCCCTGCTCAAGCGCCCAATGGTTGATTACAAACCAAAATGAAATAAAAGTAAAAATGTACGTTTCTTTTTGTAAGATACTGTATGCATTTTAATAAGGTTTATATACTAGATGCATAAAGTTAAATTTATGTATAAGAGTGTAGTTATATTTTAACACTCTCCTGTTGAAATATGTATTGCACGTGCTTCGCATCATCATCTAATGATGGGTGCGTGCGTACTTTTTTTCTTACTTGCCTTATAGATTTAGTATGGAGTACTGCATAAAGTGTTGCAAATTATCGTTATATTGAAATTTATAATGAAAAATTGTAACAAATATTTAGAATATATATGTTATATATTATAGAAAAGGTGTTGAATTTATGAAGAGAAAATACGGTAAACCTTAAATATTCCCAAAATTTTTTTGGTCTACATTTTTTTTATTAATCTTAGAAACTTTTATTTACACTTTTTTTTGTAGTAAAAACAGCTCGAAAATAGATCTACAGGATATTTATATCCTAAAGAGACTCCCTGCTCTTCAAAATTGAACGTACAAAGTTCTCTCTCGGCATTAAATGTTGGTAAATCAATTTTGAAGAGCCGAGTGGAAACAAATATGGTGCAAATTAAGATACTAAAAAAAAATCTAGTTTATTTTTCGCACTCAAATTTGAAATAAGATTTTAAAAATTTTAAATGGCAGATTTAATATGGCGGGTAATTTAAAAAAAAATTGTTGTAGGACAAGAATTGAGCAAAAATATACCTTTTCTTGAGCCTCTACCTTAAATTTCGTGTTCTGAAGAGATACTCTGCCTTTTCTAGAGGCTCTACTTTGTCTTAAACTTCTGTTTCTGAAGAGATATTTTGCCGGATCGAAATATATGTATCAGCCTAGCTATAAATAATTCATTTGCTTTGTTTTTGTAAATATACGAAGGTTTAAAACTCATTATAAATTAACAAAAATAACAAACAAAAAATATCGATGTAGATAAAAACAATAGAAAACTGTTAATACAAGGTGGGGCAATAAGTATCACCTTTCCCATAGCTGTAACTTTTGCAAATAACATCGTATGTCAATTTAGTTTTAGTTGAGCGCCCCGGTAGGCTAGTTGGTAGCGTGCTAGCTTATCAGTGTGGGGGTCGTGGGTTCGATTCCCACCAGAGGCTCTGGTCTGTTTTCGCTACAACGAGCTGAAGGCCTTCATTGCTAGTGCTCGGTTAGGGTATTAAAATATAATTTGTAATTATATGTTTTATAAAATAAATAAATAAATAAATAAATAAATAAATAAATAAATAAATAAATAAATAAATAAATAAATAAATAAATAATTAATAAATAAATAAATAAATAAATAAATAAATAAATAAATAAATAAATAAATAAATAAATAAATAATTAAATAAATAAATAAATAAATAAATAAATAAATTTAGTTTTGATATTCGTAAAGTAGACTCGTGTGAAATTTATAGTGTGATTGACAAGCGCCTTAAGAACGCGCGATAATTGTGACAGTATTGAGGTGGATAAAGCTTAGTTTTATCTAAGCAGCCACATCAATAAGTAAAATTCTCGATTCTGGGGGATGGAAAATCTACTCATAATTCATGAAGAACCATTGCACCTTCTCAAAGTAACCGTGTGGTGTGCAGTTACGTCGAAAGTGGTGATTGAATCTTATTTATTCGAAGGAGCCGATGGTCGCGCTATTTCGATGAACGGCGACAGCTACGATATAAAGACATGCTGACTGAAAGTTTCAACGAAAGTTGACGATATGGATTTGGAGAACATGTGGTTCCAACACGACGGGCGTACTTATCGTACTGCATGTGATAGAAATCCCACACTGTATATTATAGTTTTTCGGAACATTAAACACGAATTTGACTATATTAACCCTGTAGGAAGCCTGGGGTCAAGTGACTACAAGTCACCATTTTTGTCGACTATTTCGGGTGACTTTTTGGTGACATGTCCACAAAGCGTCTATACTTTTAACATTATTTTTTTTTGCAGCTGCAAAGCTGTGCTTGTTCTTGTTTTTTTATTGTTTTATGTTTGCTTAGCTGCATGCAAAATTAAAGTTTTTAATAAAAATATAAAGAAAAATGAATTTAAAAGGCAAATATACAAATTTGAACAAAATATATAATAAGCAAAAGAAATTACAAAAAACTTGTGAAAAAAAAACAATAAATTTTGTATAAAAATATCAAGAAAGAGGCAAGAATTTTTAGTGAAAGTTGCAACTCTAGAGCCTGATGAAGATTTTACGGAGCCTGTGGATGATTTTGTGCATTCTTTTAAAGATTTGTCTACTCCAAAATAAAATTTGCACGAATTTTTTTTTTTACTTTAATAAAATTTATAAAAAAAATTTAATAATAAAATATCTAATTTAACGAAATAAATGCACCTGTTTAATCTTATTTCCTTCCTAGTGTAGAAATCTAGTAAAAAGTTCCAAAAGTGTAGACTAGAATTACTAAAATGTACTAGTGAATCTCTGGTTCCAATGTCTAAACCTAGTCAATAGTTGTGTAGATTTGCAATGACACTCACATGTTAAATGTCTACAGCAGAAAGCGTTGGCATAATTAGTCAGCAGTACTGGTGAAAAAGTCAATAATGAATCAGTACAGTTTCACTATCGACATTTCCTACAGGCAAATGAGATAATAAAAATTCGCATTACTTTTTCAATAGCAGGCGTAAATCGAGTTTCTTTCAAAGCATAATGCGTAAGTAAATCAAAGGGTTTCTTAAGAATTCTTGTCCTGACTGAATTCAGCCGTTCGCAAGCCGGCGGAAAATTAACGAGTGTTTGAGGTAAGAGAGTGGTTCGATCCTCAGTAAAATTCGAGCACACAATAAGCCGAGTTTCGGTCTTAAGTCTATACTCTATTTTTGGATACAAGTCGGTTGTGAAGAGTTTCTTTACTTCGGATTTCTATTTTCCAATCTAACCTAACCTAAATTAAGTTTCTACCCCTTTTTTTTGGCAGAGTCTTTACCGTAAGAAAATCTTGATTAAAAATCTGAAAACTTGATTTTGGACCTTTTTAAGAATTAATTTTTTTACAGTTATTTTAAAGAGAAATATCAAGAAATTATTTTTTTTATGTATTTTATGGAATAACCCATATGAAATGTATTAGTATTGCGACAAAGACCATATAATATATAGTCCCAGGTGTTGCAAGGTGACTGATGAAAGCTTATAATGTCAAAATGAAACTCAATAGAGTTTGCAAAAGTTTTTAAATAAAACTTGGCAAAAAAAAAAAAAATATGTAACATAATCTTCTTAAAAGTGAAAACTAATGAAAATATAAAAAAGTAAGATTATCCTTTAAAAATTGAATTATTTATAAATCTTTTTCGCGAAATCTTTTCATACAGAGTACTTATATACATTAGTGGAAGTAAACAAGTAAATAAATTGATAGATTGTGTCACTTTACTTTAAAAACTTGATGTAAAAGTAAATATAAAAAATTAACTTTCTAGCATTTGTTATGCATTACAGGTTGGTTAAAAAGTTCCTGCGCTCACCAAGAGATGGCACTGCTAGCTCCAAACTTTTTTTTCTCAAGTTGGTATAACTGTCCTAAAAACACATGCAAAGTTGCAAGTCATTCTGTCAATTCTTTCTTTGTTTACAAGCCATTTGAAGTTTACGTGTCATTGATTTTTTTTTAATATGGAAAAAATTGAATATGGTGCAGTCATTAGATTCTTTGTTTTGAAGGTTTTAAAAGCAAAGGAAATTTATGAACAATTGTTAAAAGTGTATAAGGAGTCCTCACCTTCAAAACGCACGGTTGAATTTTGGGCTGGTGAATTTAAACGTGGTCGTACCAGCCTTAAAAATGATCCACGCGAAGGACGACCAAAAACTGCAACCACAGCAGAAATCATTGAGCAGGTACATAATATGGTTAGTGAAGATCCAAGTTTGACTAAGCGTGAAATTGCTAATGCCATAGGTATCTCAGACGAACGAGTACTCCATATTTTACATAAAGAATTACGTATAAAAAACTGTTTGGAAAGTTAGTGCCGCACACATTAACAATTCAACAAAAACTGGATCGAAAACAAATTTCTCAGCGTAATTTGGAGCGTTTTAAGCCAAATAAAACCGACTTCTTGCGTCGGTTTATAACTATGGATGAGACTTGGATCTACCACCATGATCCTAAATTGAAACAAGAACGTTTACAGTAGACTGAAGCTGGTTTTTCAGCTCCAAAGCAGGTGAAGTCACAACGATCAGCAAAGAAGGTTACGGCATCAGTTTTTTGGGATGCAAAAGGAATTTTGTTGATTGATTATCTTCAGAAAGGTAAAACAATCAACTCTGAATATTATTGCAGCCTTTTGGATCAGCTGGATGAAAAAATTCGTGAGAAAAGACCTGGTTTAAAGAAGAAAAAAATCATTTTTCATCAAGACAATGCACCTGCTCACAAAAGTGTTTTGACGATGGCTAAATTCAAAGAATAAAAGTACGAATTGCTTGAACATCCACCGTATTCACCAGATTTGGCTCCCAGTGACTACTATCTCTTCAGAAATCTCAAACAATTCCTTCCTGGAAAGCATTTTTCGTCGAGTGAAGAGGCCATAGCAGCCGTAGACGGTTATTTTGCAGAGCTTCCGGAAAACCATTATAAGGATGGGATAAAGTTATTGGAAGATCATTGGAACAAGTGTATTGAGCTTCTAGGAGATTATATTGAATAAAAAAATATATTTCGTAAAAAAGCAGTATTCTTTCATTTCGAGCGCAGGAACTTTTCAACCAACCTGTATGATTTCTTTTTAAAACATTTTAAAATGCATTTATTTTTAAAATCATCTTTAAAAACTAGAAAACCGACACATTTGTTTATAGCTCGTATTTCATATAAACAAAATTGTTTTATTTTTTTTTTGTATTTTTCCAAAACCATCCATTACAGTAATGTTCATAATCAACCTTAATTTCCCCCACTGGACAATTTGTGACTCCTGCACGTTTAATTTTTTTTTTTTTATTTTTCAATTTTCTGTCATTTTTATTAAATATTTGATTATGAGTGAACGTTATTCTACGTGTACTTACAACACCATAATGTTAAGTTGAAACAAGTGGTTATTACATGTTACATTTGTACATTGTTACTTGCTTGCTTTCTTGCTTCCCCTGTCACAATATTGTAAGTAACATACAACAAGGTGTCATGATTGCATACTTTGTGCGTTTCTTGGTAATGGCAAAAAGTAAAAAGAAAAGAAATAAACGGATGTAATATTGGTGTAACTATCATCATCATCATCATCATTTCTTGGCAATTGATAATACTGATTCCTGTAACAATTTACACCAGAAATTGCAATAAGTGTGAAAAACAAAAATGGTGGAAAATTTTTATAAGGGCATTTTTTTTTTCCTGAGAACAAACTATACGTGGGTTGTAAGAATTGTTAAAAATTCAATATATTTGAAGTAAAAAAAAGTTGTAGGGAAAGTGCTTCTTATTTATTTCTTTTACTGAATTTAATTTGGTATTCGAGATATTGGTAATTTCATAATAAATAAAATAAATATAAAATAAATCCGTTAATCATACCTGTAAGTATTTGCATTTTTTCTCTAAAAAGCATCAACAAGGCATTTGCTTTGACTTGGCTTTCACAGAAATATCTTTTTCTCTTAATGAGCTTTTAAATTTATCTCTAATCTAATTCGGTTAAAGTTTCCTCACTGAAGATGGCTCGCCTTTTGGAATAATGGAAAAGGGGTCATTTGAATTTCGAGCATCTGTCGCGCTCTGGATCGCTCTGAAAGACCGGTCTGAAAGTACCTTGTGGGAAGAAAAAGGACCGGTAAAGTACCTAACAGGTGACCGGTTTTAGAAGCATGACATGTTCAATTGCGTTGGTTCTATGATATATCCCTTGTGTGACATGTTGTTTTAGATCAGTTCTGTGACATGTCACAGTGGGACTAGTCCATGTTAAAGTGACCGATCCTTTTCATATAAAAAATCGGTCCCGTGACCGGTCCCTATGGTGAAATAGGATCGACCTGAAAGTTCCTACACTGTGACCTGTCCCGTGATCGGTTAAAAGGAATACGGTCTGAAAAGAAATCTACACCATGACCAAAAAAAAAACAGGACAGAATCCAGCACATCCCAATTTTTACGGACTCTACGACACGTACGGATTCATGAATCCGGTTTCTACTGTACGGTTACGATCCGAAAATACGTATCTGTCAAAGCTTGTACGTAAACGAAACATTAACGGACCGTGTAATTGAATTTTCGAAAACAATATGTTTTGACTCCGTTTTGGTGTATCCGTTTCTGTACCGTCAAATAAGGATCACTGTTTTTCATCAGTTTTTCTTCTATTGTTATTTGTAAAAGTTTTGTTATTTTACTTTAAATATCTTTGTAAATAAATTTAAAGCAAAATTAAAAAGTTGATATTAAAAATGAAAAAATAAAAATATTTATACAAATCCGTTGTTTTTTTTTAACAAAAAACGGATTTGTATGAATAGATCCGTAAACGGTCCATAACTTGACGGACTTTCAACGGACAACTCCGTTTTTCATCCGATATATTGGTCCGTAAACGGTCCGTCACTGACGGTATTTCAAGGGATTCGAATCAGTTTCGATGTTTCTTAAGATCCGTATACGGGTCCAGAAAATGGTACGTAAACTGAGTTGGATTCCGTGTATGAAGGACTGAAAACGGTACGTAAACGGAACGTATTGTTTATTGGGATATTACTAAAGTGGTAGCAAATACTAGTGCAAACAACTTGCCCGGACAGTGGTGTACCGTCTCTTTGTTCACCGGTACCCCACAAAACTTACATTTATCACTTGTCTGCTTTCCCGCTCTCTTGGTAAGAACCGCAGTACGTCAGTACCCCACTTAAATTCTATAATCGCTTCTGGTTGAGGATAACAAAAGATCCGTCGCTTTAGGATTGTAAGACATGCACATAATCTTCGACACCCTGCACGTTACGTTATTCCTATAAACCACCTCATAACTGCCCTTTACATAGGAGTATACATCTTGTTTCAAAAACCGGAGAGGCACACAAATGTCCATTGCCCTTTCGCCAGGCAACTGGATTCACAAAATAAACTGAAAATTCTTAACACTAAATACTGAAAACTCATAACAATAAAAATTGTTGTATTTGGGAAGCCACCACATGTCTTAGCACCCTTGGACAATCGATGAATATGTCAAATCGGCGGAGACCGCCCTGACTATAAACATAACCAATCGTCTCAGGAGCAAAAGAAAGGTCAGCAGTTAGAACTTCTGCCTGAAATACATATGCTGCAGTAATGGGGTAGTTTGTTCGACTTGCTATCAACGTTAAGTATTTAAACAGATTAAAGTTAAAAAAAAAATTAAACAGTTAATTTTTTTTGTTAATTTATAACGTGCTTTCAACCTCTGCCTATTTATAAAATCAAAGTAAATTAACTATTTTAAGCTAGGCTGAGACATGTATTTCGATCCAACAAAAGATTTCCTCAGAACTCGAAGTTTTAGAAAAGCTAGAGTCTCTAGAAAAAGGCAGAGCTTGAAAAACAAAGCTTATTCTCAATATTTGCAGTATAATCGGACGTATGTCAACCGAAAGTTTTTGGAAATAGCGCAAAGTTACACTAGAATTCATAATGAATAAATTTTCAACGTTGATAATTACCCACGTTAAAAGTTAGCGTACATGGGAAAAGTAATGAGTTCCTTTTGGCCTAAAACACATTATTATGTATTTTGCGCTTCTTTTTATTAAATATTAAATGCGTATACGGCGAAAATACAGCACTGATCCAGTGTTACCATAAGTTCTGAGTTTTTCGAATTGCTGGGATGATGAATTTAGTTTTTATTTCTTTAATATTCGTTGTCTTAGAGTTAACAAAAAAAAAACACGCGATTCATTCTGAATTTCTTATGCTACAAATTGAAAACTTACCTGTACATAGTGCGATAATAAGTGGGTTGATGCGGTAAGGTGGCACTAGCACAACGATGATTACAACGAAAATCATCATCTATATCCAAAACATTGGCTAACAAAGATTTTGAAGATCTAATTAAAAGGAAAACAATGTTTTAAATAAATTACAAGTATTTAAATAATACGTGAGAAGAAAAATTCACACGAAAAATTTGTGAAAGTGAAATACAAATAATTATTGACTTCCCCAGAACGAAGTTAGCATTAATTACCTTTCCTTTAGTTCAACATTTTGTATATGTTGTTTCTTATCGCCGTTGTTGGATGATGTCGATGATGATGAGGGCGGTGGTGGGCATTCATAGCCAACCTGTCCAGGTCTTTGCATGCGCAATATGCAAGGTAACCAATAAAGGAATATTACTCTTATCTGGTTCAACAACATTGGTAATATAAGAAGCAATCAATTTATTTTTTTTTTTTGGTATTTTGAATTGGACAGAGAAAGAGTAGAGTGTACAGTTTTGTTTGGATGGGTTTGATGATTTTTTGTTTTGTTTTACAATTAATTTTTTAAATTATATCAATTTTAAATTGTTGTTGGCAATAAAATGGAGTAAACAGAAAGCCATACAGTGTGAACCATAACGTAAAGGAACATATTTATAATTTTGTTGTTGTAGATTTAATTTGAAATGTTTTAAATTGAAGATGGTTTAATGTTTTTTTATTATTTTTTATTTTTTGGAGGATTTTGGTATGTTTTTTTTGGAGAGTTATTCAAAGAGTAGAGAGTGTAGAGAAAAGTTTAAAAGTTTAACCAGTTTTTGTTTTGAGTTTCCAGTATTCACACGCGCAAAAAAAAAAAAACATAAAAAATTAGAAAATATTAATGTTAAATTTATGATTTTTTAAATACTTAAAAATGATTTTTACTACAAATATTTTGTTGTTTTTTATGTAAAAAGTGTTGACAAAATGTTTATTTTACATTTTTATTGTAAATTTTTCGAAAGCATGCATGATTGTAGTTGTTTTTAAAGCTTGTTGTTTTAAGCATGTTATTTTTTGTATTATTTATAATAAAAATGATTAAAATTATTTTTTATTAAGTAAATATATTGTATATTTCAAAAGTGTTTTTATGTGTGTATGTATTTTTTTTAGTGTATTTGGAATAAAAATGATAGTTTGTTTTTTTTTAAGTTGAATTTTCTATTTGTTTTCTTTTTTTTTTTTTTGTTTGTAAAAATATTATTACCCATTCACTCATTTCATGCGTATCTGGATTTCTATGATGATAATTGAGGATAAGTATGGTTGACACAACTGATGAAGCCACCATAAACATAATGCAATTGAAATAAGTTCCTAGAAGGACACAAAAATTACACAAATATTGTACTTACTACGATTTTTTTAAAGTGTTTTTGAAAAAAAAAAAAAATACTTTTGTTTGTTACTGTAAAAAAAAAGAGTCCTAATTTCAAAACTGTTTGTTCAATTCAAAACTTTAGACAGTTCATTTCTGATAGCAATACCCAGAGCTGAAATATGCTTATAATTATATTTGTTAATTCCCAAATGAAAATTAAAATATATATGGAAATATATGATCATATACTTCCAGCATAGCTAAGTATATGATCATACATTATCTCTTATATTTTCATATATCTTTAGATCAGAAATTTTGGGATATATGGCCGTATATGGTCAGATATGATCATATATTGGCATATAAGATTCATGTACGATCACATATGAATATATATATAAACACATAAAGCCTTAAATTTCGTATCCGAAGATATATGCAAATATATAAGATCATGTATGATCATATATGGAACTATGTGATGGAAGTATATGATCATGTGTACCCAGATATGATCATATACATTACAATGTATGATCATGTATTTCGATTTTAATATTGGATTTTTTAAAATTTTTTATAGCTTTGGGTGATGATATTTAAAAACAAACCGCCATATTTATTTTTTTTTTATATTTGATTGTGTAATTTAAAACCTTAAAATGAAGAATTCGAAATTTTCAAGTATGTGGTGAATTTTTTTGTTGCACACTGTAGTGCATACTAACGAAGGCGGTTGTTCTCAAAAATATTGTTAATGTACAATTTATCAAGTTTATAAGTTATTACTTTAATTATATTAATGTGATTAATTTTGAGCAGAAAGAGAAAAACTGTGTATTAAAGTTAACAAAGAAATAGGCTTATTATATATTTACAAATATTAAGGATATTCACAATATATTTGATAAAAGTAAAAAGTGTTAAAAATCAAATAGTATTACTACTACAAATTCAGGATTGGAACGGATTTAAAAAAAATTTGAAACAACGAAAAGTTGAAAAATCAACTTATTAAACTTTTAATACGATTTATTCGCAGAAAGCATTTTGTACGTTGGGTAACGCATTAAAGAAAAAATTTGTGTATCAATAGGACCCCTAAGAGAGCGGTGGCGGTTCCTAGTTAGGAGTTTTTTTTTATAAAAGGTACCGGCCACTTTAACAATACGTTGTCGTAGGATAACTCCCTTCATTTTAGACTCTTAAAATAGATTTTTAAATAAATTTATAAAAGCTAAATATTGGACTTAACTGACTTCAAGTCAGTGGAGCGCGACTACAAAATATTCTGCCTACAAGGAAGACCCTCCTACAAGTCATGTGGTAGGTGAAAATAAGACCGGTTCCTAAAATACTTATCCGTTGCCAGAATTGGATAGCAAAAAAATAATTTTCTTACCGCTAATTGTAAAAAAAAGGTTTTTCTAATGAGGAATTTATATTCTAATGGGGCTTTTATGTACACCATTTGGAATTATATTTTTAAAATTCGTCCCATTGTGTACCATGGCATATTTTTTGCATCAGTTCAGTAATATTCTTTAGCGATAGTTCTAGGATTTGTTATTTTGCGTCAGTCTTGTGACATGTTCTTTGAAATTAGTTGTGTGATATGTCACTAAGGGCAATTGACCGCCTCCTAAAACTAGCCTATGGTCCCTTTCATATAAAATAACGGCTCCCGTGACCAGTCCCTATTTCAATGAACCGTTTACGTGACACGTCGATAAAGTGGTCGCTTTTATACCGTGGATCGAATTTAGTATTCAGGGGGTTTCTTAAAAAAAAAAAAAAAAATGCATTAATACTTAAATAAAAAAAAAAAAAAAAAAAGATCGGCTGTGCCGAATCTCCACCCTCCACCAATATCCAAAAAAAATTTCTACTATTTTTGTAAGTCCGTAACTTTTCGAACTTCTTATATGAAATGCAACACTGCTCCCATCAAATACCACCTGCTCATAGACTACTGTCAAATTTTGAGCAAGTTCCGTCATTTACTTTGCAGCAGTTAAACAGCTGTTAAAACATACAACCTCGTGGATTTTTTTAAAAATGGAAAAAAGTGAATTTCGAATGCTTATTAAACATTATTTTTGGGGAAAAAAACCGTCAATCAAACCAAGGAAAATCTTGATTTCAATGGTAAAAAAGTGGTTTACTGACTTTCGTTGTGGTCGCAAAAGTACAAATGACGCTGAACATTCTGGACGGCCAATACACCCGAAAATGTCGAAAAAATCCACAATATGGTGTTGGCCGATCGAAGAGTAAAAGTGCGTGAGATTTTTGATGCCATAGGCATTTCTTATGACAGTGTGGTTTCGATTTTAAATGATCAGTTGGATTTAAGAAAGCTGTCTGCAAGATTGGTGACGCGTTTGCTTTAAATTGACCATAAACGTAATCGTGTGACAACTTCAAAGGATTGTTTGGAGTTGTTAAACCGCAATTCGAATAAGTTTTTGCGTCGTTTTGTAACTGTGGATGAAACAAGGATTTATTACAACACTCCGGAGACCAAACAGCAGTCTAAACAATGGGTTTTTCCAGTTGAACCGGCTCCGAAGAAGGCCAAAGTAAGTTTGTCGGCCAAAAAGGTAATGTCAACAGTTTTTTGGGATACACGCGGGATTATCCACATCGATTGCCTTCAAAAGGGAAAAACAATAAACGGCGAATATTATGCCAACTTATTGGACTGATTTAACGAGGATTTAAAAAAAAACGACTCCATATGGCCAAGAATAAAGTTTTTTTTCATCAAGATAATGCACGGGTGCACACGTGTGTAGTCTTATTGGCGAAATTCCATGATTTGAGCTACGAATTGGTACCTCATCCGCCATATTCTCCGGATTTAGCCCCCAGTGACTATTTATTATTTTCAAACCTCAAGAAATGGCTCGGTGGAAAGAGATTTAGCTGCGAAGATGAAATTATTGATAAAAAAATGCCTATTTTATGGACCTCGAAAAATCCTATTTTTTAGAAGGGATACAAAAATCGGAGAAACGTTGGACTAATTGTATTGAGATAAAAGAAGATTATGTTGAAAAATTTTTTTTTTGTAAAAAAAACAGATTCATTCAAAAAGTTGCAGACTTATTGATCCGCCCTCGTACAAATAATGTTAAAAAACTTTTTAAGTAAAATTATGGAGATGAAAAAATTTTTTGAGGTGAAAAACTTCTTTTTAATGTGAAAACAAATTTTGTGGTGGAAAAAATTTGGAGGTAAAAAGGTTTTTCAGGTGAAAAAATTTTTTGTGGTGAAAAAAAAATGTTTGAGGTGAAAAAATTTTTTGTGGTGAAAAAAAATTTTTGAGGTGAATATAAAATATTATTCAATTCTAAGTGACTGGTGAAAAAACAAAAAGTGAATATTTTACACCAATTTGTATGGAAAATTTAGAGGTACCTTCACATTTTCACTTAAAATTTTTTAATTGCTGGACCGATTTTGCCCATTTTCAATACCAAAAAAATTAAGACCTCCGCGTGCGTCTTTGCGCCATCATTGCCATTTCAACAGACAGATAGACGGACATTGCTAAATCGACTTGAAATTGCATAAGGATCATCGCATGGGGTCTTAGACCTATATTTCCACATGTTACAAACAAAATGACATACTGATATATATCCTCACCATATATGGTGGAGGCAAAAAGTATATAATTTTCTATAGAGTATGTTTCTCTCACACGAACTTTTTAGTACTCTCTTAGAACACGAACATAGTTTGGCGGCAACAAAGGTGAGTTTTGGTCGGCAACTTTTAGTAGTGTTTAGCGGTGCTGCCATATAACCAATTTTAACTATTTGTGTGCCGTTTTTTGGGATGCTTGAGATTTTTCAGATTATTTCATAAAAAAAATGTTTTTTTATTTTATTCATGTATTTTTTCAGATTTTTCATATAAAAATATAATATTTGTTCAATATACTTTTTATTTTTACTAAAATTAGACATGTCTAATAAAGTAAAAAAATACAACAAAAATTTGCAATTTTGTTAAAAAATAGTTACTAATTCAAACATAACATTGTGACATGAAAAGTATTAAAGTGTGTACACACACATTGACCAACTTTGTCTATTCATATCCATTATTTCCCATTTCTATATTAAAAATATGTAATAAAGAGAATAAATATGTTATTAATTGTTGCAACATATAACTAAAAAACCTATAAAAAATGCAATAATTTGAAAAAAAATTGTTTTAATGAAAAAACTGGTAAACAGTTAAGAATCCCAAAAACTGGGATAAAAAATTACACTGTTTATGTGGCAGCACTGCGTACACCAAATTCAATGTTTTTCAACACTTTAGCAACTTTGAAAATGTTGCCCTCTCATTTAAAAATGTTGCCGCTGAACTCTGTACCATGTTGAATTTCTGGTAGAGCGGGAAAAATTCTCTATAGAAAATTATATACTTTTTGGTGGAGGGTATAAAAAATATACAAAGTTTCATGTTTCGCCTTTAAAGGTTTTTTTTTTTGCACAAAATAACTTTCTCAATTTTTTTAAAAGGCGATTTTATGCAAAAGATAATCCGTGAAATTTAAAAACAAAAATTGTAGTGAAAAATTTTTTATCCAATTTTTTTTTTAAATTGATTTTGGGAATTTTTTTTATATATTTTGCGTGAATCAAAATTTTTTTAAACAAAAAAATTGTTACCAGAAATTTTTATTTGTTTTACACGAAACAAGATTATCCTTTTCGATAAAGAGAAATTTATCACGAATCGGGGTTCAACTGCTCTCATTAAATTCGGCGACTTTTAACTTTAGACGCTTAGCGCATAATTATGACCAATATCTGTCAAAAGAGAACTTTTGGCCAAAGTTGGATGAAGAAGTAAAAATCGGTTTACAGAGAATTGTGTGTGATTGATATATTCGAGAAACCCATTTGGAATATTTGTTTTTATCCATTAATACAAATCATTTCAGATCTAATCACAGGATATATAATTAATCATGGTTATATTATTAATTCAGTGGGTTACAGCTAAAATTAATACAATTCTTAGTACATTTTTCTCGACTTCGTAAAAGTATTTTGTTGTTTTTTGTTAACTCCTAAAATGATACTACTCAAATTACTGTGAATATCCCCAATATTAATAACAATTTTATTAATAATTTAAATATCGCTGTTAAGTTAAAAAAATAGCAAATTTTTACACAATCAAATTATTTAAATTATATATCACTTAAACTACATTTAGAAAGCATATCAAAATATTCGGAAAAAATTGTATTTTACACCAGAAAATTATATAAATATAAATATATATATTTTTAAAAAAAAAGTCATTAAGCATTTTAAGAAAAAGAAAGAAATTATATATTATATTCAAATACTTAAAATTAATATAAAAAATAAAATACGTAACCCTTTTAATAATGTTTTTGAAAATGAAAAAAACTTAAGGCCCAATTCAGAGTTTACAAAATTATCGATACCACAGTGCTGATCGAAAATTTTGTTATAAATTGATTTGAACCTTGCATTCATTTCTCAATAAATAAAATTTTTTAAAATTTTCATATATTATTCTTTTTTTTTTACTAAAAGAAAATTTTATTTTTAAAAGTTTTGTGCACAACCAATTATCCGCAATCATCATAATTCTATTTAAAAATCGAGATTATTTTTGCTGTTAATATTTTGTGAGATTTAAATCCAAAAACTGTTGAAGATACCTGGAAGTTGTCCTTTATTTAAATAGATTTTGTATGTTATATTTAAAACTCTTAGAAAAGAGTTTGAAAGGCTGTTTTAGTGATAGAAAATAAAATTTGTTTTTTTTTTAAATGTTTAAAAGTTTTGTTTAGTGTTTGAAATTTTTTAGAGTATTATTTAATGATTAATGCTTGAGATATAGGTTAGAATATTAAGATTATCTAATTGCCATATAAATATATATTTTTTTTTAATATTTTCTAATTATTGAATAATATATAAGGTGTATCTAATTTAATAGAATACTGTACTGATTAATTTTAGGTGGGTTTTGTTATTTAAAATTTCTATTTAAAAGGAGGTATTGCGGGTTTTGCTAAATTACTATATACTGGATTTCATTGTCTAAATTTAAGATTTCTCATACAAAGCTTAATTAAGTTCAAAACTTATTTTTATTTATTTGCATTAAAATATTTTAGGAAATCCAGCCTAAGTTATTATGTTATATATATTTTTTTGCTAATTATTGTATTTCAATAATTTATACTTTTGTTTAAAAAAATGTTAAACAAACACAATACATATTTACCTGTCGTTGTTGAAATTTTAATAATAAACATTTACAATAAAATTTCAATATTTACACAATTTTTAATAAATATTTACAAGAAAACAATACAAAAAAAAAGTTTAATTAAACAAAGAATTATAATACAATAAAGAGTTCGTTGTTCATTGATTTTGTTTAGCAAAGACACAAACCAACGATAACTTTATGACGACCACTAGTCAGCATAAAAATTTCATTTTATTCACATAAATCTTTGGGATTTACATCGTTTTTTTTTTTGAAAAATAAGTTACATTTCTTGATAATAGAGATTATAAAGATTTGAATTAAAAAAAATTGGACGAAGGCATTCCCATGTTTCATCGAATAAGTTCTTGTTTACGGCCTCTTCAGCAGGATAAATTGGACTAGAACTAGTATTTTGGCGTATTTTCGCTTTCGACACATTTAAAAAAGTTTTTCAGTTACTGCATATTAGTTGTTATTTCTAATTTTTATTACAGTTAGTTTTCTATATTCTAAATTCACATAAAAACATCTGTAGAAATTACTACGAGTATTTTTCATATCAATTGTTTAAAACAGTTATTTTTGAGATTATAATAAACAACTACCAAAAAAATTTCAATTAAATTTTTTTTTTATTTTTCTTCATTTTCCATTAATATTTTTAATCTTATCAATTAAATTTTTAATTGATAATGAACTTGGATTACAGTATATTCTACTTTACAACAAACACTATTGACAACATACAAGGTGGCGCAAAAGTAATCCTCCTATCAGAAAATGCTATAAATTTTGCGATTGGCCCCTAATGTCAGTTCTGTTTTGACATTTGTGTAGTAAACACATGCGAAATATACGTTAATAAACAATGTTACGCTACACTGCTCCAGAACGCGGAATATTGGTGACTATTTATTTGAGCAATAATGAAGATGATTTTTCATCAAAAATAATCACGAGTGATGAGGCCCATTTCCATCTTAGCGGGTACGTAAATAAGCAAAATTTACACTTCTGGGGCACTGCAAATCCGCGTGTAACCCACGAAGAGCCATTATACCCGCTCAAAGTCACTGTATGGTGTGCTGTTTTCGCTGGAGGAGTCCAAATAAAAATAATCCACAAGAAGAATCAAAGTTTTTCATTTTTTTTTAAATTACAGCCAAAAAACATCGAAAGGTTATTTTTGCGCCACCCTGTATAAGAAAATAAAAAACTCTTAATACTCGTATTGTTACGGAAATTCATATGAAAACCCTTCGCCATAACAAATGCTTCTGTCAAACTTCAAAAGAACATTCTCAAAGTTGCCTGTATGCAGCATTCGGACGGTGATGCCACATTGTAGTTATTTTAACATAAAGTTGGCAAGTTAGTTGATAATAAAACGATTAATTGAATTATGTGGAAGTGTAAACTTAATTGAGTTTAAATAAAGTCTCTTGTGTAATTGTTTTAAGTTTGTATTTAAATAAAGAGTAGCTATAAAATAATTTCAACGGAGTTTATTATTTGCAATAAGAAAATAATGACACGCGTGATGCTTTCCTCCAAGGCCTGAATCGAAGCGGGTTTGTCCGCATAAGCTTTAGACTTTACATATCCCCACAGGAAAAAGTCTAACGGTGTGATATCACACGATCTTGGTGACCAATCGACCGGTCTAAAACGTGAAATTATGTGCTCACCGAAGTGTTCTCTCAATAAATCCATTGATTGATGCGATGTGTGGGAAGTGGCGCCGTTTTGTTGAAACCAAATGTCGCCGAGATCACGAGCTTCAATTTCAGGCATCAAATAGTCGGTTATCATGGCACAATAGCGCCGAATCGACCCTCCACGGTCTTCGTGTACACTCTCAGCTACGGTCGCTATATTTTATTCACAGAGTGCTGGAAGTGGTCTATTCGGTCGAATATTATCTCAAAATAGGTGATGGTATTGCAAATAGTACGCTCAGTAAGCCAATTATGTTGACCATAAGTTGAGCGAAGTGCACGAAACACATTCCTCACAGAACGTGAATTTTCGTAATAAAGTTGAACGATTTGTAAACGTTGTTCAGGCGTAAGTCTTTCCATTATGAAATGCCAAACAATACTAAACAAAAATAACATGACAGCATGACATGACTCACACGTGATCTGTCAAAAAAAGGCTATTGAAAAAAGTATCTCGAAATGGATTACCCTATATACATATATATATATATATATATATATATCTTAACGTTTATTACAGTTATTCAAATTGCAAAATTGCATATCAAATATTTATTAAAAATATTTTTAATATTACGCGTATTAACAAAAGTGTCATGACTAAATTTTTTAAATAATTAAATTTTGATAGATTTTTCAGATCGATAATCAAAAGCTCATTCTGCTAAATTAATGACGTATTGGTTTTAATGCAGATCTTGATAATTCATTCATATTACGAGTATTTTTTATTTATGATTCGATATTGTTTAATATCGTTAATTTATTATTATTTATATTAATTCAATTTTGACTCGATTGAATAATTTGTTTTTTTTTTGATTTTGCTTACGAACGATTTTTGGTTCCTTTGATTTGTTAACATTTAATCAATTTGATTGATTTTGTGAAAAGTGTCAACAAATATCAAATTTATTCTCTGAATTTGATATTAATTAAAGTAGAAAATTATTCAAACACTGAACGGAATTTTGCATATCGATGCGTTGAAAATTGAATCAGGTTTGAAAATTAAATCAAGGAATCATGTTTTAAAAAGTCTATTTAAAAATATAAAGAAGAAAGGCCATTCTTTTTTCTAAAATATTTATTTTTAAACAAAATCTGCAAAAAATCGTTCAAAAAAAAAAAAGAAGGAAAAATTGATTATTCAACAATTTGCTAAAGATTTCCGGGTATTTAAACTTTAAAAAAAGAAACATGATAACTCGCTGCAACACGACAACACTGCGGATATCAGGGATTAAGTTGGTACCATAGTATTTTTAGTGATGTACTTTGTGAAAAGTATTATGGTACTCCTATGAACTATTTGGTACTTGGTATTTAGAAATTTTCCTATTTTTAAGTTTCTTTGTGCAAATGCAAAATCTGACGCCAATTAAGCTACCCTTAGCACTTGTTAAATTTTCAAAATATGCCAAATCATGTGCAAAAATTACAATCTCCTACATTACCACACTTCGCAGAATAGAACCATGTCCTCCTACATAAAAAGTAAAATCTTGTTGGTACTATGAAGTTGGAAAAAGTACTATTTTGAAAATGCATTTATCATCCATGGCATGCACTTTTTAGTTTATCTTGATATCTCGACCAGTAAAGAAAAGAAAGTATTTTGTTAGTGATTAAAACATATTTTTTTTGCATGCGTTGATGAATTACACAGAAAAAAAAATTGAAAATTTAATTAAATTTTTAATTGATTTAAATCTGGAATTTCAATCAAAAATTTGATTAAAACTTTAATAGATTTGATGCTGGAATTTCAATTAAAAATTTTATTAAAATATTAATTGATTTTTGGTTAGAACTTTTATTAAAGTTTTAATTGATATAATTAAAAATTTAATTGAAAATAGTGAAGTTATTATTTTAAAGTTGATCTTTTTAATACTTATTTATAATGAAAATGTAATTTTTTTAGTCTAGTTTGAGATTATAGAACATTTTTTCCAAATGAAAAAATTTTCTTATTTTTCCTTAGTAATCATGGAGAATACACAGAAAAAGTTATTGGACACAAGCTGAATGGAATGCATTTTCTGGTCCGCTACATTCAACATTCTTCGTGCCTTGAACCAGACTAAACAGAAAAAAATAATACATTTAATTGAAAATGTTAAAGATTTTTGATTAAAATTTTAATTAATATAACAAATTCTTCGATTTTAGTTTTTTCTGTGTAGTAAAAACTTAATTTTTTGTTAGTTACGAGTACGTATTAAAAAAAAAAACAAGTATGAGAGGCTAAATTCGGCTATGCCGAATCTTATATACCCTTCAACATGGTTTTTATAAAAATTTTGATGTTTTTAGCCCATTTATGGAGTATTTAATTACGGTCTTACGTTCTTAAGATATAAATTAATCTATTTTGTGCCACGCCCAATTCAAGGATCCCGCCCACATTTGGTCAGATGTTGTGTATTGATAACCAAGATTCTTGCACCTTATTTGGAAACTTTTCCTCTTTCCGTTCTCCAATTATTCAGAAGCTGAAAAGCTTGTTTTGTTAAAAAAAAAATAAATAAAAAAATAACAAAAAGTCTTAAGAAAAAAGTGTTAAAAAAATATAAAAATAAAAAAAGTTGAATAGACGGGGTTAGATCGCGCGACTAAAAGAAAAAAAGTATTTGTGACAAAACGCTTAGACCACTGAGCTATTGAAGGACATAAGCAAACGTCGTTAATAGAAGTAAATAAAGAGTTTTCGTTTAAAACAGATTTGTTTGGGTTTTATTTAAATGACAAACCTTTGTATGGATTTGTTGTTTGTGGGTAAAAGGTGAGGAGGTGAAAGACAAAAAGTTCAACAAATAAAATAAAACAACAACAATCACGATCATGATGCCAATCAGTGTTGTCATATTTTTTTTTCAAAAACATTTTTAGTTCTAAAAAAATCTTTTTTCGACCAAAAAAATATTTTTTTACAAATCGTTAAAAGAAATCACTAGAACTGCAAGTGTTTTATTTCTACAAATATGTTTAATTTAGCTGGCAAATTTGCATTTGGGATTTTATTTCGCTTTTTTATTAAAAAATATTTTTTATTTCTTTAGCTTAATTTTAAAAATTTGAAGGAAAATAGTTTATAAATTTTTTTTTTATAAATTATTATAAGTTATGACCTAAAATAGTTGCTTTCAAAGGGGAATTATGTATGAAATTTTCTTAATATATGAGAAATAAAATGGTTTAAAAATCTAAAAATCTATAAATTCTTTTAAATCGGAGCAAAAAATAGAAATAAAACCGTTTGTATTTTGTTTGTATCAGAGGGTTTTTATACAAATTTTGATGTTTTTAGCCTATTTATGGATTATTTAATTATTAATATAAAATTTTATTTAAATTAATTATTTAATGTTAAAAAAAAAACAAAAAATAAAAAAAGTCTTAAGAAAATAAAAAAAAAATTACAAAAAAAAAGTTGAATTGTTCTTAGAGAAAAAAAGTATTTGTGACAAGCGTTTAGACAACTCAGCTATTAAGGCCATATGGAATCATCGTTTGTAGAGTTAAATGAACAGTTTTCGTTCAATAGGGATTTGTTTGGTTTTTATTTAAATGACAAATCTTTGTATGTGTTTTTTGTTTGTGTATAAAAGGTGAAGAGGTGAAAGAAAAGAAATTGATGTGTTTGTTATGCGTAATATTCAACATACATATAAATAAAATAACAAAGGGATTTTACGGAAAAAATTAGAGGTAGTCCAGGTTTTTTGCTAATATCTCAGCCGTTTATCAACCGATCTTGCTTATTTTTAATAACAAACAGAAATGGATCACATGTAACAGAAATATATAACAATAAAGTCTTCATCATGTCTGGGTTCTTCGGAAAACCCATTTCAACACACAGACGGACAGACGGACATCGTTAAATCAACTTCGCTCTTCATAAGAACCCAGAATATATATACTTTATAGGGTCTAAGATCAATATTGTAGAAATTACAAACGGAATGACAAACTTATATATACCCTTCCACTATATGTTTTGTAGCAGTTAAAAATAACTAAAATTTAAGTTATTTTAAGAGTAAATACCTTCGTTTTAACTGTCTTTTTTTCAGTTAATTCTACCAACAGAAAAAAAAAATGTTTGGAATGTTTTAGCCGATTTGGAATTAATGTTTGACTTGAGCTTTTCAGCTGATAACTGTTTACAATAGACCAACACTAAGGGGATGCCCTTACTAATGCAGTGCATTGTGTTGGAATCAGGATAGTAGGTTATGTGAAGAAAGAGAGAGGAAGTAGTATTTGTGGATATTTGACTTCAATTTTTTTATATTGTAGGTAACAGGGAAGACCTTAGTGGGGAGTTTATTCCACCTACGAATTGTACGACTGATAACCGATAAGCTCTACTAGATAAGCGACTATTATCAATATACACCCGAACGCTAGGGAACAGTTCATTTATCTCGGATGTGGTGAAATATTTGGAAACCAAGACACTTGTATGCTTCTTTCTACACTTTAAATACGTGCTTAATTCAACGGGCCTCATACTGAATTGTCATGCTTAGAACATCAAGAGCATCCGATCCCTTGATATTAACACCAGCCATATTGACTGATGACATTGACGATCCCACAGCCTTAACATTGGGTCTTACATGCATTAAAATCGACTCTTTTTAGCACGACCTCATTCGGAGATTGCCAAAACTTCACGATTGAGTGTGTCGTTCGTAATCGGCCTTTTGTCCCTAACCTTCAGAAGGCTTGGCGTACAACAGAAGAAAAATGAGTGACAAAAGTTGCAGGAATCGGCGAAAGAGAAGATAGGATTGAAATTTTGATCAAGAAGATCATTAATAAAGATGAAAAATAAAGGGAGAAAGAACCGAATCTTGCCAAACGGTCTCCCGTATAACGACCTCTACGAAAGCCATATTGTCGATCGCTTCAATTGCAGATCATATTGCAATTGGATGGTAGTTGTCAGGGTTATTTGCCGCCCGCACCCCTCTTAAGGATTGGCTACAAACAAAAAACAGGTTCGTGCTAACAACCAAATTTGTTGCCAATCGAATGGTTGCAGCAGTTGCAGCAAACGAATTTTTCCGTTATGACTACCCAATTGTTATTGAGGCAACCGAAATACTGTTGTCACAGTCAAATTTCTCATGTCACAATTGGTTTTCTATTGTCACAACCGAAAAATTCGGTTACCACAACCGAAGCATTCGATTGGCTACAAATTCGATTGTCAGCACGAATCTGTTTTCTCTGTGTACCTTCCAGCTCGAGGAAGAATTCCCGCACGTTACAAAGAGCTAAAGAGCTTAGACAATGCAAGATCTATTGTCGAAGAGCATTGGTTCAACATCAGTGTTGGTATACCATCCAGCCCCGGTGACTTTCACGATGAGATCCGCAATAACCATTTTAAATGCACAAGCTAGAAAGAATATCTGAGGCATAGTACACGATACTCGTTCAAAATTTTCTGTTTTTTGCAAAGAAAATTCTGCATCTGTATTTCTTATATCTATATTTAATGCATTAACTTGTACATTTTCTTCCTATAAGAAATTATTTTTTTTGTCTTTCCATAAATTTTTTGAAACAAGAGCTGAATATTTTCCGTTATGCGTGAGTTTAAACTTTAATTTCAAAATGTTCATTTGTTTTCATAAAAGCAAATGAAGAATTATTTTGCCTGAAAAAAAATTTCGAAGATCAATTTCCATTTGTCAAAATTATTCAAAAAATATTTTGTATATCTCTCCATAACTCAACTACAACTCTCATTAGCGAAATTCCACCAAAGTTTCAGTTCAGTACTCCCTAATCTTTGTGTTTTCTTTTTTTACCACTAATGACAAAACTGTGGAGCATTAAAAAGTCGCGGAATAAGACTTTCTTAAATTTTACTTTTCTTCATAATAATTAATGTGTTTTTTTCTTCATAATAATTAATGTGTTGCTTTTTTTGGAAAGACGAAAGAGAAGTGCAAAAAAGTGGTGAGCTTAGAGTATGGCAACACTGTTATTTTGTGAGATGGTAAACCTTAGTAAGACGACCGAAATTTATTGTCAATCGAATGGTTCGGTGGTGCAAACAAAGTATGGCAACACTGTTATTTTGTGAGATGGTAAACCTTAGTAAGACGACCGAAATTTATTGTCAATCGAATGGTTCGGTGGTGTAAACAAAGTATGGCAACACTGTTATTTTGTGAGATGGTAAATCTTAGTAAGACGACCGAATTTATTGTCAATCGAATGGTTTGGTGGTGTAAACAACATTTTTCATTTAGGACAACTGAAAATCTATTGAGATTACAGTAATTTGACTGTGAGACCAGAATTTCGGTTGACTCAACCAAATATCAAAAGTAATGGGAATTTTTTTCATATTGGCGACAGGACTTTTGGAAAATTTTACGGGGATGAAATTTAGCTTATAGAGTCCTTTTTCAACGTAAACATCTGCCGAGTCGTGATTTTTGGAAATTTTTAAGGGGAGGTTCAAAAAGGAGACAAATTTATCCATTAATATCGTATCTAAATACCATCGATTAGAAGTCTGAAATTTGAAATACGCTCTGCTATATCAGTGATAAGGTATTTTTTTTGAATTATTGCCGACTTGTGGTTAAAATGGGGGTTCAAAAATCGAAAAAAAAAGAAAAAGTCTCGAGCTTAACGGCCTGCCCAAAACGCTGTTGTTAGGAACCTGATATTAAAAAAATATGTAATCCTTGAAACTGAACGCCAGGAGCGTGGTAAAAAATAAAGTTTCAAATCGCTATATCTAGAAGATTAAATTAGATAACGGTATAAGGTAGAATTTTCAACAGAAACTTTGTAAAATGGGGTTTCGAAAGGGAGTATCAGGCTATTAAGCTGGTATTCACATAAGTATACAGTAAGAAATATTTAAATATTGATTTTATAAAAAATCATTTAAGGTGTCGGCTCCTAGAATATTAACTTAAGTTTATCATAAACATGGTTTGTGTCTTTGCTACAAAATTAAACACTTTCTACACCAACTATTCAAAATCTTTATTAAATTTGAAATATTTCAAAATTATTTCAAATATAATAAAAAATACTATTATTTACAAAATGTTAAGTGTATGATACAAAATGAACGATAAAATGACAGTGATTGACAATATGAAAATATTTTCAGAAAAAAAAATCGAATGAAAATAAGTTAAATTAAGAAAGAAAACAAAATTAAAGATGCACCACTCACACATACACTGAGAGAAAAAAGAAAAACAAACAAAACATGCTGATTAAATGAGAAAAAGAAGACACACAACAGTGATTAGAAAAAAAAACGTTTCACCAGTAAACACAAATTTGTTGGTATTTTTTTTACAAAGATTTGAAAGTAGAAACGTCACAAAAAAAAAAGAGAACACAGATCATCATTCCAAAGAGAAGTGGTGGTAAATTAAAAAAAAGCTTAATACACTGAGACAAATTCATTTAGACAAAGACAAAGAGAGAGAGATAGAGAAAGATAGATAGATAGATAGAAAATTCCTTTATACAAATTAAAATACAAAATTGGCAAAAGACATTTGTGTTCTTGTATGCCAACAAGAACATTTTTTCTTTTACATTATGTGGTGGTTTATAATCTTTACTTTTGCGGTTTCTTATTTATTTTCTTCTATCATTTCCAAAGTTGTAATTGTAGTAGTAGCAGCAGTAGTTGTAGTGGTTTTGGTATATTATTTATAGTATTTTTAATACAGAGACACAAAGACACTCACAGAACACTCATTAACATTTTTTGCTTTTTATTTATTAATTTTTAGCTTAAACATTTAATTAATCTAAACAAAAGACAAAAATGTTAAATAAAAATATATTTAAGAAAAAAAAAAATAAAAAAAAAACTAAATGCATCATCATACTCTATGTAGGAAAAAAATATTAACTTATACATTCACATACATACAATCAATAGGATGTATTGAAAATGTTGAATGTACAGGTTGGTTGAAAAGTTCCTGCGCTCACCAAGAGATGGCACTGCTAGCTCCAAACTTTTTTTCTCAAGTTGGTATACCTGTCCTGAGAACCCATGCAAAGTTGCAAGTCATACTGTCAATTCTTTCTTTGTTTACAAGCCATTTGAAGTTGACGTGTCATTGATTTTTTTAAATATGGAAAAAATTGTATATCGTGCAGTCATTAGATTCTTTGTTTTGAAGAGTTTAAAAGCAAAGGAAATTTATGAACAATTTTTAGAAGTGTATAAGGAGTCCTCACCTTCAAAACGCACCGTTGAATTTTGGGCTGGTGAATTTAAACGTGGTCGTACCAGCCTTAAAGATGATCCACGCGAAGAACGACCAAAAACTGTAACCACAGCAGAAATCATTGAGCAGGTACATAATATGGTTAGTGAAGATCCAAGTTTGACTAAGCGTGAAATTACTAATGCCATAGGTATCTCAGACGAACGAGTACTCCATATTTTACATGAAGAATTACATATGAAAAACTGTTTGGAAAGTTATTGCCGCGCACATTAACAATTCAACAAAAACTGGATAGAAAACAAATTTCTCAGAGTAATTTGGAGCGTTTTAAGCCGAATAAATCCGACTTCTTCCGTCGTTTTATAACTATGGATGAGACTTGGATCAACCACCATGATCCTAAATTGAAACAAGAACGTTTACAGTGGACTGAAGCTGGTTGTTCAGCTCCAAAGCAGGTGAAGTCACAACGATCAGCAAAGAAGGTTATGGCATCAGTTTTTTGGGATGCAAAAGGAATTTTGTTGATAGATTATCTTCAGAAAGGTAAAACAATCAACTCTGAATATTATTGCAGCCTTTTGGATCAGCTGGATGAAAAAATTCGTGAGAAAAGACCTGGTTTAAAAAAGAAAAAAATCATTTTTCATCAAGACAATGCACCTGCTCACAAAAGTGTTTTGACGATGGCTAAATTCAAAGAATTAAAGTACGAATTGCTTGAACCTTCACCGTATTCACCAGATTTGGCTTCCAGTAACTACTATCTCTTCAAAAATCTCAAACAATTCTTTCGTGCAAAGCATTTTTCGTCGAGTGAAGAGGCCATAGCAGCCGTAGACGGTTATTTTGCAGAGCTTCCGGAAAACCATTATAAGGATGGAATAAAATTATTGGAAGATCATTGGAACAAGTGTATTGAGCTTCTAGGAGATTATATTGAATAAAAAAATATATTTCGTAACAAAAACAGTATTCTTTCATTTCAAGCGCAGGAACTTTTCAACCAACCTGTATATGTAAGAATATTGAAAATACAGCATAATTTAGTTTATAGTATTTTTTTTCTGCCCATACCAGTCCTCCTCTTTCATATTGTTATTATTAACATAAAAGAAAAATAATTTAAGAAAAAAAAATTGTTTCAAAAAAAAAAAAAAAAAAAATAAAAATACTTTTTAAACTTAAATTTAAATTAAGTATGTATGTATGTAAGTGTGTGTTTGATCCAAGTATGTTTTTTTCCAATAAGAATGTGTTAGAGCAAATGTATTTGGAATTTGTTTCTTTGTATTTTCGTTTATAAGTATGTATGTATGTATTTAACTTCGTGCATGTGTATTGTATATATTTATTACTTCAATACTTTGTGTTAAGTTTTTTTTATTCTATTGTATAAAATTTTTTTTATAAAATATTTTTAATGCAATATATTTTTCTTGATCTGTCATTCAGAAAGTTTGTTAAGAATATGTATGTATGTATGTAAGTGTGTGTAATTTTCTTATACATATTATGTTTCTGTTCTTATTGTTGTTGCTGTTTTATTGTAGATGTGAAAATATGCTGAAATATGTACATGCATTTAAACATACATCAAAAGAATATTGAAAAAAAATATTTATATATTTTAAGTTTTTTTTTGTATTAATTTTGTCTTTTTTGCCGTTATTTTTCTTTCAAAATCAGTACAATCATCAAAGACAGTGCGTTTTAAATAAAATTAAATTGTAAACAAAAAAAAAAAAAATAATAAACTAAAACAAATTAATTTAAAGGCATTAATGTATATAAATATAAAATGTATGGAAACTTAATTTAAAATGTAAAGAAGTGTGTGAAGTTGTTCTCAAATTTTTAGCAGAAATATATTTAAATTTTGCCTTATTTAAAATATTAATTAAAACATCGCAAACAGAACTTGCCAACCTTGTAAAAAAAAAAAAAGAATGTACCTACAATTGATTTTCTTATAAAAGTTAACCATATACTTAATTTGAAATGATTAAATAGCGAAAATACAAAAAAATATATATTTTTTTTTAATCTTTTTTACGTTTATTTAAAAAAATTAATTATAAATAAATACGAATTTTCTGTTACAGTTATTGTGTGTATAATTAAAAAAATTCGAGATTGACAACAGATGGCGTATCTTTTACACAGGGTGTGTGTCTTCAATAAATTATATGGCATTTTGGAGAGTAAACATCTGTCATTTATTCTCACTTAGTCATTGAACAAAATAGTGAAAACAGCAAAGTTTTCTTTTCTTTTTTGCTTCGAAAATTTCGAATTTTGTGCCAACAAAGTATCATTTGCGGGAAGTTTTGCTTTACTTGTTCAATTTGAAAAAAAAGTGCAGCTGAAGCACATCTATGGCTCATTGAAGCTTATTTTGAATATGTTCCATGGATTTTAACGTGTGAGAGATGGTTTGTGCAGTTCAGAAGTGGTGATTTTGGAAGATAAAGACCTGCCAGCTCAGCCAAAAAAGTTCGAAGATAATGAATTTAAGGCATTACTCGATGGAGATTATTGTCAAGAAGAACTTGCAAAATCATTGGGAGTCACTCAAGAAGCAAAATTTGAAAACGCAGCAGGATTCATCCAAAAGCAAGGAAATTGGGTATCACACGAGTTGAAGCCAAGAGACATTGAAATACGATTTTGCATGTCCGAAATACTGCTTGAACGCCACAAACGGAGATCATTTTTACATAGAATCATTACTGTCGATGAAAAATCGATCACAGGGGACCTGTACCGAACACAATTGATTCGTTAGAAGCGAGTATTGGCCGGAAAAGGACCAGAATATTCGACCAGACAAGAAGCAGTAATATTTCATCATGACAACGCTCGGCCACATGTTGCGAAATGTTTTTAACTATTAAGATAATAGTGGTTGGAAAGTTTTGCCTCACCCTGTTCGACTACCATTTGTTTCGATGAATGCAAAACGCTCTCATTGGAATACGCTTTACTTCAGAACAGGGTAAATGAAATTGTCTTAATTCATTCTTGGCCTTAAAAAATGAGGAGTTATTAGGGAAGTGGAATACATTTGTTTGCCAGAAAAATGGAAAAAAAAAGAAATCCTGCATTTTTAAGTTATACACCCAATTGTATTTCATTGTGACAATGTTGGCGCACAATAATTCGTCAGTGGTGTTAACACAATGTGAATTTCGGCAAAAATATACCACAGCGCAAACAATTCGACGTCTGGCGATCCGATTTGAAGATAGCGGCACAATACGGAACAGCTGAAGTCCATAGAGAATCCATAATCCAAACCGGCTTTTTGGCTGGAAACATTGAAGCAATGCGTGAAAATGCGGTATAGGAGCCAAAAACATTCACAAAAAAAAAAAACCGGCTCAACAATTGAAGCGGAGCCGCGAATAACGTTTTAAGCGACAATTTTTACAAAAGCTGTTTTTTTCTAGTTTACCGTTAGAATAATTCTCTTTTATGACCTAAAAATGAAATTAGGCAAAATTATGCAGGATTTCGTTATCAAAATGCAATCTAAAGAAGTGTCAGTGGAATACACCTACAAGTTCTAAAACGTTTTTTTTTCGATTTCTCAACAATTTCAATTTTGTCGCTTACATCGTTATTTGTGGCTCTGCTTCAATTGTACAATTACGCGGCGTTTTCTGCGCAAAATTTTGACATTGGACTTAAAAAGTGTTCCCGAACAAAACTCTGTTGGTCCAGCAGTTGTTACCACACGACTGTGACGCCTGTTTAGAATACAGCCGTAATATTTTGGAACTTAACGACAATGTGGATGATTTACCCTCAAAATTGATTGATGAGCGACGAGGCTCACTCATTTTTGTTTTAGCGGCCACATCAATAACTAAAATTCTCAGTTTTGGAGGACTAAAAATCCATGTATAATTCATGAGGCACCATTGCATCTTAAACTCACCGTGTGGTGTGAAGTTTTTCGAAGGAGGCGATCGAAACGCTATTAAGGTGAACGGCAGCCGCTATAGAGCCCAACTGACTAAATTTTTCTTGCCGGAAGATGACGACCTGGACTTGGAGGACATGTGGTTCACACAGGATTGGGCCACTTATCATACTGCATGCGAAACAATGCCAATTTTGAAGCATTCCTTCCCAGCTCGGTAGTCTCGCGTTTTGGTGCCAAATTTCTCCATTTGACTGTCCCCGAGTTTTTCTTCTGCGAATATTTGAAGGTGTTGATGTACAAAAACAAGCTCCGCACCTAAAGGGAGCCGAAATTGACAACATGACACCACAAACGCTGCTCAAAGTTATGCAAAATGTAATCAAAAGAGCCCAAATTAGCATTAACTCCAACGGCGGCCATTGTCGGACGTAATTTTCTACATTTAATTGGAACAAAATTTATGAGTGCGAATGACTATAAGTAGTTAGAAACTAAATGAGTTTTCACTTTAAACCAAAGTTACAGTGAAAGAAAATCAAATGATGCTTTTTACTCCACCTTGTATAAAAATATTATTTCGTATTTTTTTGTTTTTTTGGTTGGAGCTGGTATTATACAAGCCCGAGGGGGTGCAAAGGCTTGGTTAAATATTTTTTAAGGTCTATGGACCTACAACAGACTCCGAGCATATTCGCGTGTGTTTTAAGCACGCGCCCGAACTAAGGCTGACGAGGACCTGGTCACTCAGGTCGAAGGTCTGTCACTTCCTCTAGCTCAGGTCCTCACAATTTTTCCCATTTTGTCTTACATTTATAAATTGGTGTTTGCTATTCCATAGTAATATTTAATTATGTATGATCTCAAGCCTGACAAATTCCAAATATATAAAAATGCAAACTTAATGAGAATTACAAACAGCAACGTTTTGCAACCGAAATAAATAATTAAGTTTTTATTAATTTTTTTATGAAATAAAAAAGATTTATTAATAATTTTTCATTAATTTTTATGACACCGATCATCATATTTATGAAGAGTTCATAAATATGATGAAGAATTGATGGCAAACGATTTATGAATCAGTTTCATAAATAAAGGGTGGTTAAATTTTAAGGGCCAATGTTGAATGTGAACCACACCTAGACGTAAAGTTTTTCCTGCATTTCATTTGACATTTCTCAATTTTAGACTAACTCAATTTGAACCATGGAAAGATACACAATCGAGCAACGCGTTAAAGTTATTCAGGCTTATAATGAAAATGGGCGTTCAAATCAAAATGCATTTCGTGCACTTTGTGATTTTTTTTGGTCAATTTAATCGTCCAAATGTGCGTACAATCGGAAAAATCGTGCAAAAATTTGAGCAAACGGGGTCTGTAGGAGATGTAAAAACACCAGTGCATGCTCGTACTGCAGAAAATATTGCTGCTGTTTGCGATAGTGTGGCTGAAGAGCCGTCCACCTCAACTCGTCGTCGTGCCTAACAATTGCACCTATTACGCCCGTCGTTGATCAACATTATGCATAAAGACTTGCATTTACACGCTTACAAGGTGCAATTAACTCAAGAACTAAAGCCTCTTGTCCATTCAAAATGTCTTCAATGGTCAGAATGGTGGCAAGAAATGGCAGCAGTGGATGATCTATTTTCGAAGAAAATCATTTTCAGTGATGAGGCACATTTTCACCCCAGTGGATTCGTCAATAAGCAGAATTGCCGCATTTGGGCGAATGATAATCCAAGAGTGATTGTCGAAAAACTAATGCACCCACAAAGAGTGACTGTTTGGTGCGGTTCATGGGCTGGCGGCATCATCGGGCCGTATTTTTTCCAAAATGAGGCCGGTCAGGCAGTTACTGTGAATGGTGTTCGCTATCGTGAGATGATAACGAACTTTTTATGGCTTGATTTGGAAGATAATAATGTGCACGATATGTGGTTTCAACAGGATGGTGCTACTTGCCACACAGCTAACGAAACAATGGCTCTTTTGAGCGAAAAATTAAATGGCCGTGATATCTCACTTGGTGCCGATGTCAATTGGCCGCCAAGATCATGTGATTTGAAACCGTTGGACTTCTTTCTTTGGGGTTATTTGAAAGAAAAGGTGTACGTCAATAAGCCAGCAACAATTCAAGAGCTAAAGGATGAGATAATTCGGCACATTAACGGCATAGAACCTTCAATTATGCCTCAGCGTCATCGCGTTGGCCATTTGGCCGATATTTTGTTCCACACATAATTGAACCATACCATATTATCATAATAAAAAGAAATGACAATAATTTCCTAAATAATTTGTGTTTTATTCAAAATCAACATCGGCCCTTAAAATTTAACCACCCTTTATAATGAAACTAGTTCCCCTAAGTCTACCATAGAAACTAATTCTCAATAAATTAATTTAACTGAATATTAAATAAGTTATAATTCCACATTATTTTTGAAATTATTACCTGCAAACAAATCCTGCTTGAAAGTTTTAACAATCTGCAGCACACTAAGGCGTATGAGTGTTATACAATTTCCTAAAAAAAATATTAAGTATACGCTGATATTCAGATCAGTAAATAATAGGGATGCCAATCGGGATTAATTTTTAAAACTCCGGGATTCGGGATTTTTAAAATCTCGAACCCGAGATACCGGGATTTCTCGGGATTTCGGGATTTTTTGGGATTTCGGGATTTTAATTTTTTTTAATATTATTTTCTTAAATAATTTTGTGGTAAAATAAAACATTTTTTTTGTATTTGTTTAATAGTATATTAATTTAATAATACATATTGTATGTATGTTTAAAAGGATTTCATGTAGTAAAACAAAAAATAATAATTACATTTTATGTAATTGTAAAAAATAACAAAACAAAAAACTTATTTATATGAATTTAAAATTGATGAATCACATTTTGATTTAATTTTAACATACGAATTTTTCATTGCGTATGCAAATGAATTCTTAAAATAATGATTTATACTTCAGATATACTGTTTACTGTTTTAAATAGCTTCTTAGAAAAATCAAGGCGTCTAAAGATTCATCGCATAATCTTGATCGAATTTTGTTGCCAACATACTCTGCTGTTGAAAAGCATCTTTCGCATTGGTAAAATGGTTTGTAAAATGCTGTATGCAGATTGCAAATATTTACCTCTTGCACCTCCTGAAACAAACAAGCCGATTTCTTTGGCTTTAACAGATTGGGCTTTTACATTGTTCAATAGCATTGTTTAATTTTTGTAAAATTGAGACATCACTGTCTTCTTCTAATTCCTCATATGATATGGAGTCATCAATTTTAAGTGACACCACATAAACATTTTAATCAGCTCTTTTTGTAAAACGAGTAATTAATAGTTTTAATTCTGTTTTTATTAGAATCATGTCTAAATTGTCATCAAAATCTGATTTTATTTTTGGATTTTTTAAAAATTTGAAAAAAGTTGAGTATGCTGTTATTCTATTCTTTTCCGGAGATATCTATACAATTCGCTACTTAAGTCAGACTTCATTGTTGAAATCTGTTTCAACATAAATACCAAAGCAGCATCAGCTTTGCACAAAGTCATATCGCTACGACATAGAGCTTCAAGAGTAATTTTAATAGGATTCAAAATGTTTACAATTTGTTTAAGCAAAATAAATTCATCATCTGAAAAAGGTTGTGATTTCAAATCAATTAAAGCCTTTTTTATAGGAATTTCCAACTCTGAAAACCGCTGACATATGTCGAACAATGTATTCCATCTTGTTTTGCAATCTAACATCAACTTTAGCTCATTTCCTTTTTTTTGTAACATATTTTTGTAAAATGTCGTTTTTGGTTGGTGATTTTCTAAACATTCTTACTAATTTTCGAACTTTTTCAATAGTCGGCTTTATATAAAACTTTTCGGTAATATCACTTTGACTTTCTCTACATCCCATTTCAAAAGATTCAAATGAATCGTCATCGTCTTCAGAAGCAGACAATTCTTGTTCGGTACAAGAATTGGGAAGAGCCTTATAAAACACATCGACTAAAGCAAGATGAAGCCATGAGCAAAACACAACTGCCGTTTTGGAGTTATAAGCTTTCCAATTTTTTGTATAGTGGACGCTCCGTCAGTGGTATAACCGACTATATCGTTCGATAATGTAAGTCCAAATTCACCTAATCTCTCTTCTAAATATAAAGTGTAATTAGCAGCAGTAACTGACTTCCTTAGTCCCCTTGTAATTTGATTTTTGAGATATCATTTATCATGTTTTCCTTGCATTTTAGGTAAAATTCCAACTAAAATAATAGTAACAAAGTTGTTATTTTCTAAGGTTATGTATTTTTTTTTTTTTGGAAACGGGGTGTATCAAACACTCATTTATTTACTAAAAACATTAGTAATTTTATCAACATTTACAAAATTTTCCATTTAAAAATAAAAACATTAGAGTAAATTTAAGAAAAAAAAAACTAAGTAAATCTATAATTTTTCACCATATGTTTCTATGTGTACATAATATTAATAAATAAAAAATCTCGGGATTGCATACAAAAAAAACCCGGGATTCGGGATTTGTCAATCCCTAGATTTCGGGATTCGGGATTTCCCGTTTGGCATCCCTAGTAATTTAACATAAAATAAGGAGAGTTAAAAGATTTTTTCTCTCAACTTTTTAATTTTAGGTATATATTAGAAAATTCTTAAATATATTTACTTAATATTTTATATATATTTTTTCATTTATTAAAACAAAATTTTAGTTTAAAAAAATATTTGTAACGATAGCAATTTTAAATTTTTTGTTTGCCTTTAATTTGAGAACAATTTTTAGTATGAATTTTCAAACATAACTGAATGCACATTTAATGAAATGGTTTTGAATGAACAAAATAGTTATGTGTAATGTTTGTTAATGTCTAACATGCAGCATAAATATGTTTGTAAATATGTCTATGAACTAAATGTACGTATGTAGATATGTTAATATTTATGTACAAACAATGAAATATGAATACTTATACTTTTATTCAAACATTTTTTCATTTAAAAATTTCTATTTAAATTTTTGTAATCTATTTTATTTTCATTTATTTTTAGCTGGATTTTACATACGAACTTCAGGTAAGAAAATTTTGTACAATCTAAACCATATCTAATTATAAAATCATAATATTTAAATTTGGTTTTTAAACAATTTTTCTAATATTTCTATATTCAATAACTTACCTTTGTTTTGTTGTTTTTTTTTTTATATAAATACATTTAAGAAGAAATAACAAATATCATAAAAATATTTTTAAATAGAGAGAAATAGATATGAACAACTTTGTTGCAAGTTTTAGTTTTTATTTTAGAAACATTAAAATATAGTTTTCTAAATAAGTTTTTGTTTTTTTTTTTTATTTCTATGAGAATTAAAATAAAAAATAAAGTTAGAAATTGTTTCAAGTTTTTTAAAAATAGAAATCAACATATATATTTTATATCAACTTAAACGATTTTACGTGTTTATGACATTTGAATTGTTCCAAGAACAATCAACATACATACACATACGTTTTTACCTACAAACAAAAAGAAATTTTGAAATAAAACTTAAACCTGGTTAAGAAGCACAAATAAAAATTCTCTAAAGAGCCATTATCTACATATTGTGTGATTGTTAGTTAACTTTTATGATACACCATTTCAAAAATTTCTTAATAATTATGTGAAAATTTAAATACAAGTACACAGAATAATAAAATTACAAAAATTCTGTTTGTAGTATTGAACATTTTTCATAGAATATTTTTGTAAATACAAATACATTTTTTTTTAAAGGCACCATTAATGGAAATTGTTAATATTTGCAAAAAACTATTTGTTTTTTTTTTTGTAACTTCAATTTTTATTTTAAAGAATTTTTATATGAAAAATAACGATTTACAATCAATTCAAACAAAAAATTGTTAGAAATTGAATGTAAATTTTAATAAATATTTTTAATGGCTTAAAATTTTGTGACATTTTTTTCTGTGTATATGAACATTAGAGTGGCCATATAAAAAATGAGAAGAAATATTTTTTTTCTGAATTTTAATAAAACCAAAGCGGGTTATTAAGCCAATTAATCTACAATTTATATGTTGAAATATTGGATTCAGGCTGTGCACATTTGATGTCAAAGTTTTGCAATTTTGGGAATACAGCGAACAACTTTGTTTTACTTATGTCTTGTGACATATCGTTTCTAATCAAATTTAGTATGCTGAACACGTATGAGCAAATTTTTTTTTTAAATTATTCTAAGAACTTTTGGGGTATTGTGGACATTTTTCTCAAAAAAAAAGAATTTCTTTAAATTTAATAAAAATTTTTTGATATTTTGTAAATTTTCTTGAGCGAAAAACATTTCCATATTCTTGTTCAAAAAAAGTCTCTAATGGCAACTGAAAATTTTGCTGTTATTGCGGAAAATTTTGCTAATTTGAGCCCAGCGGTATTTTTTGCTAAACTTAGCAACACATGTCTGCTGACATGCAGTACAATGAAATTAGTAGAAAAAATTAGTAGCCGCTATTTAATTTTGGTAAACTTTTTGTTAAGTATAATTTAAAACCTGTTTGCTAAAATCAGCAAAAAAATTTACTAAATATCATTAATATTAGTACAAAATTTCAAATTTATTTTTTTATCGAGCATCAAATTTTTTTTATTTATTTTTTGCAAAAAGTATTTTAGACAATATTAAAAAAAATCAAAGGCTTAAAAATTTTAAAAACAAACGAATTTATCATTTTGTTTTAATTTGGTTGTTTTGAAAAATATTTTAGTGTATTTTTTTTTTTTGCTTCTAAGGTAAAATTTTAATTGTTTTCAGGGCTGATTTTTGAACTAAAAAAAACTTTTAAGTGCTATTTTAAGTGGAAGTCCTATTTTTAGACATGAGTCGGTATATTCACCTCCGATATCCTTTTTTAATCTATGTAACATTTTAAGGCAATTTAAGTTTGTAGGTGTAAGTTTTAATTAGAAATAACATTTTCTTCAATATCCACTTTTTAAAAATTAGCAAATTTTTATTTGCTAATGTTAGCAAACCGGTTTTCAAAAATTTGTAAATTAGTTTCTGAAATTAGCAACAAAAATTTGTAAATATTCTGTAAAAATTCTGTAATTTGTAAAATGTAAATAGCAAAAAGATTTGCTAAATAATATTTTTTTTACTAAAAATCAGTACAAAAGTAGTAAAGTGGGTTTGAAAACCGTTTACAAATTTTTCTACTAACTTTTTTTTCTGAGTGTAGGTGTAAGTTTTAATTAGAAATAACATTTCCTACAATATCCATTTTTTAAAATTAGTAAATTTTTATTTGCTAATGTTAGCAAATTGGTTTTCAAAAATTTGTAAAATGATTTCTGAAATTAGCAACAAAAATTTGTAAATATTCTGTAAAAATTCTGTAATTCGTAAAATGTAAATAGCAAAAAAAATTGCTAAATAATATTTTTTTTTACTAAAAATCAGTACAAAAATAGTAAAGTGGGTTTGAAAACTGCTTACAAATTTTTCTACTAACTTTTTTTTTCTGAGTGTAAATATTGTTAAAAATTATGTGTCACATTACATAAGTAAAATATCTTTTTGATTTATTCCAAATTTCCCAAACTTCAACCCCTTAGAGTTATCCGCTTTGGCTGAAATTGCATTCTATCAATTTTAGATCAAGTGGTACAATATGCCGCTGGGGTAGCAGTGAAAATCTAAAAATACATTTTCATTGCCATCCTAATGAACATATGTATTGATCATATATGGGCTTATATATGATCATTTATGGGCATATATAATCATATACGTCCATGGATTAATTAATATATGACCATGATGATCTCATGACAATATATGTTTGGTTTAAAATTTTTGTATATATGGCTGTGTATGGTCGCGTATGATATGTAAATATTCTCGTATGTATTCAATATATACTCATATATTATCACACATATACCCTCATATTTTGAATTTGAAAATATATGATCATATATAAGGTCATATATGGTCATATATTAAACTATAACAGGTCAATTGAAAAGTCTCCGTCCTGCCATACTAAAACACATTTTTTTTTGGGTGATTCGCTGATTATAGCGACCCTCCAACTTTTCGATACAGTTTTTGTAGTACGATTTGTCCTTTGCTTCAAAATAAGCCTCGGCTTCGGCGATCACCTCTTCATTCGACGAAAATTTCTTCCCAGCGAGCATTCTTTTGAGATCTGAGATAAGGAAATTGTCGCTGGGGGACAGATCTGGAGAATACGGTGGATGCGGAAGCAAGTCGAAGCCCAATTCATAGATTTTCGCCTTCGTTTTCACTGACTTGTTTTTGGTCAAAAGAGAGCTCGCGCGGCACCCACTTTGCACAGAGCTTTCTCTTACCCAAATATTCGTGAATGATATGATGTACACGTTCAGTAGAGTACCTGCTATTACATTCAATTTCAGTTTACGGTCATTCGAAATCATTTTGTGGATTTTTTTTTATGTTTTCGTCCGTAACAACCTCTTTTGGGCGTCCACTGCGTTCTCCGTCTTCGGTGCTCATTTCACCACGTCTAAACTTAGCATACCAATCCTTGATGGTTGATTTTCCTGGGGCAGTGTCCGGAAACTCGTCATCAAGCCAAGTTTTTGCTTCAACTGTATTTTTTACCTTCAAAAAGCAATATTTTATCAACACGCGAAATTTCTCTTTATCCATTTTTTTCACAATAACAAAAGTTGCTTCACACAAAATCCTATAATTCACAAACTAATGATCCAACGTGTCTTTTGAAGGTTTGGACTAACTAAAAATCATATCGATTTAAGTCTAGTAGCGCCATCTATGTGTCAGGCCGGGGACTTCTCAATTGACCTGTTATATAACCTAACATATACATATATGGAGGTTTGATCATTTACAGTACCATGTACATATGATCTACCGGATATTTATTAAGGTCTTTACATGGGAAAAGAAAATTTTTGCAAAATTTTTTTATTTTTATAACAAATTTTGTCAAATTTAAAATACAATATTGAAATTAAATTACATTTGAAATTTTTATGTAGTAATTTAATTTCAAAATATTTTTATTGCTTCAATTTAAACTTTGTAAATGGTGTTGTTTTACTTTCAATAAAATTGTGTGGAAAATGGATTTCTTTCTTGTCTTTTTTTTTTTGTTTGTGTAAAATGAGGTGCCATAAAAATTTGTGGCTAAAAAAACTTTTTTTTTTCCTGCCGCACCATAATAAAAATCATAAAATTACAAAGAAAAAGAATGTGGTGATTCATAAAAATCATCTCTAATGTTAAACCACTTTGTTGTCTGTATCATTAGGTGCTACACCGAAAAGCGATAAGATTTTAGTGAGGTTTTTTTTTTCTTAAGGTCGCTTCGTTTTTGTCATTGAAACTATAGTGTTATGGTAGTTTTTTTTTCTTTATACATCTGTTTTTAAAGTAATTTGAATTTATAGATTACTTTTTAAATCATTATAGATTAGCACAGTGGAATGTTTGTTGAATAAAGTTTAAATTTGTTGTGTTTGTATTGATTTTGTGACTGAATTAAAAAACGAACGAGGCATTTAAAAGCTGTAGAAATTTTTGGTTAGTTTGCAATTATATGATAAACTAGGGGATTCCGGCGTGCTTCGCTAAGCATAAATATTAACATTGAATCAAATTCATTGGTTCATTTGTTTCTCGATCCGCGAGTTTAATGAAAAAGAACCTTCAAATGATCACTCACTGACAGCTGTCAATGTTTATGCGTGTATGCGCTACAACGTGTATTTACCGTGTGTATGAAGCCAGCACACAGTATACATACATAATCACATGTTGACATGAAAAGTCATAACTCACGAACACGTCGATTGATTTGATGCAAAGTACACTACCACAACAAACAAACTCTAAAAATTTAATTAAATTCGGTTTGACCGTTCGTGAGTTATAAAGTCACAACACACTTGCAACAATTTTTTATATATATGGATATCCTTATAATACACTTTGAACTCTAAAATGCCGTCACCTACAAGAATAACCATCTTCTAATAATGAAAATACATACATATTTTTAAACACTGGTGAAATTATGAAATTATGGTCTAAGACTTTTATGAATGTTTTCGTTTTATGCTGCGGCATATTTAGAGATTGCAAATGGCAATAAATTCAAGAAGTTATATCACAGACACGGGGTCAGATCACAGGCACGTACACACTTAAATTCCTTCAATTAAAAATGTTGCTGAATCATATGCAATTAATTTAGTAATTTATTTAATTACAATAATGATCAATGATGACTATTAATAATGATCAGTTTTTAATTGAATCAAGTGTAAAACTACTTGAATATGGGCTTTCAACAACATTTTTAATTGGGGAATTTAAGAGTGCTAAAAATTTCTCCTTTGTGATCCAAAAAATACGCGAAAAATATTTTTCGTTTAAACATTTTTTTTACGAAATTTGTTTTTGTGATTAAAAATATGTTTTAAAACAATAAGGAAAAAAGTCTCCCCCCCCTAATGTCCTCTAAAAACCTCTTTAGCAAGATTTCCTTGTAAGGGAATTTTTGGAGTTTTTATTCTAAAATTTTCGTCTAAATTTTAATTTTCGTCAGGAAAGTGTTAAAAATAGGGATTCAAAAGATGACAAATGCTTCCCTTTAAAAGTCTCCTTGAATCGCTTTAGACAACCAAACCCTAGTGGTTATAAATCTGAAATTTAAAATATCTGTTACTTTTTGAAATTACATCAGGAAAATTTAAAAAATGGGCGCTCCAAAGGGGAAAGTCTACCTTCAATATACTTGTTTCCTGAAGTATGGACTATTTCATTGTTAAATTAGTTTTTGGAAAATTCAACAGGAGCGTGCTAAACAAGTGGCTCAAGAGGTGAAAATTTCCCTGCCCCACTTAGCGGCCTCGCCAAACAGCTTTCGTTGGAAATCTGAAATTTAAAGAACCAATGGAATTGATACACTACTCAAGGAGAACAAAATGGAACGGAATGAAACGGGGAACGAAATTGAAACACTAGACAAGGGGAACGAGGTGGAATGAAACGAAGAATGAGTGGAATTGAAACACTACACAAGGGGAGGGGAACAAAGAACGAGTGGAGTTGGATACTCGACAAGAGGAACGAACTGGGAAAGGAACTGGGATCAAATGGAATTGTAACACTAAGGAACGAAATGGAATGGAACGGAAACAATTGGAATAGAAACACTAAATACAGGGAACAAAATCCAATGGAGCAAAACTGTATTTTGGTGATAATTATCGATTTCAAAATATTTTTTTTTTAATTTTTTGCGGGTTAGGACAAAAAGGGGAGAAAATCGTACCATAAGTGTCTTGCCCAAAAATATTCCGCTATAAATCTAATATTTAAAAAAATTACAAATGGAATGACAAACTTATATACATCCTTTTTCACCACCTGTAGTGAAGGGTTAATAAGTATGTGTACCCTGGGGTATGGGCTTATTTACTGAAGAGATACCTTTTGAAATTTCCAATTAAATCGTGGTTAAAATGGCTTTAAGAAGGCAAAAAGTGTCCTCAATGATCTCTTTAAGCTTGAAATATAAAGCTTGAAATTAAAATTTCTAGTACAACAACATTAAATAAATTCATTTAAAGAGGAGAAAATCCTTAAAAAAGGTAATTTTAGATTTCTCATTGTATTCCGATATTTAAAAGTACCGGTAAGGTACTATCGGACTTTTAAGCTGGTAAATATTTTTAAGACAGGGTTGCCGCAAGATGTTAACTTAAAAAGTTATATTTTCTTTTAAAAATTCTCAAAAATGGTGAAATAAAAAATATTAAAATTTGGGTGTTATTTTCTAGAGACAAAAACAAACTTTAATTTTAAAAAATTTCTATAGATTTTATCATGGGGTACTAGAAAATTTTTCAAACATTATGCAAACCAAAGAATCCCAGCAAAAATCGGGGTTTCAACTACTTACCAGCCTATTTACTCGCTTAATTACTTTTGTTTGCGATGTCCCAAAAGTAATGAGTTGTCATTACCTTCTTACTTACAAAAAACACAAAGTAATGGGTGGCCATTACCCTCTCACTTACAAACAGCCAAAAAATAATGAGTACCCATTACTTTCACGAAAAAAGTAATTATGTGAGTAAATAGCCTGGTAAGAAGTTGATATAATGTTTTTTCTGGAATTCTCTGATTTTTAAAAATTTATAAAATGATGTGACTGTTTCTTTTCTTTAATCCGTCATAAATTCATTTAAAACATTCCACTGTACTTGGAGTTGCTTTTGAATTTTTCTAAATCTTTTTTCTAATATTGAGTTTTCTATTTTGTATAAAGATAATCGAAATGTGGTAACATTTTATAAATTGAGCTCTATGTTGTCATAAACGAAATTTGATTTTTGTAGTAAAAAAAACAAAAACACATTATGTGGGATAATAGGTAATGAATTTTTATTTACTTGTTTTTCCCTTTTTTTAAATTAGATTCTAATGACAAATAATAATAAAAAAATATTATATTATAGAAATATATATAAATATATGTGCTAAAAATAAGAAAAAGGATTAGGTATTAAATAGCTTAAAATAAAATTCAAAAAGCATATTTATAGGATAAAAAATTATAAAAAATTTAAAGCATAAGTTCAGGAGAAGAACTTTTTTCTAAATATAAACAAATTTTCTTAAACCGATTGATTTAGAACGCATAAAAAAAAATTACCATACAATATAAATTGTAATTTAAAGTTAAGAGACAGCTGTCAATAATATGAAATGTATGCAATATTTTTTTAAAAAAAATCAAGAATTCATAGGATAAAAAAAGTATTGAAATTTAAAGGAAAAAAAAACATTTTTTCTAAAACCGATTGATTTAGAACGCATTATAAAAAAAATACCTTATAATATAAATTAAAATTTAAAGTTAATAGACAGCTGACAATATTTTGAAGGTAAATACACTTATCCCATAATTTATGCAATATTTTTTGAAACGGGTGGAAAATATTATTTTTTTTTAAATATTAGTATAAATCAAGGGATATATATTTATATATTAAAATCTCTTACAGTCTTAAGTTAAACATTATAAATTTTTGTATAATTTGTATATAATACAATTCAAATGCAATTCCTAAAAGTTGATGAAATTTTATTTCATAGAAATAATTTCCATAATTTATATAGCATATTTAAGAGATTAAAATGTTATTAAAACTTAAATCATAATTTAAGGCTAACTAAATAAAATTTAAATGGATTTTATTTATAAAAGCTTAAGCTTAGTTAATAAAAATTCACTTTTAATTATTATTACTGCATTAACATAATAGCTCAGTTATCATTTTTGCCATAAATTATTCTCTTACTATAAAATTATAACCTAATTTCAGGCTTAAATACTTAATTATTCTTTGTTTTGCAACAAAATTTACTTACTATTTGTGAGATTTAGTATTCAGTTGAAAATTCAAACTTACCCAATAGTGGCACAGCGTCTGATGTAGCCGGCATTGTTTCAGCCACCATATTAAGGAACACAGTAAGTGATAGCAAAATTGTAACTCCTGTAAAATTTGTTCGTTGAAAAGAAAAAGTAGACAAAATAAAAGAAAATCTTCATTTAAAATTGATTTGCATACAATTGAATTAATACATTCTTGTCACTACTTATCTTGTGGTATAATTTTTAAAATTATATACTATAAATATATATTTTAAAAATTGTTTTCATTTATTTTTTTCAAAGTTTACTTGGTTTTTGTTCTGTGGTTGTAGTAGTTGTTTGTCTTGGTTGGCCAAAACGTATCCTCCAAAAATTTGTTCATTCTATATTTTTATTATTATTATTATTTTTTTTTTTGTTTAGGGGTCAAATAAAAAACTACTACCATATTCTCTGCGCTGAACCTCAGAATGTCATCATTATTTTTTGGTGGTGGTATGAAGAATAAATGTTTATGGAAAAGTGATTTTGGTGCTCATGCTTTTTATATATTTTTTTTATTTTTGAGTTTTGATTTGTGAGATTGTTATTTTTTTGCGGTTGACATTCTGTTGTTATTGTCCTTTTTTTATGAAGGTGCATAGTTTTTGTTTCGTATGACAGTTATGAATTTGAAATTTACTAGTTGTGTCAATCAAAAGTCAAATTCAAAAAAAAAAAAAACACTAAACTGTCAGTTTGAAGTACAAGTTCTTTCTAAAGGTTTTGTTTACATTATTTGTTTAACATTATTTGGAGTCTTAAGTACAACAGAAATGAAGCAGTGTTAACGTATTTGAAAAAACATACATATTACTTAAATACCTTGAATTTTATTGTTATATTTGTTAACCCTCTAACGTACAGGGTCATCAAAGAGTGATTAATGTATTTTTTTTAAATGGTGGTTACTAAAGAAAACGATATGGATTTATTTTTTTATTATAATTTCTATTCTAAAAATTATCTAGTTGCCAACTTTAAATATGAACGAAATGTGTTAAATTCCCGGTCAGTGATGCCATATGGCATCAGGTGATTTTCATGAAATTTTTCGGATCGGCCGTGTGCTGTGAATACACACGAAAATATTCGGATTGGTTTGTAGGTCCTATGGTGGAGACAGCGCTTAAAAAATGTTTAACCAAACTTCCTTTATTACTTTCCCTTGGCTGGGACAAATGCCTGCCCCAACCAAAAAAGTCGAAAAAATGTATATTTTTTTACCGACCTACAAATTAGAAAAAAAAATCCTAGTTGGTATTGGGTTAACACAAACACGGGTAATGGAAGCCTTCTAACGCTTAAAACTGGTTTTGATAAATCTCGAATATCCAAATCAAAGGTTGATTTCATTCTTTTAAGTCCCATCTCTGATGTTAGGTGGACAAAAACAATTCTTTGGTATTATTTTTGTTTTGGTAATCAACATATTAATTATTATTAATACACATCAAAAGAGAAAGTTTAATATGCAAAAAAACAACAATTTTATACATACAGGGTGGCCCAAAAACATTCACCCGATGTTGATTTGCTATGTATTTAAATTGAATGTACATTATTTTATTTAAATATTTATTTCGAAGTTTTTAGGTTTTTTTCTATTAATTTTTGAAGATTATATCGGTCAAGTGGGCGCCGCATTCTTGATGAGCATTTTGGTTCTTTTTGCCACATTTTCCATTAATCTAGAGAGAACTTTAGGCGATAAAATTTCACACTCTTGTCAGATATTCTGTTTGAGAGCTCCCAGAGTCTGTGGGTTGTTAATTTAAGCACGTGAAAAAAGTCTGGAGCTGTTAAACCGCAAATACGAGACATTAGGCGACCCAGAAACGATTCCTTCAAAATGTCCAAATGACAATGACAATGTTGTTGCTCGTACTGTGTAAGCAGTTGCGCATTCTGTTGAAAGTTTATGTACAGTCAAAAAAAAAGAAGCAACACTCATAGAATTGTTCCTACTAATTCATGTGTTGCTTTCTTTGGAATGGTGATAGAGAAGAGATAAAATGCGGTGAAAGACAATGGGCTTCAAATATGGCAACACTGCCATTGGGCGAGCAGATGTTACGCGCCATCTATTGTAGCGTTGGCGAACTTGTTTAAGGCTTTTTAAGTTCATAGCCCTTATTTTACTCAGGTGGGGTTAAGTGATATAGGAACACCAAAGGAGGACGTTGCGATTTGTATGAGGGATAGAAATTTCTAACATAATATTTTTCTATATTATTGTCGCTGTCATGGGGAATTAAACTCTCGACCTTTTTTGCAACTGTCCAACGTACTAAATACTACATAGCAGCGTCCCCTCAATAACCGCGTTACCTTTACACTCCCAAAAAACAGCTTGTAATGGCAACTGAAAATTTTGCTGTTATTACGAGAAATTTGAGCCCAGCGGTATTTTTTGCTAATCTTAGCAACACATGTCTGCTGACGTGTAGTACAATGAAATTTGTAGAAAAAATTAGCTGCCGCTACTAAATTTTAGTAAACTTTTTCTAAAATGAAATTTAAAATCTGTTTTCTAAAATCAGCAAAAAAAAAATTTACTAAATATTATTATTATTAGTACAAAATTTTAAACTTTTATTTAAACTTTTTTATTTTATTAATTTTTTTCAAAAAATATTTTAGACAAAATTAAAACAAAAAAAAAAATCAAAGGCTTAAAAATTGTAAAAACATGAACGAATTTATCATTTTGTTTTAATTTCTTGTTTGAAAAAATATTTTAGTAATTTTTTTTTACTTTTAAGGTCAAATTTTAATTGTTTGAACAAAAAAAACTTTTTAGTGGATCTCATATTTTTAGACATGAGATACCGACTCACTTCCGATCTCTTTTTTTAATCTAAAATTAGTATTTTTTTTTTTGCTAATTTTAGCAAATCGGTTTTCGTAAATTTGTAAAATGAATTCTGAAATTAGTAACAAAAATTTGTAAATATTCTGTAAAAATTCTGTAATTTGTAAAATGTAAATAGCAAAAAGATTTGCTAAATTTTTTTTACTAAAAATCAGTACAAAAATAGTAAAGTGGGATTAAAAATCGTTAACAAATTTTTCTACTAACTTTTTTTTCTGAGTGTAGCATCCACGAAATAAGGCCCATTGACAACTCCGGCGTAACTGGGGCACCATGAAGTGATGATACGGCTTTTGTGATTTTTTTAGGTCAATTTCGGAAGTAATTATCTCTTCTTACTTCACTTCCCCCCACAGGAGGTGTAAAATTGTAAATTTTTACACTATTTTTCGGAATAAACATTAAAAACAGCCTACTTAAATTTTTCTGGCAAGAAAGCTAAAATTTAAAGTATATGTTCCCTGGAATATGGACTCATTTACTTAAGATGTACTTTTTAAAATATCTGCCAGAGACGTTGTAAAAATGGAAACTCAAAACGAGAAAAATCTGAACCGCTTTGCCTAGAAATTTCAAATTTTAATATAGTTTTTCTGGAATATGAACTCATTCATTGACTAGATAAAATTGATTAAAAAGACATTCATAGAATTTTTGCCTGGAACCTGGTAAAAAGATAAGATACTTTTTAAAATTTCTACAGAAACGTGGTAATCCCTCTACGTAATGACCATACAGACCTGAAACTTAAAGAACTGGTGGAATTTAAACACTAAAATTGGGAAACGAAATGGAATGAAACGGGGAATTAGTGGAACACTAGACATGGGCACCGCTATAGAATGGAACGGGAAACGAATGCAATTCAAATACTAGAAAAGGATTACATAATGTAATGGGACAAAAAACAAGTGGAATTGAAACACTCTGCTAGTGGATGAACTGCATTTTAAGAAAATTTTCGGAACTTTTAATTAAAGCATGCTAAAAATTGGGTAAAAAAGAAAAAAAAAAAAGCAAATGTGTCCCTTTAACTGGAAATCTGAAACTAGAATGAAAATTGGATGGGAAAACGTTAAAGCTTTCTTGATTTTAATTATTGTTCAAAATTTTTTTTCGTCAGAGCAAAAAAAAAAAATTCTATTCCTTCAAGTTCCCAGTCAGAAAAATATAAACATCGAGATAGTTTAAGAACTTTTTGGTGCTAGAAAAAAATTGATTTTACAGAAAACACGATGAAAATTTTCAATTTACCCTTACTACTGGGTGAAGTACAAAACACTTTTGGTTGCCACTCAATGAGAGAAAGAGATATCAATACATTTTTTTGATATGTTTTAGATTATGGTCTTACCCCATAATTCTACATCATTAACTTAAAAATCACGCTCTATTATTTTGTGTTTAAATTTTTTTGTAGTCGGTAGTCATGATTTCTAATAAAGTTATGAACCGAGCTTGTTAAAATTTTGTATACTTCTTTAAAATAACATTATCAAGTGCTTGAACAAAGCATTTGTTTACCAAAACTTATTATGGGGCGGTGAAAATATTACCAAAAAAATGGGACTTTTTGATTTTCTGATTTTGATTCCGGTGTTGTGAAAATTTGGATCGGAACCAATGATTTTTACATAGGGGTGTCATAGGGTGGAAGTTTTCTTTTATGATTATTTTTCATTGCTTCTAAAGCCTTTCTTATGGTTTAGTGAAAAATAAGATCTTTTCGTGTTCCTAAATAAATTATGAATTTGTAACCTCATTTCCACAATCTCCTGTTAGCTTCTGCCTGGGAATTTGAATGACACATTTGTTGTTCTTTCCAATATAAAGTTTGAGTTAGACTGTTAGTTAAATTATGACATTCAATAATCGGGCCTTATTTATAAAATTACTTTATTCGAAATTCTTTCAGTTTTTACTACAATAATTTTTTTTAGTACTACAAACAACTACGATTTTAAAAATTTAAAATTTGGTGAATTGTAAGTTAAAGATTGAAAAAAATCGCTTAAACTTAAACCATAGTTATAAGTGTCAAATTTATATAGAAATATCTATGATTAATGTTTAATTTTGGTAGTTTGTAAAATAAGTTACCCGTAATAGATTTGAAAAGTGTCAAATTTCATTAAAAATCACATTTTTGGAAGTTGTGAAAAAGAAGTGCTTTAGAAGAAGAAAATCAGAACTAAACGATACTTTGAAAAATTAATTTCTTAACAATCACTTTCAATTATTTTTGCTGGGAAAGTACTTGTTTCGTATATTAAAAAAATATATTTTGTGAAATTGTGTTCAATTGTTTTTTTTTGAGCGAAAGATTTAATTTTCTCTTTTTTATCACCTAAAATTTACCATTGGCAATTTCTGACTGGGTAGTACTGGGAAAACACTTTTTGCAAACACTTGCAAAGACTTTTACCGAATTTAAGGGTTTTAATAAAGATTTGATTTATATTAGTAAAGTTTTTATTATACAGTTGATCTTTAATATTTATATGTAGGAAAATGTATTTTTATTCTGGTTCTGGTTTTTTCTTATTTTTTTATTTAGTAATAGATTTTTCCTGTGATTTGTGAGTTAAATAGAGATATTTACAATTAGCACTTTCAAGGGCACGAAGAATGTTGATAAAGGTCATAGCTGATTAAAAAATTCATTTCATTCGGCTAGTGTCTAAATAACATTTTCTGTGTATTTTCCATGATTACTAAAAAAAAATTTCTCTGATCTCGAACCAGAATAAAAATACATTTTCAGATTTGCTTTCTGTTTACTTTAAAACAACATAAATCATTATTTTTATTCGCAATAATTTTATTGTATTTAAACCGATATTCCTTAATATTACTGTAAAAAGTTCCAAAAATTGCCCCCAAACCAATGACATTTTATAAATTGTTTATGCAAAGTTATTTCTTTTTCTTTTGTATTACAATATTTCTAAAACTTTTGTAAAATGTTTGCTATTTTTTGCATTTTTATTTTAAAGAACAAGAGAACAAAAGTAAAAGAAATATTTACATTTATTGTTATTTATTGTGTTGTGAAACCTGGTAGCATATTGTTGTTTAGGAAAAAAATATATAATTTAGCAAAGTTCCCCCTCCTCCCCCTCCTCATCTAAATATTGTTTTATGCATAGTTATGTTCAGTTTTTTTCTTCTTAAAAATTTCAAATAAATAAAGTTTGTTTTGTTACAAAGAAATAGAAGAAGAAGAAAAAAAAAAACACGAAAAAGTTTTCATATTTATACGCATATATTCGTTCGTTGTTCATGTTATTTAGTTAAAACAATCAGAAAATTGTCTTGTGATATTCTTATTTCAAAAGTCACTTATAAACCAACATCATTATACATTATACAAACACAATATGTTTATATAATGATGTAACAAAACATTGATGTTATTTGACACAATATTGATATTATTGAGGCAAATGACACTTAACATTGCGTTAGATGCTAGTACAATATTAAGCGGATACTCTAGAATCCCAGTAATGCTAGAAATAAAGGAATTCGAGGAGTAAAATCTTTTTTTTTATCATTCAGTTACTTTCCGAGCACAGTGTATTACATACCATGGGTTATGCTTGTAATGTATGTACGTGCCCATGTTGAACTTCAAGGAAAATGTTCCCTGTGTATAACTAATGTTTATAAAACATGTTTGAACAAAGAGTTTTTCCAGTTTCCTTTTTTTTTTTTTTCTTCTTTCTTCTCGCAATAGACAAGCAAAACTTTAGTTTGCTAAAATTTAACTAAGTTTTGATAGCCAAAACTAAATAAAAAGAAAAAAAATTTGAAAAAGAAAAACTTAACATTATTATGCAAACTATTCTAAAATGAAGTGTTAATAAATGTAGTAAAATCTACTTAATATCAGCCTAATAGAATAAAATTCAAGGAAGATTATAAAAATATTTTTTTTTTTGAGTTTAATTGCAACTATAAAGCTTTATGATTTCTAGGATTAACAATCTTCATAAATGCTCTTTATTTAATTAAATACTAATTTTCACTAACCACTAATTTTCAATAAATGTAAGAGCGGTGGGAAAAGAGGGGGAAAAAGGGAGTGACACACTGTAGACCTGAGTGACCAGCTCTCATCGTCTGTCTCATTCTGAACTATCACCCACAGTAACTCATCGTTTGAATAGAATATATGTAAATATTAATCATTTTAAGAAAAATCGAAATTACAATTATCTACTGTTACACTGTACATCATATTCAAATTTTTTCCAAAGTAACGGGGTTTCGACGATTGATTCTTGTTAAGCATACCAAGGAAAAAAAATTTACGTGCATCGGCGTTTTGATATATCACATTGAAATTTCATTTTAGAGGCGGTTAAAATTTTCCAGCTCTGGCCTGTTCTTGCAGCATATCGGTATATAAAACTATGTTTTATCTACATCTAAGGTGTAGGGTATGTTCGAAAACTTTGTAGATAATGGAATGGCAAATATTTTTGTAGAATATATTAACCCTCTAACTCCACCTCTTAATGTGATTTTTTTGGCTTTTTTCTAACAAATTGTAAAAAACACCCCGAAAAAGGGGAAGGGCGGGAATAAAATGTTCTACAAAAATGTTGGTCATAAGATTATACTATATATGTTAGAACACACCAAAACCCAAAACTTAACACACACACACACACACCAAAAACCAATTAAATTCAAGATTGCTCATTAGATTTCTAGTCAGATTTTGGGTTGACCCACATAATATTTAAGTTATCCCAAAATCTGACTAGAAATCTGATGAGCAATCTTGGATTTGATTGGTTTTTGGTGTTTGTGTTAAGTTTTGGGTTTTGGTGTGTTTTTTACAAATTGTTATAATAAAACCAAAAATGGCATTCTACAAAAATATTTGTCATACCATTATTAACAAAGAAAACATAGTTTTTTATACCGATATGCTGCAGGAACAGGCCAGAGCTGGGACACTTAAACCGCCACAAAATTCCTAGTTATAAATTTCGATGTGATTTATCAAAACGCCGACATATGTATATTTGTTTGGTCTTCTCAAAAAGAATCAATTGTCGGAACCCCGTAATTTTTTTTTGTGTTGAACTGTGTAAGCAATGCTTAAGAATACGAAAAATGCCAAAATACTTTAAAATTGATTTTTTTTGTTTGTGGAGTTTTTTTAGCTTTCAGGTATTATGTCTTGTTAGCTTAACGGATAAATCACTTCTCTGACAATCTGACGGCCTGGATTTGAATTCCGTCTTGATTAAAAAAATTACAAATAACATTTTTTAAATTTTATTTGGGCAAATATTCATAAATAAATTTTGTGCGGTAAAAGGACCTATCCCGGGACACGTCACGTGACCAGTGCACTGTGATAGGGATTAATCACGGGACCGGTCACTTTAACATGGGCTTGTCCTAGGAGGGGGTCACAGGATTAACGTGTCACAGGATTGGTCTAAAAGAACCTGTCATGACTTTTAAACCGGTCACGTGGTAGGTACTTTAAGAACCGGTCCTATTTTCACCTATCTCGTGATATGTATTTTCGGAACCGGTCCAATTTTCACCTACCACGGGACATGTCTCTATTCCCAACTGACCCCTTTTTTCCCGCAGGGATATTATTAGACCATCCAATGTTTGGTTTTGCCATAACTGGATATTTTGTGTCTTCAGCGCCCTCCGATGCTTTTTGAACAGCCCGATCTTTTGTCTAATGATTATTTGGGGATGGCAAAAACACTTTTTGCCAGCATTTGTAGCGACTGCCTTGTCACCACTTCCCGTTTTGTGACTGCAAAATTAAAGAGTCTCAGGATGCTTTGAAATTCCCTGAGCAAACACTTTATAAACCACCCAGATAAACCACACATTGCCAAATAATATGTAAAATAATGTATAGCCATAGGGGTCGATGCATTACTTTACACCTTACTTTATTTATGCTTTTGCAGGTGATAAAAAGTATAAAATTGGTTGCAAATTTTAATTTTATTTTCTTAAAAATAGTTTCGTTAAAAATTACAAAAACAAATTATTAGAACGAAAAAAAAACCCATTTGACGTAAGTTGATTTTTTTAAATATTCTGCAAAAGTTGATAAACTTAAGTAGAAATAAGTTGTTTTGCCAAAAATATTTAAGAATTCCCCCAATTAAACAATTAAGTAGACGAGGATATATACCCATTACTTTAGAGGTGATTCATTAAGTAGTTATTTATATGGATACGAGGGAGGAAAAAGTAATGTGTCTAAAAATAATTCTTCATAAAAAATAAATTTTTATTAAAAAAAGAATTATTACAAATATTTTAACCGTTATTAAAAATAATGTGGTCATGATGGGATTTGAACCTGAAAACTCTAGTTGTCAGCCGAGAACTGAGCTATCGACATATATAATATTATGATACTTGTATATTTAATATAACGAAAAAAAATTATGTTTTAAGCAATCAAAAGTTGTATGCGTCGATAGCTCAGTGGGTAGAGTTCTTGGCTGGCAACCAGAGTTCCCAAGTTCGATTCCCATCATGACCAAATTATTTTTAATAACATTTAAAATATTTGTAATAATTTATTTTTAATGAATTTCCACTTTTTTGAAAATCTATTTTTAGACAAATTATTTTTTCATATGCTTGTATCTATATAACTAACCACTTACTTTATCACCTCTAAAGTAATGGGTCTAAACATAACTTTGAGGCTCATCGCCTGTAAAATTCATCAGTTATGTAAGTTCGATTCCCATCATGACCACATTATTTTTAATAACGTTTAAAATATTTGTAATAATTTATTTTTAATAAAAATTCCTCTTCTTTGAAAATCTATTTTTAGACAAATTATTTTTTTATGTGCTTGTAACTATATAACTAACCACTTACTTTATCACCTCTTAAGTAATGGGTCTATACATAACTTTGAGGCTCATCGCCTGTAAAATTCATCAGTTATGTAAGGTGTAAACTAATCCATGACCCCTATGGCTACACATTGCTTTACACATTATTTGGTAATGTGTGGTTTTGCTAAATAAAGAAGTTATTCCCCTAAATTAGCATTTTTGAAAAAAAATTTAAAACAGGTGTCTCGAAAACTCAAAAATGCAAAAAAAGTTTTTGAAAAAAAACGGTAAATTGATTTTAGGTTAAGTTTTCAATACTACCAGTAAAAGTTTTTAGAACAGGTTACATTTGAATATATTCTAGAACAGATTATTTTTCTACCGGTTTCATGGAACAGGTTCTTGAACTGATTCCCGGGAGTTATAATGTAAGGTTTCATTATCCAATAACAAGTTGTATAGCTGGTTCTAGAACCGGTTCTAAATCAACCTGTTCCAGTTTGGATGAAAAGCAGCTATTGCTAATAAGTCAAATTCCATACAAAAAGCACCGGTTGTAGAATATAAATTAGAATTTATGTTAATACATAAGTTTTTCTGCATTCTGTTCTTTGGATTTCTACATTTTATTGGGCTCTTTTAAAAATCGAATATACTTTTTACAAATTCCTAAAATGCTTCTAATAGAAAAGCAATACTGAAATATTTTTTTTCAAATCTGGATTTTAACTTAAGAATATTTTTTTTTTAATTTTGAGTATTTTTTCTCTATTGGCAAATTTTCAGTTTCTAAATATATAGTACAGATGTCACAAAAATAGCGGTTTCGCAAATTTACCGAATACTAAATATTCACATATATGGTATTTGGCTTAAGCCGAATAGTAAACCAGTGTTAAAACCGATTAGTAACCAAATATTTATAAAATCTCTAATAAAAAGTTTTGTTTTCTTAAAATAAATAATTAATAATAATTTAAGGATCCATTATTTTCGGATTCATTATTTTTTTAAGGATGCATTATTTTCGTTAATAGACAACGCTTTAATTTTACACAGGAAGAAATAAAAACATAAATGCATCCAGTGAGTATTTAAGTGAAAAAGTAATTGAAAAACATATAGGCGATTTTTTATAGCATTTCAAAATTGTCTGGTGGGAATTATTTTTAAGACTTTTATTAGATTTGTGCTATTTATATTTGTTGTTTTCGAAACTCATACCATTTGATGTTATAAGTCCTTTCGTAATAAATTATATTTTTGAAAAATTATATGCACTGTACGTATACAAACTTCTCTGTCTCGATACGTTAAACAGATGTTTGTTATTATTTTAAAATTTTATTTTTTTATTTTTTATGATGTTATTTTTCGAAATTCATTATGTAGCTAAATACAAAGATTGCAGGATTTGAATGATTAAAGGTTTTTGAATTCTACGCATTATGTATGTTAAACCCTTAAAATATGCTACAGAATTTTACTTAATAGTTGATACTTTAGAATTTTTTCATTGACATTGTAATTTCATTAGTTATGTTCATGATAATGCAAAAAAAATGTATTGCAATTTAATGTTAATGAAATTTTCTGGCATTAACATTTTCCGTACTAATAAATTATATCTTAATACCCTAACCGAGCACTAGCAACAAAGGCTTTTGGCTCGTTGTAGCGAAAACAGATCAGAGCCACTGGTGGGAATCGAACCCACGACCCCTGCACTGATAAGCTAGCACGCTACCAACTAGCATACCGGGGCGCTCAAAAACTAAATACAATTGATAAAAAAAATAATATCTGTTTACAAAAAAGGGAATCTATGTGAAAATCGAAATATATATGAACATATAGGATGATCATATAGGACCATGCATTGTTCAATATATGACCATACATTATCTAATATATTATAATATATCTTTGGATCCGAAATTTTAAGGTATATGGACGTATATTTTCTTATATGATCATACACTATGTGAGCATACATGAATCATATATAAATATACAAGATCATATATCAAAATTTTCGGCCATATAACCTCAAATTTCGAATCCGAAGATATATTTCCATATATATGAGATTATGTATGGTCGTATATAGAACTATATATGGACGTGTATGATCGTGTATGCCCATGTATGGTCATATACATATACAATGTATGATAATGTATGCTCATATACATATATAGGTATGTTTAAATTGCTTTACATAGGTTGTTTTATAAAAATGATCCCTCGGGATACCTTCCACGCTTCACACTTTGATAATATTGATTAGGTAGGTCCGAGAGGGATCCCGAGGAATTTTTATAAATCGGTTACAGGGTGATTATATATTATTTTTTTTCAATTTAGCTGATAATATAAATTAAAACATTATACAAATTTCCTTCTTCGTTCCATTCAATTTCGTTCGAAAAAAATGAGTGACCCTGTGGCTGTTTTATAAAAATGGATATCTCGGCCTATTTGAATTATCAGAGTATATTAATACTCATCAGAAACACAAATGTCCGTTTTGTCCTATCTCGCTTACCTTTGGAGATATTTTACAAAATGGCCAGTATCTGGAAGACTAAGCGAGATTGCGCACAACGGACAATATGTTTACAAGCTCGGCAATGTGCGCACTACGATTATATAAATTTTGTTCCATTCTATTTCGTTCATAAAAAAGTGTCCCATTTTTCTGTGGTTGATTTAAAAACATGTGTTACTGGTGATGTCCCCTGGACCTGGCCTATTTGTATTATCGGAGCACACCAGGGCGGACTTTTTGAATGATATACAGTTTTTATTTTAGAAAAAAAAAATATTTTTCAACATAATCTCCTTTTAGCTCAATACACTCAGTCCAACGTTTCTCCAATTTGTGTATCCCTCCCAAAAAATAGGAATTTTTAAAGGTCCATCAAATAGCCATTTGTTTGATCAATAATTTCATCGTTGGAGCTAAATCTCTTTCCAATAGGAAATAGTCACTGGGGGCTAATTTCGGAGAATATGGTGGATGATGTAACAATTCGTAGCCCAATTCATGGAATTTTGCCACTGAGACTACACACGTGTGCACCCGAGCATTATCTTAATGAAAAATAACTTTTTTCTTGGCCATCCTCGTTAAATCGGTCCAATAAGTTGGCATAATATTCGCCGTTTATTGTTTTTCCCTTTTGAAGGTAATCGATGTGGATTATCTCGCGTGCATTGGCCGACAAACTTACCTTGGCCTTCTTCGGAGCCGGTTCACCCGAAAAAAACCCATTGTTTAGACTGCTGCTGCTTGGTCTCCGGAGTATTGTAATGGATCCATATTTCATCAACAGTTACAAAGCGCCGCAAAAACTCATTCGAATTGCGATTAAACAACTCCAAACAATCCTTTGAAGTTGTCACACGATTACGTTTTTTGTCAATTAAGAGCAAACGCGGCACCCATCTTAAAGACAGCTTTCTTAAATCCAACTGATCATTTAAAACCGAAACCACACTGCCATATGAAATGCCTATGGCATCAACTATCTCACGCACATTTACTCTTTAAACGGATTTTTTCAACATTTTCGGGTGCATTGACCTCAATTAGCCGTCCAGAACGTTTAGCGTTATTTGTACTTGTGCGAGCACAACGAAAGTCAGTAAACCACTTTTTTTACCATTAAAATCGATGGTGCAGAGTCCCCATAGTATTTATCATTTGATTGACGTTTTTTTTCGCAAAAAAATTATGTTTATTGAGAACTCAAAATTCACTTTTTTCTATTTTGAAAAAAATCCACGAGGTTGTATGTTTTGAACAGCTGTTTAACGCAAAGTAAATGACGGAACTGGCTCAAAATTTAACAGTAGTCTATTAACAGGTGGTACTTGATGGGAGCAGTGTTGCATTTCATATAACTACGAGGGAAGTTCGAAAAGTCACGGACTTATTGATCCGCCCTCGTATTAATACTCTAGTAGAGCAAACATTTTTTGCTTTTAGTTTTCGAAAATTGCCTGTATGTATTTCAAAAACTAAGCGAGATAATGTAAAACGGACAAAATTTTTGCAAAGCTCGGTAAATATCACAATCCGACATGTAAAATTTTGTAGGTTCGGAAGGGATTCCGATAGATTAATTTTTTTGAAACAGACACAGGGTGACTTATTTAATTTTTGACTAAATTATGTGATAAACAAATTAACTTACTACAATAATGCAAATTTTGTTTTCTGTTCCATTCCATATCGATCCCAAAGCTTAGTGTTCCAATTTCACTCGTTCCCCGTTTCATTCTATTTCGTTTTACTTTAACTGGTTATGAACCAGAATGAAATGAAAATTAATATACATATATTTTAAATCTATGTATATTATTTTGGGTTTCCTTATTTTTTTAAAATGATCACGAGCCCGAATTTTCCATCCCTGATTTGGACGATTTTTAAAAGGTTTATCTATCAATTGATATTAATTATTTTAAATTGATTAATTGCAATGGAATTTAAAAACATTACCGTTAATCAATGGGATCATATAATCAAAACGACAATGAAAATAAATTCATTACAATTAAAATCATTGCATTGATATTGAAATTATCCAAAATTTTGCAATTATGATTTTTTGTTGAATCCTTAAAATAGGCAACAAAAATGTTATATATCCACTATTGTAAATATGCAGTGCATAAAATTTGTTGTTGACTATTTGAAGGCCTCAATGAAAACATCATAAATGAATAGATTTCCTTGGTATGCTTATTAATAGCTCTCATGCCCTTTTTGATTTTATTTTAAATTGTACCATAAATTTAGTAGAAAAGAATAGTGCATATTTAACTTTTCTTGTTGCCTGTTTTCAGGTCTTCACAAAATATCATATATGCATATTTTTGTTTAGTCTGTTAATACAAATTCTTAATTTGTTGCTTTTAAATTTTTTTATTTTTTTTCCTTTTTTTAATTTCATTTTTAATTTAATCCAGATTTAAGGCTAAAGTCTATTTAATTAATATTAAATATTTGCTTAGGATTTGATCTTTTTGTTGAATTTGTTTACTTTTCTTCAAAAATCTATTTTCTGTGTAATTTTTTAATTCACTTTTCTTCATTTCAATGACACACAACTTTAACCCCTACATCTACTACATCAATTTTAGATTTGTCATAGTGTCCTTCTTATTCTTCTTCTGCTTACACATTTAAACTCAAAGAAAAACTCTCCTAAGTAAACTTCATCTTAAGGTTAATGGGCAAAAATGTTAATCTTCTTCTTTATTTTTCACTTCCACATTTTTTTTTGTCATCACCAAACCGTCCATGTCTTGGAAGATAAATAAGCGTAATATTTTTCAATATTTACTTAAACTGTATTCCAACTGTCCATACCAACTCGAATAACAAAGTATGTAGTTGTAAACGTTATGTGTGTGTAAGTACTGTTTTGTGGTTGTATAGGTATAGGTATATAAGAATGGAACTTATTTCATTTCCACAATTTGAACACTTTTGGTTTGCCAGAATTTCGAATAGATATTTCAAATTTTGCATTTGCCTTAAATAGCGCAGTAGAAGCTGGACTTAAGCTTTATGTAATTAGTTAAAACACATAAGAGTTTTCGCTTTAAACAAAATTTTATAGTGAGGATCGCCAAGATTCTTATGGACGACCCAATCAGAAAGGTCACAAATAAGATGTTGCCGGAACAGATTTTGGTCAGGTATTTGACGCTATGTCTTTTAATAGGAGCATGTGGACCAACCGGACTTGGGAACCTGAAGTTGGGGGCCCAGTTATGGTTCACAGATGGCTCGAAACAGCTGAATAAGGATACGGGTGCGGGGGTTTTAGGACCCGGTTTCCAGCGCGCCCTTCCCATGGGCAAATATCCCTCCATTTTTCAGGCGGAAATCTACGCCATATGTGTGTGTGTGGAGGAATGCCTACGGAGGCGTGTGGTCAGATCTCGTATCTATATTTTCTCTGACAGTCAGGCGGCACTCAGGGCTCTTATGTCCCACGAGGTGTCATCTAAACTTGTCATGGAATGTATTACGGCACTCAACCGACTCGGTAGGAGCAACTCCCTTACCCTGGGATGGATTCCGGGCCATGAGGGGCATGAGGGTAACGAAAGGGCGGACTGTCTGGCCAACCGTGGTGCCCGCCGGCCCTTCACAGGCCCTGAACCTTTCTGCGGGGTGCCCATGGGCTATATTAAGGAGAGGCTCAGGTTGTGGAGAGAGTCGAGATTTTACGATTATTGGCAAACATCTCGTGACCAACGACAGGCTAAGAGATTTATATCTATGCCCAGTGGTGGGTCTGGGCGACTACTGGCCCTTGGTCGAAGGGACCTAAGGACCCTGACTGGATACTTTAATGGACATTGCAACTTTAGGTACCATAAGCACAAGAAGGGTCAATCGGACACTGAACTGTGCAGGTTCTGCGGGTTGGAATCGGAGACGTCAGAGCATGTCCTCTGCGATTGTCCTGGGCTTTGTGTCGGGAGGATCAAGTTTTTGGGTGACCGTATCTTGTCGCCTTCCGACATTTGGAATACTGCACACGGAAAGGTTCTTGGCTTCATCAATAGCTTGAACCTTTAGGTTGATTCTGGGCAGCACAAAAGACCTACTGTGGTCGCGGTGCGTAGTGCCATTTGAAATAATAATAGTGAAAGAAAATTAGATGATGGTTTTTCCCACTCTCCATAATACTTTCAAATTATTTACTTACTTTAATCCACCAAAACGTATGATTAATATTTATTTTACCTTAATAAGTCATTGTTAGGAAAAATATGTAAAATCTAATATAAACTAAACCAAATTGATTTCTACTTTAAAATTCCGTGAATTATAAAACTAATTGAAATTCTTGTGTACACGCAGAGAAAAAGTCATAATATTATTACAGCTAAAGAACATTACGATATGGTTGTAATGATCATAATATCTTAAACAATGATAAAATCGTGCTCCGTAATTTTAATACACTCACAGTATTATTTCATTAAAAGTAATCTTAAATACATATTAAATTATTCGAAAATACAATTAAAAAGTGGACTACTGATTTTTTATTATATTCAGCCCATTTTGTTATTTATTTTTAATCATTGTTTAATAATCGACAAAAGTAGTAAAAACACTAGTAAATCGTTTGAAATAAAAATCATTTTTTAACTGACAAAACGTTAGAAAAAAAAACGATTTTTGTGGTTTGCTTTTCAAATTGAAAGTTTTTTTATTTGTTTGTAATTACATACAAATAAAAGCAAATGACAAAAATCATTTTTTTCTAACGTTTTGTCAGTTAAAAATTGATGTTTATTTTAAACATACGTACGAGTATATATATTTTTATTTTCTATTTGAATAATTTCTTGTAAGGTTTATTGAAATAATTTTGTATTTAATCAAACTATTTTGATAAAAAAACAAAAAGGAATTATTTAAATTTCTATTTTTAGAAACATAAAAATTTAACTGAAAATATCAACTCCTACTGAAAGTCTGTATTTATTTATAGTTTGGTTTTTTAATGACTAATTCAAATAGTTAAAAAATATATTTATATGAATTTCAATTGATACTTTTTAACTAAACTACAGTCGGTAACAGAAAATATATTGTGAGTGTACGATCAGCTAGAGTTACATTTTTGATCATTAGGATTATACCATGGTCATTTTTTATACTCCATGATAATGAATTTCACGGGGAAATCTTATAAAATTTGTTTACACAGAAAAAAATTATAAAATTCTTTTTGTATATTACTAAATAGTTTTCAAACTCCTTTTTTGCAAATACAAGCTGGCCCTAAATGTATCAACCTATCGAACTTTTGCAATGACTTCAAAACTAGACAGACGAGGGGACAGGAGGCCCACATAGTGCTCGTTCCGACGAGAATATCGTCGCTACGACTGAAGGTGTATCAGATGAGCTCTCAAAACGTTCTGCGCAATTGGCCATTACACGTTCGTCCCTGCAATCCATCAGCTACTGTTTCCAAAGCGGATCAATAAGTCCGTGACTTTTCGAACTTCCCTCGTTCCGTCATTTACTTTGCGTTTAACAGCAGGCTTTTTCGAGGTCCATAAAATAAGCATTTGTTTGATCAATAATTTCATCGTTGGAGCTAAATCTCTTTCCACCGAGCCATTTCTTTAGGTTTGGAAGTAGGAAATAGTCACTGGGGGCTTAATCCGGAGAATAACTGACGGCTTTTTTCGCATAAAATAATGTTTAATGAGCACTCGAAATTCACTTTTTTCCATTTTAAAAAAAATCCACTAGTTTGTATGTTTTGAACAGCTGTTAAGCGCAAAGTGAATGTCGGAACTTGCTCAAAATTTGACAGTAGTCTATTAAAAGATGGTACTTGATGGAAGCAGTGTTGCATTTCACATAACTACGAGGGAAGTTCGAAAAGTCACGGACTTATTGATCTGCCTTCGTACGCTCACACATTCCTGAACCTCAACGAAGCAGTAGACGATTTTCTGTCCAAATTTATCATGAGCGACGAGACATTTTTTCATCTGAACAACTAAACTTGCCCTTCTTCTGGGACACTTAGAATCCACGAATCATTCACAAAAAGTCATTACATTCACTGAAAGTCACTGCGCCATTTACGCCGGTTGTGTCATCGAGCCTAATTTTTTCGAGGACACCGTGGGTAACACTATTGCTGTGACTGGTTAGCGATACAGAACCATGATCAACAAGGTTTTTTGCTGCAAATTAATGGATTGGGACTGGAGGACATGTGATTCCAAGGGGGCAACTGCACACACAGCTGGCGCGACTATAAACATTTTAAATAATGCATTTCCGGGTCGCCTAATGTCTCCTTTTTTTGATTTGCAGTTGCCAGCAAGATCGCTTGATTTAACCCCTCCAGATTTGCTTCTTTATGATATTTCATTTTAAGAATATAACCCTGTTGGAATTTGTGTCTTGATGGTAGGACCTTTATGAGGACAAGTAAGCAGGTGTAGACATTTACCAAAGAAGTCTTAACGACATGCCTACAATTTTTTACTTTTGCTAAAATGATGCTGACGAACTGTGTATTTGGTTTCAAAACTTGGTGAGTGTGCTATCAAAAAAAAAAATTGAATTTAGAACAGAAAATAGGGGACGAATATTTTAAGCAATTTTTAAATATTTAAGTGGTGATCATAATTTTCTGACCCATCCTGGAAATGTCAGTAAAATGTCAGTATGCAGTCGTTTAGTTATGCCAACATTCAGTCACCACCTGCTTACTTGTCCTACTGCCATCTGTATGAAAATGTCAGCAGGTGTTAGGCATTTTTTAACGCAAGCAACACTTAGGAAATTCTTCCTACTAATTTCTGTGTTACTTTATTTGGAAAGAGAATGGAGGAGAGATGAAAGGTGGTGAAAAAGATGAAGGGCATCAACACCGTAATTCCGCGAGATCATAATTAGTTGGTGTCCCGATGGAAATTTGGCGAAATTATTGAAGCTGATGGAGAGTAGGCGAATTGTTGAAGCATAGCTGTGTAGGGATATTTTACTTCGGTGGGGTTAAGCGATATGGGAACACCGAAGGAGGCGATATGTATAAAATATAGAAATTTTAAAAATTGATGTTGCCGGGAATCGAACCCACAACTTTCCGTGTAACAATCTAACGCGCTAACCATAACACCACAACGGCAGCGTGGACAGTCTTTTCAACTTTCCTACTGGGATGATACATTTTTAAACATCTAGTTATAAAAATAAAAAATTTTCCGTTTTTTTATGTTTTGGTTAAAGAAAAATATGTGTCACCCATTTGTTCATGTCTTTGGGTCTTTTTATGATTGCTGTTGCTGGATATTTGTCTGGGTCAAGGTTGTACTGTTGGATGAGATAATGCTCGTTATACCTTTACTTTTACTGGTGTTTGCTTGGCTGTTGATAATGGTAGCGCTGCAGCTGCTGTTTGGCTGTTGGTCTTTAGTGAAAGTATTTTTCTATATGCAGTTCCTTCTTTTTTTCTGTGTGTCATTACATGTTTCCTCTAAAAAGAACTATGTGTGCAATGGTATGGGTGTGGTTTTTTTGTCGTATTCTGTTTAGTTTTGTTGATTGCAAATAATACTCTTTTTGTAATTGTTGTTGATATTTTATATTTCTAGTTTTAAATGTTCAACTATGGTACTGACATTCCATTTAAGGTAAACTAAAGTTTGCAAATATATTGAAGATGTATTAAAGGAAATATTTTTTTAAAGCTTAAAAATTCTAAGTTTTATTTTTTTTTTATTTTTACTTAAGGACTTAAGGACCAATAGTCAATATTGACTAACTAGCAGTTTAAATTTCATAATACAAAATATATAAATTTATTTAAGTGGTTGAAACGCTATTTAAGGTCGTGGGGTTTGTAGCGGTTTAATGTTCTTGGCAATCCTGAAGTATTTAAGAGGGCCGAAATTTCACTATTTTGGTGGTGTGAAAGTTTAATTTCATCTGCTTTGATTTGTATTTCAGAAGCAATTGTTTTTATTTATAGACCACGATGAATATCGGTGTTTCTTACGTACCATGGAGCTTTTACTAAAAATTCTTTATTTTGAGATTTTTGTATGATTTATATTACACTATTCTTCGCACATCCCCAGATCTAAATCCTATAAAAGTGAAAAAAAAAACAATTGATTTTTGTACATTTACTGAAAAACCAATTTCATTGTGACCACCGTATTTTTTTTTTTTTTGTCAATGGATGCAGCTATCGATATTTCTGCTTGTGGCGAAAGAAAGCACTTTAGCAAGTTTATTCAACGTCCTGGGTATCAAAAAATTTCTACTTTTGGGCACCTACATGGATAAAAATTAAAAAAAAAAATCACAAAATAAATGAATTCGTTTAGTAAAATGGAGTTTGGGTTTGAACATTATCTGGGCAAACTTAACTGAGATTTAAAATATGTTTTTTGAATTTTTGCCAGGGACGTGCTAAAAATGTTGGCTTAAGGGGAAAAAGTCTCTTAGTTAATGGATTATCCAAACCGATTTGGCGAGAGGCATTATAATGCAATGATAATGGTTTGCCATGCTAATGAAATGGGGAACGAATGGAATTAAAACACTACACAAGGAATGGAATTAAAACACTAGACAAGGGGAACGAAATGGAAAGAAACGGGGAACAAGTGGAATTGAAACATTAGACAGGGTAAGCGAAATGAAATGTATCGCTGAACGAGTGGAATGAAAACAGTAGACAAGAGGAACGAAATAGAAAGGAACGGGAAACAAGCGGAATTGAAACACTAGACTGTGCTAGCAAAATGGAATAGATCGCCGAACGAGTGTAATTAAAACACTAGACAAGGAATGGAATTGAAACACTAGACAAGGGGAACGAAATGGAAAGAAAGGGGAAACAAGTGGAATTGAAACACTACAGAGGTAAAGCAATATGGAGTGGAACTACAACAGTAGACAATTGGAACAAAATGGAAAGGAACATGAAACAAGTGGAATTAAAACACTAGACTGTGTTAGCAAAATGGAATAGATCGCCGAACAAGTGGAATTGAAACACTAGACAAGGGGAACAATATGGAAAGGAATGACAAACAATTGGAATTGAAACACTAAATAAGAGAATGAAATGGAATGGAACGCCGAACGTGTGGACTTACAACGCTGGACAAGGGGAACGATATGGAAAGGAACAACAAACAATTGGAATTGAAACACAAAACAGGAGAATAAAATAAAATGGAATGGAACGCCAAACGAGTGGAATTGAAACGCTTAGCAAAAAGGAACGAAATGGAATGAAACGGGAAACAAGTAGAATTTTAAGCGATATGAATTGAATGTATTGAAACAATAGACAAGGAAATCTAAATCAAATGGAACGGGGAACGAATGAAATTAAATCAGTTAACATAGTGAACGAAATGGATTGTCTGGAAACTAGTGTGTTCCTTGGTGTATGAGATAATTCACTACTAAAACATTTTGTAAGAATTTTGATCAGCAAAGCGAGGAAAAAGGCGGTTTAAAATGAAAACAAATCTTCTCCTTACAGACCGCTAAGGCTAGAAGCCTGAAAGGTGTATTCCTGGAGTATAAGCTAGTTAACTGTTAAGGTTCTTTTGGGAATTTTCTTTAGTAGCGCAGTCAAAATGAGTGTCACAATGGGGAAAAGTCGTCTACTTAATGACCTCTCTACACCGATTTGGCTAGAAAACTGAAATTTTAAATGTGTGTTCCTTGCTATATGTACTAATTTACGGAAGATATACTCTTTGTAAGCTTGGTTAAAAATTCTACCTTTAATCTGCCTTCTCACATTGCTAGAGCGAGGAACTTAAATTTTCGTGTTAAAGTTCCATAATCATAATCATCCATCAAGATGAATTTTAGGAAATTTCTATGGGCAGAGAAAAAACGTAAAAGTCAGCCCAAATTCCTTCGTCTACAAAACTGAAATTAAAAATATACGTTCCCTGAACTTTGATCTAACTCACTAAAAAGATACTTTTTGTACCCTTTACACAGAAATGTGGGAAAAATGTCGTTGAAAAGGAATCAAAATGCGCCCTTAATTACCCACCTCAAATCGCTGGAGTTAGGATTTTGAAACTCAGCATGCACGCTGCCGCTCCATTATTGCGAGGAAGGGAAAATAGGCTTTGAGTATAGGCATCGTCCTTGCCAAACAACTTCTGTTAAGAATCTTGTGATATTTGAATTGACTTCTAATTTTTTACAAACATTTTTAGATTAAGTATGAATTTTATTAAAATAAATATGCTTCTGTAGTTAGCTTATAACTTTTTCATATTCTAATTTGTATGAACTCCTACAATATCATACGAGGTCGAATTATTATTTCCGTGACTTTTCGAACTTCCCTATTAGTTATATGAAATGCAACACTGCAAGTTTCGTCATTTACTTTGCGTTTAACAGCTGTTCATAACATACAACCTCGTGGCTTTTTTTAATAATGGAAAAAGGTGAATTTCGAGTGTTCATTAAACATTATTTTTTGCAAAAAAAAAAAAAAAACGTCAACCAAACCAAGGAAAAGCTAGATAAATATTATGGGGACTCTGCACCATCCATTTCATTGGTAAACAAGTAAAAAAGGCTTAAATTCGGCTGTGCCGAATCTTTGAATACCCTCCACCAATGTTCTCTATTGTTTTTGATGCAAACAATGTAAAAAACTTTTGAAGTAAAATTATGGAGGTGAAAAACTTTTTTGGATGCAGAAACGAATTTTTTTACGTGAAAAAAATTTTGAGGTGAAACAATTTTTTTTGTCATTAAAAAAAAATTTTAGTGGTGAAAAATTTTTTGAGGTGAAAAATATTTGAGGTGTACAAAATATTATTCATTTTTAAGCGATTGGTGAAAAAATATGAGAAAATAAATTATATACCAGTCGCTACTATGAAATTGTACTAAAATACACCAATTTGTATGGAAAATTTAGAGGTATCTTCGCCCATAACTTTTTAACCGCTAGACCGATTTTGCTTATTTTCAATACCAAATTGCTCGGAAGGATATACAATAATCTGAGTAAAAATAGGCATCCCCGCTATCGTCTTCACGTCATGATCGCCATTTCAATAGGCAGACAGACAGACGGACAGACAGACAGACATTGCTAAATCGAATTAAATTTGCATAAGGATCACGAATATATATACTTTATGGGGTCTTAGACCTATATTTCGACATGTTGCAAACGGAATGACAAACTGATATATGGTGGAGGGTATAAAAAGTGGTTTGCTGACTTTCGTTGTGGCCTTACAAGCATGGAAGATGCCTAACGTTCTGAACGCCCAGTTGAGGTCCCAATACCCAAAACAATCAAAAAAATTCACGATCGGAGATTGAATGTGCGAAAGATTGTGGAAGACATAGGCATCTCACATGGCTCAGTGGTTTTAATTTTGAACTATCACTTGGGTATGAGAAAGCTTTCCGCAAGATGGCTGCCGCGTTTGCTCACAATCGACCATCAACTGAATCGTGTGACAGCTTAGTTTCCATGGCAAAAATCCATGAATTGGACTACAAATTGCCCCCTCATTCGCTTTATTTTCCGGATTTAGCCCCCAGTGAATATTTCCTATTTTCGAACCTAAAGAAATGGCTCGGTGGAAAGAGATTTAGCTCCAACGATGAAATTATTGATCAAACAAATGCCTATTTTATGGACCTCGAAAAATCCTGTTGTAAATGACGGAACTTGCTTTGACAGTAGTCTATTAACAGGTGGTACTTGATGGGAGCAGTGTTGCATTTTATATAACTACGAGGGAAGTTCGAAAAGTCACGGACTTATTGATCCGCCCTTGTATAATGTCTGTACTTAAAATATAAACTTTACAGTTATAATAATCCATGCATTCAAATTACGAAATTATTGTCAAAACTACAAAAACTTTAGAAAAATAATCCACTTCTACAAATAATTTTGTTCTTTGGACATTTTTTCGTATTTTTTTGCATGGATTATTATCAGTGTATAGATCAGATAAAAATATATTTATTTCAAGGCCACAGAGTATGTACAGGAAGTAGTACCTACATCTTTTATGTTATTTTAACTAAATTGTTATTTTTTTTTAATTAATTCATTAATTGTTTCTAAATTATTGTATTATATTAAAAAAAAAATAGTAAAAAATTTATGACCGCTTTTTGACGGCTTTGTGCATTAGAGGGTTAATTTTACAAACAAATATTAAAATAACCTTAAACTTATTTTATTGATTGAAATATATTAATATCATGCAGTTAAGGGTTAATTGGACAAGTTATATTTAGTACGTACTTTATTCCTATTTAGCCTATTTTTAAACGAAAAGTTTATGTTTTAAAGTGCACAAAATGTTTGTTAAAAGTGAGGAAATCATAATACTTAAATGGGATAGGAGGATTTAGGGATACGTTAATGTTTTGTTACCTTTCGTCCACTTTTGTTTTGTTTTGTTTTGTGTGTGTGTTTAATTTTTTATTTTTTATTTTTTTATAAATAAGTCTGTATGTTTACGGAATAATTAAATAAATTAAAAACTGTTACTGATATGACACTTTTGACCATTACTATTTTGTAGAATGTGTCATAGGTTTGGTACAATTGCCACCTTTCTGCTAACTTTCAACTATCTGGTAGTTTTGGGACTATCGAACAAAAAAAAAATTAGGCCAATTTTATATATTCAAATCATAGGAAAAAAGGAGAATTATCTACAATGATATGATATATTTATATATATGTATATATATTTTTATTTGTTCAAAACTACAATTGAATATGATATGGGAAATTATTACATGAGGATCGATTGGAATAATTGGAAGCAGTTTTAAGCTATTTTGATTGATATTTGTGTGTTTTTTTTTGTCAGCAAACATTTGATATGAATACGAACTGGCTAAACTATTTATAAACTAAATTAAAATTAGAAATAAAAAGTAATTAAACTTAAACTAAGCTAATGGATTTGTTAACAAAATAGCTAAAATTATAAACTAAAAACCATCTGTAAAATTAGTCAATTTTAATTCAGTTTATAATTAATTTAACCAGTTCTTATCCAGCCTAAAAAATACTAATTTTGTTAATTATATATCCAGCCTAAATATTTGAAAGATTTTGAAATATAAATATTATTGGTAGAAATTTTCTAGATTTTGGTAGCATACAATAGGAGATGAATGAATAGAATAAACTAAAATTGTTAGAATAGTTAGTAGCTAAAATAAAACAAAAAATCTAAACTGAATGTAAAATCAATGAAACACCCTGTGAAATAATAAAAACTCATATTAAGACAACCGATGAAAATCAAAATAACAAACATTTCTGTTTACCCTGTTAACAAAAAAAAAAAAAAAATGATTAATATAAACACCCTAAAGAAATAATGATTCTGCGTTTTAAATAAAATGAAATAAAATGTTTTATGAAATACCCTGTAAAAATAAGTGACTATTGAAGTTCGTAGTTCGTCAAAAAATAAAATATCTCTTGGTTTTTTTTTCTATGCAATTTTAGAAAATAACAAAGTTAAAGAACTCAGAATTTTGCATTAAAACTGTTAATGATGGTCCCTGCTCGGGCGCCAATAGTATTAAAAAAAAGTTACAGAATATGTCGTACTGGCTTTAAAAAAACTAAATAAAAATAAAGTAACTTTAAAATTAACAAAATTGTTAAAGAAAAAAATTCCTACTGGGTATTTAAGACAAAAAGCTATTAAATTCAATTTTAAACCAACATTTATCATAATTTCGTATGTCTGTTTAGAGCAGAGAGAAAAAAAATGTAGAAAAAGTTAAATTTAGACAGGAATGTTAGACAAGACTTTAAATTCGATTTTGTTTTGTTTCTATATACTTTAAACACTGCTTCATTTAAACTTTTTTAATTTAAACATTAGAAATTTGAAGAAGTTATTTGTCATTTATTTTGTGTTTATCTTTTTGGAGTTTGTTTTTTTTTTTTTTTTTGTTTCTTTTCAAATGAAAAAGTTCTTTTCTGTTCCTTTTCTTTGGTGTGTTTAAGTATGTGTAAGTAATTTTCTAAAAGTTTCATTTTGTTTGCTTTTTGAAAACTTACCCAGCGATAGTTTTTCACCAGAATCTGGTGGCAGTGTAAAACCTAGCAGTGCCATTGAGGCAATCAGTACACAGGGCACAATTAAATTGAAAAAATAATACAAAGTTTTACGTCGTATCAAAATGGCGAATGTTATGTCAATATAAGGTTCTGGGCAGCAATTATAGTAGATTTCATTTCGTTTACCAGGTACGCCTACAGTTTTTTATCATTTTTGTTTTTTTGGGAAGTTTTTTTTTTTTTGGGGGGATAAGAAAAAAGGAAAGTTGTTTTTTTTTTTATATAAAAAAAAAAGAAATATTAAAATATTAATAGTAAATCAATTAAATTATTGCTTTTTTAATTATAAATATAAAGAATATTAAGAAAAAAATTATTATTTTTATTATTTATAGCATGTAAAATAAGTAGTGTATATTGCAAAAATATTTGTAGAGAAATAGTTGGTTGAACAATTTTGATTTAAGAAATATATGTTTGTTATTATTTGCTAAGCAACTAAGTTAATGTGTCTTTCTGCCGTTGGAAGGACCAAATACTTTTTTTATAAAAAAAATTATGAATAAATAAAAAGACTATATAAATCTAGTAGGACGGATAGTCAAAATATGGTCACTCTAAAAATTCTTTATTTGTTTTAGCATTATAGTTATCTTAAAATCTCTTATCAGGGGGAAGACATTATAAATCTAGTAAGACAGGTATACATTTTCTAAATATTATGACCACTTTAAAAATCTTCAACTGAGTATATAACGTTCAAACCATTACCAAGTTTAATTAATTTATTAAATAAAAATTAAAGGTTAAGTTTGAAATTTAGTCGTCTTAAAAGTCAACGACCGATTCAAGGCTTTTTAAAAATGTCAATTAGATTTAAAGATTCCAAGAATGTGGTCACCTTAAAAATCTGCTAGTGAATCTAAACTTTCAAAGAACTTAAACTATAAAAATATAATCAAGATTAAGTATCATCTGTCAACTTTAAAATCCACAATCCAATTTGGACTTTAAAAGGGTATGGTCACCTTATAATTTTACGAGTGAATTTATGCTTTCAAATTATTCAGACACCTATAAATATTAGATAGTTTCGGTAGTTATAAAACTCCAATTTGGTTTGTTTTTTTTTTTTAAAGTAAAGCGTCATTTTAAAAATAGGCGATGGAGTCTAGTTTTATATGGAAGTTTGTCCACAATCGAGTTTAGACTACACTTGGAAAGAATAAGGCATCCTAAATGCATCCACTTTCGCTTGAGTTTTAAAAGATTTGGGTAATTTTACAAATTTACCTTATGACCCAACCAGTTAAAAAAAATGGGTCGCCTTAAAAATTAACGATTTTGCCTGTACTTCTAAAGAATTTCCTTACTTTAAAAATTCATTATTAAGTTTGGAATGTAAAAGAATAAGGTCGCTGTAAATATTAAAATTTTAGGTTAGATTAAGTTGTAAAGAGGAAGAAATATTCGCACTTCATTTGATATGCTTGAGAATAGACGTCCTAAACATTTCGGTTTACCTGAAGAATTCAATTTACTTTACCTAAATTATTTTCAGCCATTTGATCGGCCATGCTTCTTGAGAAAGCTCGAGAAAAACAAAGGCAATGCTATATGGTGTTATCGTCCTTCTCACAAGCCCTATAAATTCAAGGGCTTCTTCTTCACAATTTCGAAAGGTGTGACTGTAGTGTTAAGTGTCCTGTAAGAATTCCAATAAGACTGCCCAGTCTCCTCTTGCCGAAATCTGGGTTCCCCACAGAACCTTTGCGATTGCCGCAAATCTACTTGTGCATGTTGGTGGCCCAAGTTCTGTTTTCATTACCCGAATAATTTTCGGATTATAAACACTAACACTAACCAGGTTGGAGTCATTTCTTGCTAGATCGTCAGCCCTTTAACTCTCATGCTATCCGTCTACCCATATCAACCTTCGAAACTCCCTGCTAGTTTGTAATTAAAAATCATCTCCGATTTTACAGACTTTCCTGACAGTATGTTATCTTAGCCCTAGATTGACTACCAGTGAAGATGACTGTATCCCCAGAATAATCAGTTTAAAAAACCGTATACACTCCGTAATATCCAACATCTTCGCTTGAAAACTAAGTTATTATTCTGGAAGCTAAGAGCATATCTCTACTATCCAAGTCCTTGCAAATGCAACCTAAAACAGTTCTACAGTGAAGTTTCGAGTCGAGGAGAAATGAAATCCATTGATTTCATTTCTCCTCGACTTCATAACTCTATAACTGCCTGTCAGGAATAAGAAAATCACATTTTTCCATCTCTGGCTCATACTTGACCAAAATATCTATTAGGTTAATGGAGAGCATTGCCTCTAGATGGCGATATAATCTTAGAAGATGGTCACCTTAAAAATCCTTGGTTAGAATTGGCTTTGAAAAAAAGTTTAAAAATTTAGGATTGAGGTAAGTTTGTGAAAGAAGTCGGCCACTGTAAAAATCTACTATTAAGATGGAACTTTAAAAGAAGTTGGTCACCTTAAAAAAATCTTGCATTGATTTGGGCTTTGAACAAAGCTGGTCACCTTCAAAGAGGAATTTGGAAGAAGTTGGCAACCTTTAAAAATCTTCGATTTAGTTGGGATTATGCATGAAGTTGGTCACCTTAATATATTCGATTGAGTTGGAAGTTTGAAAAAAGTTGGTCACTCCAAAAAAAAATTTAGAAGAGAATTTAAGGTGGCCACCTTAAAAAAAAATCTTTGATTAAGTTGGGACTTTAAATGAATTTGACCACCTTAACAATATAGTTAATAGAGTTGGAAGTTTGGTCACTCTAAAAGAAGGGTTAAAAAATAATTATAATTTCAATAAACGCTTAAGAGTAGACATTGAAGAAATTTGTTACAACGAAAATCAACTATTGAATTTGGAAGTTGGTCACCGCTAAAAATCCCATATTTTGTTCGGGCTCTGAAAAAGATTAGTCTCCATAAAGGCCTATAAATTAGTTTGAACTTTGGCAGAAGTAAATATCATAAAAAATCTATAATTATTGTATGTGGATTTTAAAAAATGAAGGTAATTTTGATTATCCATAATTGAATCTTGGCTTTCAAAACCTATGGCCACCTTAAAAATCTAGTACTGAATGAGACCACCATAAGTTTATTTAGATTTACAAAAACATGGTATAAAAATCCAGGGGACTTTAAACCTTCTGTCGATGAAGTGATTTTGTTCGGCTGAAAAGACTAATACATTTGATGGCTTAGTAAATTATTTCTAGACAAATTTTTCAATGAAGATGTTTAGTAAAATCTTTTCATCTTTTACCCGGAATTTAAGCACCAATTGTGCTGCATAGCAAATTGCTTCTCATTTATTAAAGAAAATAATTTTTAAATGCATTTTCTTTGAAAATTACAAAATATTCTTTTGCAACATATGCTACTTATTAACATGTTTATTTTTTTTTAATTGTTTGTTCATGCAACATTATCCAACATACCCAACAGATCCCATTCACCATTGGTAATAAAACTTGATATATCACCACCAGCTTCATCTTGTAATTGCAAATCCAGCTGCAAAGAGAAAAATGTAAAGAAATACAATGTTTAATTTCAATATTTGCTTAAACTTTGACGTTGCTTCTAAGAAAATATACAAAAAAGAAAATCTGTAATATCTATGCTCATTTCTTTTTTGTTTTAATTATTTTAAATATTTGCTTAAACTTTGCTTTATTTATAAATATATATTTATTTATTTATCGTTCATGTTGCCAGACAATTTAGCTGGTAAATATTTTCCATTTAAAAGTTTCAGCTAACTTTATTAATAAACTTTGCACACACTTTCGAGTTTTATTTTAAAATAATATAAATTAATTTAAATTAATAAATTATAAACAAAACAAAAATTTAATAAAAGGAAGGAAGGAAGTGTATTATTTTTGGCACTTTTTTTCTATTTGTAAAAGAAAAAAGAATGAAAGTGCTACAAATGACATGATTTGAATAATTTGACAAGTTACATTTATATTCAGTAAACATCTTAATTATGTTGTGTATGGATAAACACGAGGGTGGATTGTAAATGTCTTAGGTGTGTGAGAGAGTAAAAGCTTTAACTTGTATAAAATAAGAATTTGTTATTCTTTATTTTAACAACCTGCCCTCGTATGTTGTATAAGAACATTATTTAATTAATTTTTGAAAAAAAAATATCTAGAATTACACATGTCTTCTCGTATGTACGAGTACCTAAACATTATACATCTTGTGAAAACAAAATAATGTTAAAATCAACAAAGTAAAAAAAGTATATGTATAATGAAAACTCTTGCTAAATGTAAACTAAAAAAGGCAAAAATTTAAACAAAGAATGATGAATATATAAGACTACCTACATATATTAAATGGGGACACAATGGTTAAAAAGTATACTGAATTTTAAATTATTTATACAATTTTTCTTTTAAAATTTAACATTATTTTGTGTTAATTTTCAAAAAAGCCATCACGCTTAAGTAAAGGGTGGTTAAATTTTAAGGGCCGATGTTGAATGTGAACCACACCTAAACGTCAAGTTTTTTTCTGCATTTTATTTGACATTTCTCAATTTCAGACTAACTCAATTTGAACCATGGAAAGATACACAATCGAGCAACGCGTTAAAGTTATTCAGGCTTATTATGAAAATGGGCGTTCAAATCAAAATGCATTTCGTGCACTTTATGATTTCTTTTTGGTAAATTTAATCGTCCAAATGTGCGTACAATCGGAAAAATCGTGCAAAAATTTGAGCAAACCGGGTCTGTAGGAGATGTTAAAACACCAGTGCATGCTCGTACAGGTCGTACTGCAGAAAATATTGCTGCTGTTCGCGATAGTGCGCCTGAAGAGCCGTGCCCAACAATTGCACCTCTCACGCTCGTCGTTGATGAACATTATGCATAAAGACTTGCATTTACACGCTTACAAGGTGCAACTCACACAAGATCTAAAGCCTCTTGACTATTCCAAACGCCGTCAATAGTCAGAATGGTGGCAAGAAATGGCAACAGTGGATGATCAATTTTCGAAGAAAATCATCTTCAGTGATGAGGAACATTTTCGCCTCAGTGGATTCGTCAATAAGCAGAATAGTCGCACTTGGGCGAATGATAATCCAAGAGTGATTGTCGAAAAACCAATGCACCCACAAAGAGTGACTGTTTGGTGCGGTTTATGGGCTGGCGGCATCATCGGGCCGTATTTTTTCCAAAATGAGGCAGTTACTGTGAATGGTGTTCGCTATCGTGAGATGATAACGAACTTTTTATGGCCCGAATTGGAAGATATAGATGTGCACGATATGTGGTTTCAACAGGACGGTGCCACTTGCCACACAGCTAACGAAACAATGGCTCTTTTGCGCGACAAATTCAATGGCCGTGTTATCTCACGTGGTGGCGATGTCAATTGGCCGCCAAGATCATGTGATTTGATATCGTTGGACTTCTTTCTTTGGGGTTATTTGAAAGAAAAGGTGTACGTCGATAAGACAGTAACAATTCAAGAGCTAAAGGATGAGATAATACGGCACATTAACGGCATAGAATCTCAATTATGCCTCAGCGTCATCGAAAATTTTGACCATCGGATGGAGGTGTGCCGCCGAGGTCGCGGCGGCCATTTGGCCGATATTTTGTTCCATACATAATTGAACCATACCATATTATCATAATAAAAATAAATGACAATAATTTCCTTAATAATTTGTATTTTATTCAAAATCAACATCGGCCCTTAAAATTTAACCACCCTTTATACGTACCTACAGCCACAGACAACCCAAACAGGAAACAGCTGATTGAATCAAAATGGTGACTAGAAAATGAATAAAAGCAAATGTCAAAATTGCAGAGATACACAGAAAGAGATAGATATACAAAAAATATGTACCATACAACTGATATCAATCAACTTCTAACAAAATTTTAATTTGAAATATATTTATGCCTATAATTCACTTAAAAATTCAAAACAAGTTTAATTTCACGTCTTAAATATACAATTTTACATAATTTTCGATTAATTCCAATAGACCAAAATTCTTTAGATATAATTTATAATAAGCTTGCGAGCATAAGCCTTTAAAAAGACTTGAGAAACTATTGAAAAACGCTTTAAAATTATTGTAGAAATATCAAAAAAGAACACTCGTGAAAATATTACTGAAATAATAGTTTAATAAGTTTGTAGCTACACTCAGAAAAAAGGTAGTAGAAAAATTTGTAAATGGTTTTCAATCGCACCTTACTATTTTTGTACTGATTTTTAGTTAAAAAATTATTATTTAACAAATCTTTTTGCTATTTTCATTTTACAAATTATAGAATTTTTACAGAATATTTACAAATTTTTGTTGCTAATTTCAGAAATCATTTTACAAACTTTTGAAAACTGATTAGCTAAAATTAACAAAAAAAAAATACTAATTTAAAAAAAGACGATATTGATGGACGTGTTATTTCTTATTAAAACTTACAGCTACAAACTTAAATTGCCTTAAAATGTTACATAGATTAAAAAAGTATTGAAAGTGAAGGTACTGAATGATGTCTAAAATAGGACATCCACTTAAAATAACAATAAAATTTTTTTTTTATAGTTCTAAAAATCAGCCGTAAAAACAGTTAAAACTTGACCTTAAAAAATATTTTTCAAAATGGAAATTACCAAATTAAAACAAAATGATTAATTCGTTTATGTTTATACAATTTAAAAGCCTTTGATTTTTTTTAATGTTGTCTAAAATATTAAAAAAAAATAGATAAAATAAAAAAGTTTTTATGCTCGATAATAAAAATCAATTTGAAATTTTGTACTAATAATAATAATATTTAGTAATTTTTTTGCTGATTTTAGCAAACAGATTTTGAATTCCACTTTACAAAAAGTTGACTAAAATTTAGTATCGGCAGCTAATATTTTCTACAAATTTCATTGTACTAGACATGTGTTGCTAAGATTAGTAAAAAATACCGATGGGCTCAAATTAGCAAAATTTCCCGTAATAACAGCAAAATTTTCAGTTGCCTTTGCAAAAAAACAAAAATTAAACATTAAATTAAAAAAATATATAAAAAATTTAAAAATTCTTAAAAAATACAAAACTAAAAAAACACATATGCACTGTCTTGAAGCAAAATTTAGAATGGCAATGAACCTATGCGTCAATTTATGATTATAAAAACAAAATTTTAAAACAAAAACAAAAAAATATAATTTCATTGATCTCTTATTTCTATAGAAATGCTTTCAGAATCCATGTCTCATAAAACTATTTATAACATTTTAAACATTTTAAGTTTTAGTTGAATCAGAGCATTTCATTCCATAAATTTTGAAAGGAAAAATTAATAACTTTCCTCTTGTTTATTTCATTTAACTATTTTTACGATTTTGTCAAATGGCGTTAATAAAAACCTATTTGAAATATTCATCGCAAAAACTTTTTATGTTTTTAAAACACAATTACTAATCAGAAAATTGTTGTTTTCTTAATTAGTCGGACGAATATTGTCATCCAAAAATTTAGAGTTGTTCTTATATAAGTTAAAAATACCCTTAATTTGATATCAATTTGTTTAATTAATAATAAAAATAAAAGCAATATTAACTTTATTCTTTTACTTTCATCCTTAAAGACTTCCCTAATACATATTTTAAAACCACTCCATTGATTGGTACTTTAAAACATGTTATATTTTATATTCAGACCAGTCACGTGAAAGACACTTTTAAACCAGTAACATGATAAGACTTTAGAATATATAACAGCACTCGTACTTTTAAACTCATCACGTGGTACAGGCTTTTAAACCGAGCATGTGGTAGGTTTTTTTGAGAACCGGTACTTTTTATACCGACCACGTGATAGGTACTTTAGAAACCGATGCTGTTTTTACCGACGACAGGACTGAAACTTTTAGACATATCACGTGATATAGACTTTTAAACCGGTCACGTGGTAGGGACTTTAGGAACCGGTCCTCTTTTTACCTACCACAGGACTTGTATTTTTAGACCCATCACGTGATATATACTTTTAAACTGGTCACGTAGTAGGTACTTTAGGAACCGTACCACTTTTCACCTACCACACTGGACTGGTACTTTTAAACTAATCACGTGATATAGACTTCAGGAACCGGTCCTCTTTTCACATATCTCGTGATATGTATTTTCGAAACCGGTCCAGTTTTTACCTATCACGAGACAGGTCTCAATTTCAAACTGCAGGGGGGATTTTACTGTAACAAGACTTCAAAGAGTTTAGAAATTGTTATTTGCAATAAGTCTTTTATAATTATACTTACAATGCTGTTGAGAAATGCAAAATATGACAAGCTTGTTTAGTATATATTTATAGTGAATAATAGTTACATAACATTTAATATAAAGTTTAAAAAAACATTGTGAAGGAGAATAGTTTATTAAACATACTTGAGAAATTGTTATGATTTTTTCTAATAGTTATCTTTTTACAAGTATTTTAAACAAATATTAAGAAGGCGAATAGTTTCTCAAACAAGATTGAGAAACTTTTAAAATTTTTACAATTATTAAACTTTTTATATAACATGTTTAAAAATATATTGTGAAGGATAATAGTTTTTTAAACATAACTTAAAAATACTTTAGTATTTTTTTAAAAAAGCTTCTTCTAAGGAACTACTTATTATACTTTAGTTATTTTTTAGTCTATCGGGATGTGTGATTTGTTTGCCTTAATACGAGTACAAGTGTATATTAATGATATAAAGGATTTTTTAAATTGGATTAGTATATGTGAGTAGTACACTTTTTAAAAATTTATGTATTTCAAGACTTACGAATATATATTGGTAGCATTTTATTGTATTTATTTACTTATTGTTATAATAAAATACATTATGTACACAAACTCATAGCATAAAAGCCTGATACTTCGTTATCGGTAGTTTTAAATATTGGAACATATTAAGATGTAAATTTACACACTGTTTTTATAAAGCTAACTATATTCCTCCAGAGGAATTATTTATATTTTGGTATTGTAACAAAAAAGAAATACATACACGTACAGTTTCTACGGAGGAATTATTCCCTTCGCTTTATACAAATAATAGAATAATTCTTTTTTTAGGATCTTCCTTTTTAAATTTTTTTTAAACATTTTGTGGTGGATTGTTTCGGAATTTCAGCTTAAAGAATTTGTACAGGTCATTCAAGGGGAACCTATCCGCTGTAATTGGAGGGACAAGACACTAATGTGTAAAAATTTTCCTCAAAAATTTCCGCAAATCTCGTTTTAATGAATACCTACCTTGAAGGAGTAACTAACCTACATGCCTCATTTCAAGTTACTACCTCCGACAATTAGTCTGGGTGATTAAGGGAACACTTTTTCCCATGTTAAACCCATATTTATCACCAACTTGTTAGCTATGCCAAAAATATCGTATCACTGAATTAATCTATACCTCCGGGAAATGTTTTCCTGGAAACATATTTAAAACTTTAAATTTCTAGGCATTTTTTTCTCTAGATTTAAAACTCTTTTTTTTAAGAAAGAGAATCAACAATCAGGAAACTCTTCCTCCCTATTAATGTGTTGATTTCTTTTGAAAGGGAACATTGGAGAGATATAAAGTGGTGAAAGATAAAGGTCTTAAAATATGGCAATACCAGATGATAAATCTTAGAACAGTTGTTGTCCGCCATATGATGGAAAGTTGGCGAACTTGTTAAAGCTTTTTAGTTAATAGCACTGTTATGTTATTTTACTTAGGTGGAGTTAAGTGCGATAAGTCTAAGGTATAGAAAACTCTTACATATTATTTTTCTTAATTGATGTTGCCGTCGGTGGGGATTGAACCGGCAACTTTCTTTGAAACAGTTCAACGCGCTAACCATTTAACCACAACGCAAACATGTCTTCGGTAAATTAGTGTATAACCTCCCAAGGAAAACATACACAACTATTAAAATTTCACTCATTCCCGTACCATTCCGTTGCTCTTGTCTAATGTTTAATTACACTCGTTGACCGTTCCATTCTATTTCGTCCCCCTTGGCTAGTGTTTCAGTTCCAATAGTTCCCGCTACATTCTGTTTTATTTCTCTTGATTTCTCTTTAAGTCCACTCCACAGGAAACACATACTTTAAATTTCAGGTTTCTAGCCAAAAAAGCTTGGGGAGGCCGTCAAGGGAAGAATTTTCCCCTCTTTTCCAAAAATTTCTGATTAGATTAAGGCATACTCCGAAAAAAACAAGGGCGATTATTTACCCTACTGAGAGGAGCACCGTGGGAATTTCCAAAATACCTGTCTTATACCACATTTCAGTCTCTTAACTCCAGCGGTTTGAGATGGGCGATGTTCAGTGAATGAATGAATGAGTGAGTCAGTCAGTAACCCTATTCTTTTATATATATAAGATGTCCATATAAAATGTATGTGTTTATATTTAGGGCTGGCAAAAAAATATATGTCGTTAGACAGTATGTCAAATTATGTTAATGTTAACTTTAAAACGAGATATAAATGTGTGTAGTAATGCGATAATTTCATTGTTACTTTAGTTGTTGTTGTTGAAGGCGGGAAGATATGTGTCAATAGAGGAAAAAAATTTATTTTTGTTAAGAAATGTCAAAGTAAAGTGTTGGAAATTGGTTGTTGAGATGAGGGTTAAGAAAAATATACATTTAAAAAGTTCGTAAACTTTACTCTAAGGTAAACATTTCTATTAAGATATGCATATTGATAAAGTTTAACTTATCAACTTTGTGTTAGGAGAAATAAAGTGTAGGATTTAATGGTGATTTTCACAATAAAAATTGTATTTTAAAACTTTTTATTCAAATTAGACTAAAAGTAGGCTCATATTTTATTATTTATAATGCAAATTATTAGTTTATAGTAATAAAAATTTTTCTTCATAGTTATTATTTAATGTTATGCAAAATATATGTAAGCCTTAATGTAGGCTATAATTTGAAAAGAAAATTGTATCCTTAATGCATGCTATACTTATTTAATTTTTTTTTTAATTCAAAATGTATGATACGTTTTTTGATATGTTTAAATTTTCCTTAAAGTATGCAATATTAATTGAAATTATATGGTTTTTATAAGTATGCTATAATTTTTGCTATAAATTTAGTTTCAAATTGTTTTGTTTATGACCTGCCAAACATTTCTGTAGGCTTCGGAATGAGTCATACAATTTTTTAAATTTCTTTTTAAAGCATATTAAAAATAGAGGGTTTTACCTGATAGAAAGATCCTCTAAGTTGTGATGAGTTGGGACTGTCATGATTTTTTTTAAAGACTGAACTAAATTTACTAATTTTTTAAATATTTTTTTTTTTTGATGCATTAATTTGAATTATTGTCAGGATTTAAAAATAGTCATCCTGTTTCCACGCAGGTTCATCATTTGTTGACAAAGTTTAAAACTGTCTATATTTAATATCAAATGTCTGATTTTAAAGATAATTACAATTTGGCATTAGCGGAAAAATATTTAGAGTCACCCTGTTTTAGTAGAGGCTTATCATTGTGTCTATACCCGCTATAAATACTTTGAAATATAATAAGTAATAGTAGTAGCAATATTCACAGTGTTCCTATTTCATAATTATACTAGATTTTCAGATAATGATATTTATGTCACCCTGTTCCTATAAAATGTAAAATAAACCTAAAAAATTTATCAGATACAACAATTCTCTTAGTGACGGTAATTGATTAAAATTTAAACCGTTGTCAATGGTATTTGCAAAAATTATAGAACATCTGATGAATTTTGGCAATTGTAGTTTAAGGAGACACCTTGTAAAAATATATAAAAAATCTGTATACATCGGGTGTTAAAAAAGGTATATTTTTTTAAAACACAAATCTGTTTAAAAAATATAAAAAATGGAAATGGATATTTAGGGTAACCCTGTTACCACAAAAGATGAAAAAGCTGACTACTTCAGGTCACTTAAGAGTTGCTTTAACTATAAACTTGGGTCTCCCGTCTACTCGGTTAGACCGGTTATCATACCCAGTCTTACGATTTACACGGTCTACCCGGTCTTACGGTCTAACCGGTCTTTTTCAAAATTAAAGCACTTTTGCCGTTTAAAATTAAAAAAAAAAAAAACATTTTTTTCACAAAAAAAAAAAAAAAATAATTTAAACAGTACCTCCTGTAAAAAAATATTAAAAAAAAAAGAACATGACATTTTCATGTAAATATATGGAAAACTTAGTACTTTCTGAATTCTATTTTGTTTTTTGGAACTTTTTTGTTCCACGACTAGCAAAAGTTTCTATAGTTCTTGGTCGAATTTTTATCAAGTCTATTTCTGCAAAGTTTAAACTTATTTGGAGCTTCGTTGTTGAAACGCCGAACTACTACCCGAAAAAGACCGTGACATTTTCAAACGAAAATTCAACTTATTATAGTTTTTTATTGTATTAGAAAAAACACAAGTCATATAAAAGCAATTTTTGAAAAGGTACTTTAAAAAAGTACTTTGTTTTCAGAAAAGTACTTTTTTTTTTTGGAAGATAGTACTTTTTTTAAAAGTTATTGTTTTTGAAAATAGTACTTTTTTTTTAAAAAGTACGTTTTTATAAAAAAGTACGTTTTTATAAAAAAAAGTATTTTGTTTTTAAAAAAATTTTTTTAGATTTTTTTTTAAATTATTTTTTTTTAAGAAAAGCACTTAAAAAATTATAATTTTTTACAAAAAGTACTTTTTTTGAAAAAACATTTTTTTTTTAACAAGAAGTACTTTTTTGCATGCACCTTTTTAGAAATTTTTTTTTGTTCAAAAAGAATTCTGGAAAAGGCACTTTTTTTGGAAAAAAATTTCAAAACGGTACTATATTTGAAAAAGTGCTTTAATTTTGGAAAAAACATTTAATAACTATTTTTTAAAAAATCTTGTATTCTTAAAAAAGTACGCACTGATTAGTTTTTACGAGTAGACCGCGTAGACCGAAACCCGGGTAATGGGGGCTCTGCTATAAACCAATGTAAAATAAATAAAATATGGAAACAGATGTATTGTGGCAACCGAATTTCTTGTCAACTGAATAGTTTGGTTGCAGCAATCGAATTATTCGTTTGTCGCAACCAAATGTATTCCGGAACCGATTAAAATACAGTAGTAGATTTAACCGAAATTCTGTTGTATTTTGGACGTCACTAACAAATATATCGGTGGCTCCAACAAAACCATTTGCTTGGCAAGAAATTCTGTTGTCACGATGAATATATTTTCTCTGTGTATAAATTATGTATATTTTAGGTATAAAAAAAATATGTTTATTAGTTACGAGGGTCATCCCGAAAGTTTTTACAAAACCATAGAAACAAAATAATTTTTATATTTATATTCATATATGTTGTACGCCACCAAATTTAAGCGCAGGGGGATTACTCCTTCCTTTTTTCGGTATTCCTGTTACTAATTTGGGTTTTGAGATGACTTTCCACGAAGCGCTATTTTCAACTTTATTTATATTATTGCAAATGGCATCCAAACCATAAGCAATATGTATATCAAAAGTTTTCCTTCTCTAAAGTACTTTGACTCTGTGTACAAATTAAAAAATCAACTACAATTGGCTTAAGTGTACTTAAAATTTGTTTTGGTATGAAACCAAATTTTAGTAATACAAATTTTTAATTTTAAAAAAATTTTGAGTTTATATTTAATACCGATACCTAGCTTACTTAAGACACTTAAACTAATTCTGTTTCTGCCTTAATTTGAATTTCGTAAATTTATAACGTGTTAGCATAAAAACAAAACTACATTGAAATGAGTTTGGGCCACTAAAAATACGTGTATTTCTTTTCATCAGCGACAACCCCGAATATACCATATTTGCTAGCTTTAAATAAATTAAATTTGCCCAAAGGTATGCTTTAGTTGTTATGTAAATTAAACCCCAATAAGTATCCTTTACCTTTTTTTTATAATAAAAAGATATTACATTTTTTTTCTCTTTTAACTATATATTCTATTTAGCTTCATTTGGGGGTCACTGCAGAACATTTTTCTATATTTATTTTAACAAAGAGTTGCACCTAGCTGTTCTCTATGTAAGTGGCCTTGTTTGTAAGCATATACAACAACAACAACAAAAAAAGAAATGAAATATTAAAATTCAAATTAAACTTAGCAAGTAACGCGTCTTTTTAATTTATTTATTAAAACATGAAAAAGAGCAACAGTGGCTTGGATGATGTTAGTTTGTTCAGAAAATAAATTTTAAAGTATACATGAAAGCAATTTTGTCATAGTTTCTAAAGCATGATTGTATGCTGCAAATTTTTAAACATAGCAATAAATAGAAAAAATTTTAAAATGTTATATATTGCCTAAAAATATGCAATTATTTTTCACATCTTTAAAACCCTAATACTATGCAATTGATTTGCTTTTGTTTGTAATTACCAACACTATCTCATCTAGAGCCACTTTATATTGGGACCTTGAATTATTAAGAAGCTTTTCACACAAGGGGACGCCACTGGTATATGGACCAATATTCCAGTTTCCAATGTAATTTTTTTGAAATGTAAACAAAAATACTAAATATTGCCTAAAACATGTCGAATTTCGTACTAGATAAAGTGATTTTGATAAGAGTTCTTCTTCAATATGAAGAAAAATGCCGCAGAGGTTCATCGAAACTTGGTGGAAGTTTACGGCGAACATGCTATATCTGAACAATCGAGTAGAAGTTGATTTGGTCGCTTTTAAAGTGGTGATTTTGAGCTGGACGACAAGAAACGGCTAGGTCAACCCAACAAGTTTGAAAACGAAGAATTGGAATTATTGCTCTATGTGGGCGAATGCCATATGCTTCAGGAGTTGTCAGAATCATTGGAGCTGAATGAGTTGCCAGTCAGCAAACGCCAAAAAGCCATGGGATTGATTTAAAAACACGCGACGTCGACAGGCATTTTTTAGCTCCTCGGGTTTTTCCCGATGAGCCATCAACATCCTTCGCCAAGCGGAATATTTATGACATGAAGCTTATGATCTGTATTTGGGGGGGCCAGCACGGCGTAATCTACTACGACCTACTCAAACCAAATGAAACGATTACGAAACGGCCGGAATACAAAGAAATGCATAACAAAGTGATTTTTCAGCATGACAATGCTCGGCCACATGGTGCAAGACCGGTCAAGACCTACTTTCAAACGCTGATATTGAAAGTTCTACCTCACTCACCGTATTCTCCACTCTCTGCTACTTGTTCCGGTCAATGACACATAACCTGTCCCAGCAGAAGTTCACTTCATATGAACAATGCCAATGCAAAAAATGGGTCGAAAATTGGATTGCCTCAAAAGACGAGTCGTTATTCTGAGCTGGTACACTAAAATTGCCGAAAAGATGGGAAACAGTTTTGGTTTGCAATGAATAATATTTTTAATAATATTTTTGTAACAATTTTTGCATATTAAATCCGTAAATTTAGAAAAATACTCTTCATTAATTTAAGGACCTAATAGTATATCAAGGCACTCAGAATCACCAATTGATAAGATAAGTTTCTACTAGCAAAAAACCGAATCCTCTTAAAGTTGGTTAGAAGCTTACAATAAGGAATAAATTATCAGCAGCCACAACAGTGTACTAATCGATATAAAGTAGCCAAAATTCTGGAAATTTTTACACAGCAATTTCAAAAAGAAAAAAGTATCAAAAATAGGTAACAGTAAAAATCCCTCAAAAATCCAAAAATATAGTTTCTTTTTTAAATATCTTAGAAAGCTAAAAAAGAACACAAGTAAAAAAAGCTTAAATTCGACTGAGCCGAATCTTTGTTTTTGATACAAATAATGTAAAAAACTTTTGAAGTAAAATTTTGGTGATGGAAAAAATTTTTTTAGGTGATAATCTTTTTTGGATGCGAAAACAAATTTTGTGGTGTAAAAAAATTTTAAGGTGAAAAAAATTTTTTGAAGTGAAAAAATTTTTCGAAGTGAAAATATTTTTGAAGTGAAAAATTTTTTGAAGTGAAAAAATTTTTTGTGATGAAAAAAAATTTTTGTGGTGAAAAAAATTTTAGTTTTGAAAAAAATTTTTTTAGGTGAATATAAAATATTCAACTCTAAGGGACTGATTAAAAACAAGAGAAAATATTTTACTTGCCGGTCGCTACTATGAAATTGTTGTTAAATCGACCTAAAATTGCATAAGGATCACGAATATTTATTTATTTATATTAATCATATAATTACAAATTATATATTAATACCCTAACCGAGCACTAGCAACAAAGGCCATCGGCTCGTTGTAGCGAAAACAGACCGGAGCCTCTGGTGGGAATCGAACCCACGACCCCCGCACTGATAAGCTAGCACGCTACCGACCAGCCTACCGGGGCGCTCAAGGATCACGAATATGTATATATACTCTATTTTTTTTAAGCCTATATTTCGACATGTTATAAACGGATTGAGAAACTGATATATACCCTCACCATATATGGCGGAGGGTATAAAAACCCGTTATGTAACCCCGAGGATTCCCAAAAGCCTAGACAGGTCAATCTTAGATTTCTATGTACTTCCCATCACATATCTAAATTTCAGCAAAATCAAAGTGTTAAGGTTGGGGTACTTTACATGTAATCCTTAAATTATTTAAAGTTTTAAATACTGGTTCTTAAATCTCCCACTGTATTACTTTACTCTTTAGCGCATACTACACTACAAAATATGTAAGTTATTAATGTAAACTATTCTATTTTTTTTTGTATATTTTCTGTATACATAATTAAAAATTACTCTATATAGAAAAGAGAGAGAAAAAAAAAGGGAAAACCACAACCTTGAGTTGCAAAAAGTAAAAGAAATGGAAAAATATTGCAAAAAAACAAAATTATAAAAACTAAAGCATGCTTTTAGGAAAAAGTCGTATTTTCAAACACAAAAAATAATCATAAATTTTGATATAAATTTTCTGTTTTACAAATGAAAATTAACAACATAAAATTTTTTCTTTCATAAAAAAAAGCAATAAAATTTGATTTTGATGTGTTTGTTAGGTCTTTTAACAATCAAAAAAAAAAAAAAATAAAGTTTTAAATCAACAACTAGAACACAATAAAAACCCCCCTAAAATTATGCTTTAATAAGTAGAATTAATTTAATAAAAGGCTTTATTTCGTCTATATAAGTAAAAAAGGTATGCAGCTCTTAACATATTTCTATTTTTAGTTTTTCATATAAACTCAACGTAAAAGTTTTTCTTTTTAATGATATTTTTGTTTAGTGTTGCGTAAATTGAAAGAACAAAAAAGTAGGAAAGCAACAAGCAAGATCAATTCTTTGACTATTTTCTTTTCCCTGTATAGAATACATATTCATGGTTGGTATGGTGTAATCAATAACAAATTACTAAATAACAAAACTTTATAATCACATAATTTTTTATTTTTGCTGGGTAAACGCAAAAGTAATATCAAATAAATGGTCTTTACACTTGAAGGTTATCATCAAGAAATAAAGAAGAACAAAAAAAAAATTAAAAAAGTTTTTTCATTATTTGTTTACATAGTGTACAGATTTAAGTGTAAAAAAAAACTAGTTAAAAGTCGATTAGTGTTTGGATCCGAAATTTTGGTAGGTAAAACATAAATGGGTAAATAAATATACTATTACACAAGTTTACAAATTTCGCTCAACTTTTAGATCAGAGCCGATAAGAACGGATTTCGTTTTTCAAGATTGGTTCTAGCTTTCGAGTTCTCGGCAGAGTTGGCTGCACTGTCATAATGACAATCAGCTGTTGGCATCGCTAGAAACATCATCTCAATTTTATTCTTAATGTTTTTTTTTGTTAAACCTGCGAAAACGCAAAGAAAAAAAGTGTAATGTCGATTCCAAGTGTTTTTTATGTTCGCGAATCTTATTTGATAAGAAAAAGTGGAAAAAATATTACAAATATTATGAGAGATGCATATCTTAATTATTTGGGTTTCTCTGTAGCAAACATAATTTGTGGCGATTTAAAGGTTTGAAAATAAATGCTAAATTAATTTTAAAGAATAAATTTTTTACATATTATTTCAACAGGTCATTGGTCTCTTAAGCCGGGATTTTGGAATAAGAGTTAAATTGGTTTAGTTAAACCGAAAATGAATCACGTCAGCGATTTCCAAGATTGTTGACATAAATTTGTCGGAACAACTTTCTTTTGCATAGAATTTTGGTCTCCATTGCAATAAAACAAAATAAACCAAACTTCAAAAGCAGTATTCCTCTTACAAACTGCGATAACCTGAGTTTAAAGATAATCTACATCTTAAAAACTCGGTCATAATGTGCATCTCCATCTGGTTTTACAAAATTGTGCTATTTTTTAAGATTAACAAAGTCGTACTAGTTATGAACCAAGAAAACAAAACGTATCTGTTTTTGTCATTTGTGAATCCACAGAACATTTTCCTGTCACCTCTCCACATAAAACATGGCCTTATCAAAAACTTCATCATAGCGCTCAACCCTAAAGGACCCGCTTTTAAGTACTTGACCAATTTTTTCCCAAATTGTTATATGCCAAAATCAAAGAGGGAATATTTGTCGGACATGATATTTAAAAATTAATGGTCGAGGGAAATTTTATAAAATTTTTAGCGCCTAATGAAGAAGCAGCATGGGTATCATTGTTCACAACTTTTTCGTTAATGCCAAATAACCGGATTTCAAGCAAATAATCGACAGCTTGCTGTAAAATTATCGCAGGATTGAAGCTTAAATGTCTTTCAAAATACATTTTCTTCATTCCCATCTCGATTTTTGTTTCCTAAGAACTTGTGTGACACTAACGACGAGCAAGGAGAGCGGCTACACCAAGATTTGGCGAAAATCGAAAGACGATATCAAGGACGATATTGGGACGAGGGCATGGTGAGCGACTACTGTTGGACTCTAATGCGTGAAACAGATCTCAAACATTACAAACGACTCAGTTAGACTACTATTTTATTTCTATATTTTCACTTTTTATTGAATAAAATTTACATTAATTGTCAAAAATTGTAAAAAATTATTTTATTCAATATTTTAAAAGCTAGCACCAATCTTAAAAAAAAAACGGAATGCATATTTGAATTCAGCCCCCCAAATAACCTTAGAAATAACTTTTAGTTGCTCTGATTCAAAACCGTGTATACTTGTGTAATTAATTTTTGTTCTCCTACTATAAATTGGGTGAATTAAATCTGTGTGGGTAAATTAAAAATAATACACACATTATATGTAAGTTGGTACACACAAAATGCTTAAATTTACATTGGAAGTGCGTAAAATATTAAATAAAATTTTGAAATTAATGATTTTGCCAAATACATTATTGCTTTTAATTTTTGTATATTTCCACACATTATCGTAAATATTTCCTTTTACTCATAATATATTTAGTATACAGGGTGATTCAGTCACGACCCGCCGAATTTCATCAGCGTATTCCTTGGCTCATTTCATGAAAATATGTCCATTACGACCATTCCCGAAAGTGCAAGTGTGCGAAACGGCAGCGGTTTGAAAATTTTCGGATTGGTGGTCAGAGGGTAGTAGGGTTTTTTGTTTTTGGGCTTGTTGGAAAGGTTTTTGGGAGACCTTTTAGAATCAATAAAGAAAAAATTAAAAAAAAAGTGAAACCGCCGGCGTCCTAAATTATTTTAATTTTAATTTGTCCTTAAAACGTACTTTTTTGTTAAAATATTTAACCAAATTAAAACCACTTTTTTACAAATAACTTCAATGAAGGGGTCAATTTTGCTAATCCATTTAGTACTTCTAGAAGTATTTTAAAATAATTAAAAAATTTGTTACAATATAATTAATAATAATTAACATTAATTAATAATAATTACCATTTTGCTTTAATTTTAGTTTTTTTTTAAACAATTTTCTAGCAAAACCACAAAATTTTTGTTGTTTATTATTTTTTTCAAAATGTCAACCTTTGGCCCCCGCACTTTTTAATTGCCAAGATTCAAGCGGGCCAAAGTTTGATTTTTCTGTTTCAATCTGGATTTGGTTCACTTCTCGAATTTAACAATATAATAGATTGGAAAAATATAAAAGAATACCAACCTTAAGCCCCAGTGTTTTTTGTTCTTTAGATCAAGGGGGCCAAAGGTCAACTTGCATTTAGTTAAATTGGTTGCTTAAGTAATCTAAAAGATTGAAAAATATCAAAAAAAGCCAACCTTTGGCCCCGACATTTTTTGGTTCTTAAGATTCAAGGGGACCAAAAGTTAAAAATTGTATGTGCAATCAGCAGTAAGTTCAGTTGCTTAAGCAAGTATTATTATAGAATGGAAAATTTCAGAAAAATCCAACATATGGCCCCATGAAAATTTGTTATGATTCCGAAGGACCAAAGGTTGAAGTTTTTATGTGCAATCTGCATTTGGTGCAATGAACAATAAAATTTTATTTTAGATTTGAAAAGATCAGAAAAGCCCAATATTTGGCTCTTGTACTATTTTGGTTTTGATTCACGAGGGCCAAAAGTTAATTTGCTTGTATACAATGTACATTTTGTTCAATTGGTTAATGTTTTGAATTAAAAAATAACAGAAAACGTCAACCTTTGGCACTCCTGGATCCTAACAATACAAAGTGTGGGGGCTAAAGGTTGGCGTTTTTTGTGGCATTATCTACACCAAACAACAATTTAATTTGTAAAGAATGCAATATTAAATGGTTTAGGTGGAAAATTTACAACAATTTAAAAACAAAAGAGTTAAAATATTTTATGTTGCAAAAATATGCAAATTTTCAATTATTTTTTATAAAAAAAAGAAAGGCCCATATTTCGGAATAGATGACTTTTGATTCGAAAAAAAACTCGCTATAAATTGAAATATTTTTATAGTGTTTTTGGCCCATTGTGTGGTTGTTAGAAATACATGAAAATAATAAATACCATGTTTCTCATTATACGCTACACTCCATTAGTTATTTTAAGTTTTTGCTCAAAAATTTTGAAAAAAAAAAATAGCGCAACAATTTAAGCTGTTGTTATACATTCTGCTTTAAAGATTTTTAAGCTCTTAATATAAGTGTTATCACTACATTATACACTTACACATACACAAAATACAATCTCCCATAAACTAACACATACATTTACTACTTAGTTACGGGCGTTTATAAAGCAATGGGTGTGTATGTGTGTGTGTGAGAGTGTGTATGTAGTTTAAGTAGTATTTTAAAGCTTGTTATTGTTTGTTTTGTATTGTATACTTCACGTTCAAAGTTGTTTAAGTTTTTCGTGGCATACTTTTAGGTGTTTCTTGTTTATTTTTATTTTTTTAATATTTTTGGTGTTATTGAGTGGCAACGAAAAGTTTAAGTACTAATTTTTGGCAACAAAGGGATTAAAGTTTTTTTTTTTCTATGAAAATTATTTATGGCGTATTATAGTTTTACAAGCGGTGGTGATTTTTTATTTGAAACATTAAAGCTGCAGCTTTAAATAAGGATCGTATTAACGGGAATGAAATTTATTTAAGAAATGTTACTTGTTCAAAAAAAAAAATTAAGTTATAAGAAACAATTCAAAATTTGTACAAATTCTTTCCTTGATCTTTTGAAATAAACAGTTTTTGATACATTTTAAAAAAAATCAAATTGTTTAGTTTTAATTTGCCATTAATACGAAAAAATACTGAAAAAATTCAAATTTTTAAGAAGTTCTTTTAATTTATGTTAAGTTTTATTTATAGATCTTTCAGTTCGCCTTAAGCAAAGATAAGTCTTAAGGAACTCGCTCGTATTTTCAGATGTTTTTTTTTTTTATAAACATTGTTGACAAAACGTCACAGCTATTAAATTAGTTCGCATTAACTGATAAATCGTTTGCCTTAAACGAGTATTACATTAGTTAGAAAATACTCTTTTTTTTATTTTAAAAAATAGTAAAGTTTAATGGTATTTTACTCTAAATATGCCTTTAATTACAAGACCTTATAATGAAATATCTTTAAACACGGACAAGCGGTTTTTAAATATGTTACAAGGTAGAGTAATTAGTATCACTCTGTTGGAAAGTGCAGTCATTTTTACAAATGCTATAATATGTCAGACTCATGCGAAATTTATAGCAAATAACAATAAATCACTATACGCCTCAAGAAGGCATGACAATATTTGTGTAGTAAAATTCGTTACGTTGACACTAATGTGAATTTCGGCCAAAATAACACAATCGTGTAGAGCCCTCAGTACAAAAAATTCAACATCTATCTAGCCGATTTGAAAAGAGCGAGACAACAAGGGACAGCCATAGCCTAGTAAGGTTACGGACCGGCCGTTTGGGTGAAAACATTTTGACATTGGACTTGAAAATGTTGAAAAGTTGAAAAGTTGTTATCAAACGACTGTGGCGCCTTTCTAGAATACAGCCATAAGATTTGGGAACTGAATGACGAAGTTAATGATTTTCCATCAAAATTGATGAAGAGCAAAGAGGCTCATTTTTCTCTTAGCGCCCACGTCATTAAATTTCTCGGTTCTGAGGGACGGAAAATCTACGCATAATGCGTGAATCACCATTGAACCCCTTCAGTTAAATTGGAAAATGTGATTAGGCATTATTTTTTCGAAGGAGCCGACGCCAGCGATGTACGCGAACAAGCCCCGCTCCTTGGATGAGTTAAATAGTAACATTCCAGCCGATATTGACAACGTCAGACCACAAAAGAGGCTAAATTTTCATTAATGTCGACGGCGCTCATTTGTTGGTCATAATTTTCAAAACTTTATTGAAGTACAAACCCTACGGAAAATGGACCAGTCACACAGTTAAAAACCAAATGCGTTTTTACTTTAAACAAAATATGTAGGAAATCAGAAAATCAGATGATGGTTTTTGCCTCACTATGTATTAAGATATCTAAAGTTTTTTTTGGAAAGGAGCATATCTGAATTATGAGTAATTCGATTTTTTTTTTGAACACAAGAATTCAATAATTCCGATATTCCACATTTTTTGAAAACAGCGTTGCCACCTATTGGAAATATTAAAAAAAATCTAATGAAACCCGCAATAAAACGAATATAGAAAACAAATTTTTCAGATAACTTTACACTCAGCAAAACAAGTCTGTAATGGCAACTGAAAATTTTACTGTTATTACGGGAAAATGTGCTAATTTGAGCCCAGCGGTATTATTTGCTAATCTTAGCAAAACATGTCTGCTGACGTGTAATACAATGAAATTGGTAAAAAAAAAACAAAAAAAAAAAAATAGTAAAGTCTACTAAACTTTAGTAGACCTTTTGTAAAGTGAATTTTAAAATCGGTTTGCTGAAATCAGCAAAAAAATGTATATAATATTATTAATATTAGTACAATCAATTAGTATAAAAAAATAGTAAGCGCTGCTAAAATTTAGTAAATTGCTGTAAAATAAAGCAAAATTTTAATTTATAAAAAAAATCTTAAAATGCCCAAATTAATTCAATTATTTTTAGATACACTTGTTAAACTTTAAAGCTGCTAATTTTTTTTTTGAAATTTACTTACGAATTCGAATATACAAATTTGTATTTTTTTATCTAGCAATATTTTTTTTTTATTTTATTTATTTTTTCAAAAAATATTGTAGACAAAATTAAAAAAAAATAGTAAAAATAATTTACTAATTTTTGTTATGAAGAATATTTTTATTATTTTTGATTTTAAGGAACTTTTAATTGATTTTTGGAACTAAAAAAGTTTTAGTGCTATTTTAAGTGGATGCCCTATTTTTAGACTTGAGTCGGTTGAGAAAGTTATTTTTACTCCCTTTTTTCAACTTATGTAACATTTTAAGGCATTTTAAGTTTGTGTGTATAAATTTTAATTATTAGAAATGAAATTTCCTTTAATATCAAGTTTTTATACCCTCCTTCTCCGTTTGTAACATGTCGAAATATAGGTCTAAGACCCCTGTTGAAATGGCGATCACGACGCGAATACACAAGCGGGGGTGCCTATTTTTACCCAGATTATTGGACATTCTTCCGAGCAGTTTCGTATTGAAAATGAGCAAAATCGGTCCAGCGGTTAAACAGCTATGAGTGAAAACGTGAAGGTAGCTCTTAAATTTCCATACAAATTGGTGTATTTTAGTACAATTTCATAATAGCAACTGGTACATAATATATTTTCTCATATTTTTTCACCAGTCGCTTAGAAATGAATAATATTTTGTAATAACCTTAAATATTTTTTACCTCAAAAAATTTTTTCACCACTAACATTTTTTTCACCACAAAAAATTTTTTCACCCCAAAAAATTTTTTTCACCTCAAACAATTTGTTTCACCTAAAAATTTTTTTTTCACCAAAAAACTTGTTTTCGCATCTAAAAAAGTTTTTCACCTGAAAAAATATTTTGTCACCTCCATAATTTTACTTCAACATTTTTTTACATTATTTGTATCAAAAACAGTAGAGAAAAATTTTTATAGGATATTGGTGGAGGGTATTCAAAGATTCGGCACAGCCGAATCTAGGCCTTTTTTTACTTGTTTAAAATTAGTATGTTTTTTTGAAAAATTTGTAAAATGATTTCTTAAGTTAGCAACAAAAATTTGTAAGCCTTGTGTAAAAATTCTGTACTTTGTAAATAGCAACAAATTTTACTAAATAATATTTTTTTACTAAAAATCAGTACAAAAAAATAGTAAAGTGAGATTGAAAAATATTTTTTCTGAGTGAACAATATTACTAATCTCAAGGCATCTGATGCACGAGACAGAATGCGTATTTTAAAAGATGTCTTCCCAGTGCACTTAATCTCGCGTTTCGGTGATTTGGCGTGGCCACCGAGATCTCACGATTTTTTTTTTTTTTTTTTATTAAATCTTCATTTACATAACCGAGCCATTAGGGCCTTATGTGGTTAATCAAAGCTACTATCTTAATAACAAACTTCTAGAAAAAAGTAGAGCTTGATAATTCAATAAATAAATATCCAGATAATAATATAAACATATGTATATGAGATCACATTTAAAAAATTTTTAGAATAAAAATTAAAAGAAAAATTAAAAATTATAAGATTAAAAATTTAAAAAAATAAAACAAAATCATAATGAATGCAAATAATAAATAAATAAATTTCCAACATTTTTCCTCCCATATTTCGTACTTAAAAAAAGAAGCCTCCAACACATGAAGTTTCGCAAATTCTTTTACCCTGGACTTGAAATCAAGTAAAGAATAATTAAATTTTCTTTAATCTCGTGGTAAGGCATTCCAAATTCTTGAAACCCGGATCTGAAACGATTTTACAAAAATACTCAAATGTCTTACAGGTGGAATTATCTGTGGATTTCTGCTTGAACGAGTAAAATGAAATTTTTCAACTAAATAAGCAATTAAAAATGGATTTATAAAAAAGCAATAATAGTCTAATGCTAATAAAATTCTCAAAAGACGAACCCAAAAAATTAAATGAATGTAGAGATACATGATCTCTCCTTTTCAAATTAAAAATATAACGAATAATTCTGTTAAAAACAAGGTGTTATTTCCTCAGGGTCAGACAACCAGTACTCGAAAAAATTTCAATGCCGTACAAAATATGGGGCATCAAGACAGCTGAGGCAACAAGTCTTTTTACTGAGCAAGGTAGATAAATATTTAATGAATATAACCTTTTTAAAAGAAAGGATACCCTAGAAGATACAAAATTAATATGTGGGGAAAAATTTAAATGATTATCCAAGATCAAACCTAAGCATTTCATTTTGTTAACAAACTCAACAGGAATGCCATCAATTGTAACACACATGTCATTCGTATTAAATCCAAACCCCATCAACTTTGTCTTAACAGGATTAACACAAAACCCATTATCAGATGCCCTACCCATAACCTCACGGATTGTAAAATTGACACCCTCCTCCAACACATTCACAAACTCAGAATCCGAATAACAAACAAATTGTACATCATCAGCATACACCATAAAAGGCTAGTAAGAGGTCGTTCAAATAAATCATAAACAAAAGTGGGCCAATAACAGATCCCTGCGGGACACCACTAGTGATTCGTCGAGTACCGGAAATAGAAGTACCAATAGATACATATTGGTATCTACCAAAAAGGTATAATTTGATTAATTTACAGGCCCGAGAGGAAAATTTAAACTCATTAAACAATTTAAATATAAATCTAGAGTGAATAACTTTATTTCATTGCCACGGACTTCTTCCTCTGTTATTTTTTTTAGTTATTTTTTTCTGTTATTTTTTACCCATGTAGGTACCTAAAAGTGGAACATTTTAGTGGTATTTGAAGTTTTTGGTGTACGTGAACTAGCCCCGCACCGTAAAGTATTTAAAGAACAACATTCCAGCTAAAATTATTTGAAAACAATATTTAAGTGAGACTGAACCTTATCATTAAGTTTTCACTTTAAATAAAAGTTATAGGCAAAGATGAACAGATAATGGTCTTTAAAACATTTAAACCAAATCGAAGCCTACTTAAATTTTAACGTTTAGCGAATTAAAAAAAAAAACTAATTTAAATTTTACAATTATTAATTTTTCACTTGATTTCTTTTTTTCTAAAAAAACATTCACTTTATTTAAGACAATGTGCTGTAATTACAACAACTTTTTTTAAATGTGTTTTTTTTGTGATTGTGATACTTAAAAGGGCGTTATATTTTTCCGTTTTTTATCTAGGTTAGTGGCATAGGCGCATTTCCGGCGTAAAAAAAAAGTACAGGATATGAAAATAAACCAAAAAAATATATATGTAGAAACCAAGAAAAAAAAATAAAAAAAAATGTGAAAATGAGGAGATTTTTACATTTAATATGCTCACTCATACAAATAGATATTTTAATATTTTCATACATTTTCATTGTTTTTTTTTTGTTGAATACTTTTACTTTTTTTTGGAATATAAAAACAAACCTCAACTTTTTTTTTTATAGCGCATCACCAGAGTACATCCGTTTTAGGTGCATACGTTTAATATGGATATAGTCAGTCATACTGTTACCAAAGGATTTACTCTATCATCATAATCATCAACATCATCATTATTATGTATATGATAATTGTGATTATGATGATGACAATGAGGATGATGCAGTAGTGATAGCGTACATACATACGTAACTATTCTTAAATATTATTTTGCCAGAGTTTATTTTCAAAAAAACGACTACGAATTACTTTATTCACAGCAATATTTATTTTAAGGCAGTTAAATATAATTTATAAAAATTCTACAATTTGAGATGAATTTATTCCTTAAAACTTTTTTTTAAAAGCTAAAAATTTTGTTGGGTTACAGGGGAAAAAGTTAAAATGCTGACTGAAAAAAGTAACAAAAAAGAAAAAAAAGTAATAGAAACAAAATGAAAACATTCATAAAATAATCAACATTCATTCTTCATTTCTACTGTTTTTGTATGTGTGTTTGTGTGTACATTTAAATTTATGTATGTGTATATTTACTTGAACGTATAAGTTTTGTAAGAGTTATGCGACAGATTTTCAGTGATTTTTTTTCCTTGTGTGTTATTTTTACTTTGTGGCTTATAAATTTTGAAAAGAAAGCTCATTTTTTGTGGACATTTTAAAATGTTGAACTTAAGAAATTGTATTAAAGTACAACTTCGTTAATACAAATTGCTTTTATATTACTACAATCAAAGTCATCACACCAAGGTGACAACCTGCACACACACACACACACACACAAACAAATTATCCAATTAAAAATTTTGTTCAACTAAAAATGCAATAATCAATTAATTTTGTAATTGATTCAATCAAAAATTATTAATATTATATATTAGATTAGATTATAAGGGTTGTGTAGGATCCATTGTGATACCCTTTGGAAAAAAGTATTAAGAAAAGATAAGTAAAGACAAAGAATTGAAACCCCCGGCCTAAAAAGCAGAGAGCAAGTATAGGCCAGAGTGTCCTATCTACCTAGAATAGCCAGCTTATCCCCCAGACAAAACCTAATAGACTACCTAGATCATATCTAGCTACATCACCCAGTTCATCGTGAAAACTTTTGACCAGCCATCTTAGTCTCAGACCCTGTAATCTAACACAGTTGCATAAAATGTTTTCTATTGTCTTCAGCTCCTCAACATCCTCGCACAATCTATAAAAGTCCTGTGTGCCTCTTTGCTATTTACCAATGAAGGATGCAACAGAACAGTGACCGGTTATTACCCCTACTAAAGACCTGAGACTTCTCCTATCCAATCCAATTAGTATTTTGGTTGTACTTTGGGCAAATACACCCGTAATTCATCGTACTACTCCAGGATTGATTAGTAGAGTCACGGAATCTTTCGGAAATCAACCTAGTGACACAACGGGGGTTTTACCCAACAATCGCTATATATGAGGTACTGATCCGAACCCTGTATGGCCAGTTCATCCGCAATCTCATTACCTCGTATGGTACAGTGCCTAGGTACCCAACACAATTTGATTCTAGTCCATCACTACGCTTGAATATACAGAATGACAAGTCAAAGCCCTTACTGCTACCTGACTATCCACATAAATTGTTACTACAGATCCCTCTATGACATTTGCCCTTATGAAATCTGGGGCCTTCAGATCGCTAGAATCTGAACTGACACTTTAATGTGACCATCCACTACGCAGATATTATTGGTTTGAAGCCATTGCCTTGTTTCTCTACTTGAGTGTATTGATGCGTTGTCTTGTTGAAATGTGTATTTTTTTTCAACATTGCCATTCAAAAGTGGAAGTAAACTACACTGGAGCACCTTGGTGTAATCGGCGCTTTTCATTTTTGATGAAACAACCTGCAGTTCTAACACACCATCCACTGAAAACGCACCCCATACCATCAACGAACCCCCACCAAAATTTTTATGAGAAAAATATTGTGGTTCTTTTCGGAAATCACGCCAATCAGGGCCATCTAGATTCCATTTTTTCTCATCAGAAAAAATTATCTAAGAAACAAAAATATTTAAAAATGAACACGGAGCAAAATATGTACCTTCAATACCTGAGACCAATTTGTTTGCATATTTAGTTAAGCGAAATTAAGCCGGGCAATTTTATGACGCTTCAGTAACCTCGGTGCTGTTTTATTTTTTTGTCGGCAGATGTTCGGTGCATCATTTAAAAGTCTCCATACCGTCGATTTCGAAACTTTTGTTGTAACTCTAGCAGCCAGTTGGGTTCAACTTAGTGTAGAGTTGCTTGCTTTTTGCAAAATTCTTCTGGAATCGCGACTCAAAAGTTTTTTTTTTTTGGGCCACCTCGTCTTTTTGTGTCATATTCTTCCGGATTTTTAAAAGCAGTTAAAAGCAGGGTTTAAAGTGTGCTATGGTTATGAGACGGAGTGTATAAGTCACACAGCAGAATTTAAAAAAAATTGTATCATATCTAGACAAAGGATCCATATAAACCCATCTTCTCGGTATTTGCCTTAATAAAACTTTTCGGTAATTTTGTTCAGATTTATCAATATATTTTTTGAGCTGTTCATCAAAAGGGTAAGGAACTTTATCGGAATTTGAACTGCTTCCAGAAATTTTACCCAAATTATACTTGATGATGTAGGGTATTTTATGTTATAGTCGGCCTGCCCGACTTTTTATATACTAGTTTTTATATGCAGTGTGATATTTTAACTTCTATTTAGTATCGATTAACCAATTCCTCGATTAATCGCCCCTATTTCAGTTTATGTTAATTTAATTTAAATCTCAAATAATTATTCGACCCGAATAATCGATTCAAATATGCTGATTAACCGGTTAAATTTTTAGTATAAATTTTTCTGTTATTTTTCTTAAAACTTCCTAATTTTCTTAAAAAAAATCGTATAAAAAGAAATCAACTAAAATACAATCAAATTATTTTCAAATCGGCTGAATGAACGCAAATGTTATATAGGCTTTAGGAAATATAATAGACCATTTTTATTTTTGTTTCAATTCCTTTAACAAATAAATTTTAAATAATATAGAATTATATTTTTATGTCCAAAAAATTTAATTAAATCTCAACAGAACGCGAAGAATTACGCTAACGTTACTAACCCAGCAATAACAGACATTACCAAGTAATTAAGTGAGTAAGTAGCCCACAAAAGGTTTCACATTTTACCAGACTATTAATTTTAATTAATATTGTTCGCGATGTCCCAAAATGCATGGGTGCTCATTATCTCCTCGCTTACAAGAAAAGTGAGTATAATGAGTTAGCAGCATGGTTACTCATAGTGAAGAAATAAGTGGTTACTTACAATAGTAAAGTAAGTAGTAAAGTAAAAATTTCTTATTTAATAACCGATTAATAAATTTTCTTAATTTTTCGAATAATGGCCTAACCGATTAAACGGAAGGGTCAAACAATTGGAAACACTACTTCTATTACACAGATTTGTCTACAGCTTACAATTTTTAAAAACTTGAAAAAATAAAAATTTTGAAAATTATTTGATTTTTTTAAATGATTTAAAAAAAATATTTGTTTTTATTTTCAATAATTCGTAAAAGTTAGAAAAATTTATGATATTTCTTTGTGTATTTTTTGCTAACATAATTAAAAGAGATTGCACTCCTTAATGATAAAAGTGATTTTCAAAAGGGCAAAGCCAAGGCTAGTCACTTTAACAAAGCGTTATTATAAGCTGCGGGAGGGGAGAAATCTGCCCCACAATGAAATGGAGAACGAGTAAAATTAAATAACTAGTTCAATTAAAACACTAGACAAGAGGAACAAAATGGAATGTTATTTGCAATAAATGGAAGTGAAACATTAGACAAAGAGTTGGAAATGGATTGGAATTGGAAACTAGTGGAATTAAAACGCTAAATACGGAAAACTAAATGGAGTGCGAATTCAGGTTTATGTTTTTAATCAAATATTTTTCTATTTTATTGCAATTTTTTGTTTTCGTTTTTACATTTTGGGAAAATCTTACACTCAGAAAAAAAGTTAGTAGAAAAATTTGTCAACGGTTATCGAACCTATTTTACTATTTTTTAACTAATTTTTAGTAAAAAAATTATTATTTAGTAAATTTTTTTTCTTTTCCATTTTACAAATTACAGAATTTTTACGGAATATTTACAAATTTTTGTTGCTAACTTCAGAAATCATTTTACAAATTATTGAAAACCAATTTGCTAAGATTAGCAAAAAAATTAGCTAATTTTAAAAAAATGGATATTAAAAGAAATTTTATTTCTTATAATTAAAACTTATACCTACAAACTTAAATTGCCTTAAAATGTTACATACGTTGAAAAAAGGGCTCGGAAGTAAATATACTTTTCACAACCGACTCATGTCCAAAAATAGGACATTCACTTAAAATAGCACTAAAAACTTTTTTAGTTCTAAAAATCAGCCCTTACAACAATTAAAATTTGACCTTAAAATCCAAATAAAAAAAATACTAAAAATATTTTTCAAAACAAAAATTAGCAAATGAAAATAAAATGATAAATTCGTTTGTTATTTTTTTTTAATTTTGTCTGAAATATTTTTTGAAAAATCTAAATAAAATAAAAAAAAAAAAATGTTGCTCGATAAAAAGAAATAAAAATTTGTATACTCGAAGTCGTAAGGCAATTTCAAAATAAATTAAGGAGCTTTAAAGTGTTTGTTACACTTTAAAAATAATTGAGTTAATTTGTGCATTTTAATAATTTTTTTTTAATAAAATTTTGCTGTATTTTACAATTCATTGAATTTACATTAATTTACTAATTTTTTTTACACTAATTTTATTGTACTTATATTAATAATATTTGGTAAAGTTTTTTGCTGATTTTAGCGCACCGATTTTAAATTTCGCTTTACAAAAAGTTTACTAAAATTTAGTAGCGGCTACTAACTTTTTCTACTAATTTCGTTTAGTCAGCAGACATGCGTTGCTAAGATTAGCAAAAAATACCGCTAAGCTCAAATTTGCAAAATTTCCCATAATAACAGCAAAATTTTCAGTTGCCATTACAGACTTTATTTGTAAGTGTATCTGTCAAAGGAAAGTACTTTTTTTTTACCAAATAATTAATCCCCAAATATATTGCTGGATTCGATCCACCATTTTTCAGATCAATATGGATTGCATCAAAAATTTTTTTTTACTCAGGAAGGGACTTTATAAAATATCATGTTAATTCAAATAGAACAAATTTATTTTTTCCAGAAAGTCTTGAACCCAGCTCCCTCTCATTACACGGCAGATGACTTAGCGCTGCACAGAGGGAAACATAAAAAAGGGAAATAATTAAGCCATTTCTTATCGGTTGGTTGGATTACTAAGAAATTACGGATATCCGCTAAAAGTTTGATATCCGCTAAAAGTTTGTCACTTATTCATCCGTCTCAATCAGGGTTTCGACGTGGATATAGCACAACCACACTACTGGTGGCTTTGACTGATTCCATTAGACAGTATTACTTTCAATGGATTTATCCAAAGCCTTTGATAAAGTTATTCACTCTAGATTAATATTTAAATTGTTTAATGAGTTTAAATTTTCCTCTCGGGCCTGTGAATTAATCAAATTATACCTTTTTATCTATTGGTACTTCTATTTCCGGTACTCGATGAATCACTAGTGGTGTCCCGCAGGTATCTGTTATTGGCCCACTTTTGTTTATGATTTATTTGAACGACCTCTTTACAAGCTTTTTATGGTGTTTCTTGTATGCTTTATGTTTATGCTGATGATGTACAATTTGTTTGTTATTCGGATTCTGAGTTTGTGAATGTGTTGGAGGAGGGTGTCAATTTTACAATCCGTGAGGTTATGGGTAGGGCATCTGATAATGGGTTTTGTGTTAATCCTGTTAAGACAAAGTTGATGGGGTTTGGATTTAATACGAATGACATGTGTGTTACAATTGATGACATTCCTGTTGAGTTTGTTAACAAAATGAAATACTTAGGTTTGATCTTGGATAATCATTTAAATTTTTCCCCACATATTAATTTTGTATCTTCTAGGGTATCCTTTCTTTTAAAAAGGTTATATTCATTAAATATTTATCTACCTTGCTCAGTAAAAAGACTTGTTGTCTCAGCTGTCTTGATGCCCCATATTTTGTACGGCATTGAATTTTTTTCGAGTACTGGTTGTCTGACCCTGAGGAAATATCACCTTGTTTTGAAAAGGAGAGATCATGTATCTCTACATTCATTTAATTTTTTGGGTTCGTCTTTTGAGAATTTTATTAGTATTATACTATTATTTCTTTTTTATAAATCCATTTTTAATTGTTGCCCTGCTTATTTAGTTGATAAATTTCATTTTACTCGTTCGAGCAGAAATCCACAGATAATTCCACCTGTAAGACATTTGAGTATTTTTGTAAAATCGTTTCAGATCCGGGTTTCAAGAATTTGGAACGCCTAACCACGAGATTTAAGAAAATTTAATTATTCTTTACTTGATTTCAAGTCCAGGGTAAAAGAATTTGCGAAACTTCATGTGTTGGAGGCTTTTTTTTTTAAGTACGAAATATGGGAGGAAAATTGTTGGAAATTTATTTATTTATTATTTGCATTCATTATGATTTTGTTTTATTTTTTAAAATTTTTAATTTTTAATTTTTAATCTTACAATTTTTAATTTTTTAATTTTTCTTTTAATTTTTATTCTTAAAATTTTTTTAAATGTGATCTCATATATGTATACATTATTATCTGGATATTTATTTATTGAATTATTAAGCTCTACTTTTTTCTAGAAGTTTGTTATTAAGATAGTAGCTTTAATTAACCACATAAGGCCCTAATGGCTCGGTTATGTAAATGAAGATTTAATAAATAATAAAAAAAAAGTTTCAGTAGAAAAATTGCGTTGTGTTGGATTCTTGGATCCAACATTTTCTAATTCAAATATTCTCTTTTTTTTATTCCGAAACCCGTTTTTAGATATTCTGGATAAAATCTGAGATATCCAGATTTGCATACATCAATTAAAAGATGTAAACATTGATAACTACTTTTTGGCGAACTTTTAGTTAATTTTATATTCTTTAGCTTGTAAAATTTGATTTATGTTACCGAAGAAAATAAAATAATCTTTAAGGGAAAACTTTTGTTGAATCAGTTCCAGTGTATTAATTTTTATAATTTATTTTTTTCTTGTTAAATAGGAAATGTTCTTTTTTATTTTAGCAAAAATTTGTCCTAAAAATTTTTTATTTTTTTATTCATTACATTTTATTTTTAATTTTTTTTGTTGCAAAAGTTATGGCATACTTTAAGGTTTTGTTATTTCCTGCATTTTTTTTTTGTAACATAATTTTAAGGCTATTTTACAAATTTTTTTTTAGTTGTAATTTTTACATTTCCCCTCTGCAAAATATTAAAATAATTAAAAAAAAAATAAAAAGTTTAAAACTGTACCTATTGTTGGTATGTAATAACTTTTTTTTGTCGGTATAATTCTAAATGTTGTAACTCAAGTTTCAGTTTAAATACATATTTTCTGTGGATAATAACTTCCCATTGTTTTTACATCTTGTTGTAATACTCATATTTCATTTTGTGTTTTCTTTTTTTTTTTTTGGTGGATTTCTGGTTGGTTACAACATGACATACTTATTTCATCAAAAAAAAAGAAAAAGAAAAAAAAAATTGCAAAAAAAACAATTTCACTTGTTTGAGTTTTTTTTTCCATAAATTTCTTTACCAATATTTTATTTATTACTTTTTGGTTTATTTGTTTTTTATTTCCAATTTATTCCCTTGGAAGCTGAGTTAAGGACTTCATTGTTTTATTCAATATTATTTTTTTTTTTACAAAATACACTGACATATTATGTTGTTATTTTATACCCTACTCTGCTATGTGTGGACATGATATAAAGAGTTTGGACTTATTTCTGTTACAAAAATAAAAATATTTACTTTCGTTTTACTGATCGACTAGAACTTACTTTTTGAGCCAATTTAGCAATGTCCGCCTACATTTTAATTTTGGTACACTGAATCATATGGGGTCAAGGACTAAGTCAATTTATTTTATTTAGAATCGGTCCACGTTTAGATCTAGTGTCCATGTATATATGGCACCAAAAATTAGCTCTCATAATGGCTGATTTTTAAGAGCTTTCGGATTTGATTAAAAAAAAAACACATAAAATTTAGAGAAATGTATGAAATCTTTATTTGAGTTGATAAAACGGTCTATATAATTCAATGTTTAAAGATGATTTCATGTGAATGTTGGCTGCGGCTGCGTCTTAAATGGTTTATACGCTGGTTCCAATTTTGGCATACTCTCTCCAACATATCGGCCGGTTAGGTTAAGAAGGGTTATTTGCCCAAGGGACGCATTTCCACCCGGAGACCAATGCGGTCCATTGTGAATCCCTTTAGTATAGAGCAAGAAGAAAGAGATAGAGAGAGAAAGAGAAGTAAAGAAGAAAAAAGTTGAGAGGTCCGAAGAAAAAAAGAAGCTACGTAGGACAAGACTCCCCCTACAGTCCCCTGATCAGAAGCAGCCGTTCTATTTCCCTGACAAACTCTATTCCTTCAGGACCGGTTAACGGTATCACGGAACCTTTCCCGTATCACCCTATAGTAGAGACACAATGAGGGGGCTTTAACCCTGTCCCTTACCCAGATTTGAATCCTCCCTCGCGAGTTCGTCCGCCACCTCATTGCCATCCACGTTGCAGTGTTCGGGTACCCAAAACAGCCTTACTGTGAATGCAACCAAGAGCATCCTCAGAGCATTCCTACACCGTGCGACTAGGCTCGATCGCACCGTATAACTTGTCAATGCCCTTAGCGCAGCCTGACTGTAAATTGTCACCACAGACCCCCCCTAGGAAGTGATTCAGTATCACCTCCGTCGCCCTCCAGATCGCTAGGATCTCAGCATGGAAGACACTGGTGTCTGAATGACCTTTTCACGTCAGTTTCAGCAATATAAACACCGGCACCAGTGTCCATCTTGGACCCGTCCGTAAATAGTGCCCACCCCTCAAACAGTCCGTTGGATCCACGTCAAACTTCCCTATCCGGAAACTCTGCCGGTGGTGTTACACCGAAGTCCAAGGTCATACTCCTATGATCCGAAATTCCCGCCGGAATACTACCCTGATCAAGCAGACCCACTTCGTATAGAATTCTTGTGTGATCATCCCGCCTAGGTGTAATCAACGAAGACTCAGAGTCTAAGTAAGCTCCTAGCAGCCCCACTCCTTACATAATGTTCAACGGAGGACAGATGTAGTAGGATAACCAACGCTGCCTCTGGCGTGCTTCTCCTTGCACCTATGATGCCTAGAGATACACTCCTTATCAGCCGGTATCTAACGAATAAATTCTTAGATATTGGCTTTCAGTGCGTCAACCATTGCAGGTTTGTCCCTAAAGACATAAGCCTTAACATAGCCCCACACAAAAGAATCTAAAGGCGTTAAATCGCACGATCTAGGCGGCCAATTGACCGGCCGCAAACGTGAAATAAACTGTTCACCGAACTCGCCTCTCAATTGGGCTATTGTTTCGCTTGCTGTGTGGCATGTGGTACCGTCTTGTTGAAACCACATGTCAGCCAAGTGCAACTCTTCCATTTTGAGCAAAAAACGAATTTGCAATCATCGCACGGTAGCGCTCGCCATTCTCAATAACGTTCCTGCCTTCGTTGTCTTTGAAAATGTACGGTCCAATGATACCACCGGCCCATATTCCACACCAAACAGTGCATTTTTTGTGATGCATTGGCAGTTCTTGCAGTTCTGGCTGCTCTTCAAATACGGCAATTTCGTTTGTTTACGTACCGATTCAACCAGTAATGAGCTTCGTCGCTGAAGATAATTTTTCGATTGAAACACTTTTCTCACATAGCGCGAATTTCGATAATAAAATTTAATGATTTGCAAGCGTTGTTCGTTTGTAAGTTAAATTATAGACCAAATAGAACATGTTTGACAGTAACATGTTACACGAAAACAGCTGAGCTGCCAAAAATAGTGTTGCTAAGTTACATATTGCAAATATAAAACTATTTCGATGAAATTTGGTACACTGATTTATACTGGGGTCTTTTAAATCATATGTTGTTATGACACTGAAAGATTTTTTCTGTTCGAAATATTGACTTGGAGACAGTATTATTCCTCCACGGACCAAAATCAGTCGCTTTACGCTTGAACAACGTTGAGAAATAGTACAAACTTAGTTTCAAAGTGAGGGCAATGTTGCGTTTGTTGAAAAGAAGTTTTGGCCGAAATGAAGCACCCACTGCGAGAGCTGTACGCAAGTTTGTGCAAAAAGTTTGTAAGACTGCAACATGATCATTGCTACTATATTATGTTTGCTGCATGATATGGTTATCACAATCAAGTTATTGGTTTATAAATAGGTTCTAACTAACAATATGGTCGTTGCCATATTTATTATAGTAAATATTTTATTACTTCATGATTGCCACTTTCTACTTTATAACATGATTGGTTGTAACCATAATTGGCTGTAACAAAAATCCTGACTATAAAACAAAACCATGTGCTAATTATGGAACTATAAAATGCTAACAATAATCAATAAATAATTATAAAGCAAATAAAACATGACTTTCATATTAAAGGTCATAATACTGTCCTGTTTTCATAAAAAAAATTGTATCACTTCAGTCAACTACACTCAGAAAAAAGATTGAACTTAAATGAACTAAACTGTAGTTAAAAATGAACTCAAAAAAAAATTCATTGAAAAAAGTAAAATTTTACTAAGAGTAGCGAAAAATAATTTAAAACGAGAAAATTTTCTTAAATTTGAGTAAAAAAAAAATTGTTGATAAACTAAGAAATAGTTCACAATTTTACTAAAATTATTTTACCAGAAAATATTAATAAATTTATTCCAATAAATTCATTATACCCATGTGTAAAATAAATTGTTGATTTTAAATACTTTATTCCATTAAATTCAGTTCAACACGTTTGTCTATGCCAAATTTTAATTTAAGTTAAAGGTATTATTTAAAATATTTTAACTTATTGTTACATATATGTAATACATCATCATTTTCACCTGGGGGATTTTATTTTCGATTTTTTTTTTACATATAACAATATAATTTACACTAATCAATTGATTGTCGAAAAAATTCATTGTCAAATGATTCTATATAAAGATTTAATACGTTTTAATTATTTTCAATAAAAACAACAACAATCATTTTTTTTAAATATGTTTACTAATGCATTTCTTGTAAAATATGGACTTTTATGTTGGAAAAATTACTCAGAATATTAATAAAATAATTTTTTATAAAAAAAAGTCTGTACAACACAAGTGTTGTTTTGTACGAAAAGGTTTCTTATATAAAATACCAGATTCTTAGAAATTTATTTCTAGTACAAATATACTTAGATTCTAAGAACATTTTCGAAAAGAAAATTTCTGAGACTATAAGGACTATCCTAAAAAAATCTTAAAAATATTTTAAGGATCTAAAAATTGTTTTTATAAAAAAAAAAAATATTTTGAAGTACTTTTCTTTAAATAAGTTCATGGAATCAAATAAGTTTTCTTGAATAAGTCCTTAATTTAAATTTTTTCTTTAAGTAAAACATTTCTTTAAGAAATATTTTTTAATTTAAAGAACTTGCTTAGAGTTTCGAATCATAATATAACTGCAGGGACCATATTGTAATAAAATTATTGTTATTATATTATAGTACTATGTTATAGTACGACTATGGTTGGCAGAACCATAATCCCAGACAAAAAAAATATTATGATGCTCTTCAAACATGATTGCCTCAACTATATTTTTTCTCTGCGTGCTGCTAATGGAGAACCGTCATGGTCCCCATCGTCGCACGGTGCATACCGATGATAATGCTGTGGCCGAAACAACTCAGTATAACAACATCGACTCGCCGTCGATCTCAACTAGGGGCCATTTTACGCAACAGCATGAAGAGAATTTTAAACATTAAACATTTATTCACTTGCAAGGTACAATTGACTCAGCAAAATTCCTGCATCTGGAGATCGGAAAGACCGCACGTCATTCTCGAGAAGCCAATGCGTCCACATAGTGAAACAAAATTTTGAGGATTTTAGAGTGGTGCCATTGGACCAATTTTGTCGAAAATACTGCTGGAGACGCCACTTTAGTCAATGGCGAGCACTACAGATCCATGATTATGGATTTTTCATAGGCTGAAGTCGAAGATATGAACTTGAGTAATGTTTTGTTTTGATCAGGATGGCGCACCATGTCACACAGCTCATCAAACAAGGAATCTTTTGTGCACTAAGTTCGGTAATCGTGTTATCAGCCGTCTTGGCGATGTCAATAGACATTTTCTTGTGAGGTGCTGTTAAATACCGATGCAATGCGGATAGTCGAGAAATCATCCACACAGACTCGCCACATGTTTCATAAATGATAAAAGAAATAAAGTTTTGTATTTGGACAACCCTAAACAAACCCAATGACATTCCCCGCCTATTGCTGTTGGTGGAAGTTGGTCCATTTTTAGATTTGCGACTATAGCTGACAAATTAATAATTCTCTGTCTCATATTTGGTAAATAATATGTAAAAAATTATTATGCGGAATGAAAATAGTATTGCCCCATTTTTGCGCCTATACAGGTTGGTTGAAAAGTTCCTGCGCTCACCAAGAGATAGCACTGCTAGCTCCAAACTTTTTTTTCTCAAGTTGGTATAACTGTCCTGAGAACACATGCAAAGTTGCAAGTCATTCTGTCAATTCTTTCTTTGTTTACAAGCTATTTGAAGTTGACGTGTCATTGATTTTTTTAAATATGGAAAAAATTGAATATCGTGCAGTCATTAGACTCTTTGTTTTGAAGGGTTTAAAGGCAAAGAAAATTTATGAACAATTGTTAGAAGTGTATAAGGAGTCCTCACCTTAAAAACGCACCGATGAATTTCGGGCTGGTAAATTTAAACGTGGTCGTACCAGCCTTGAAGACGATCCACGCGAAGGACGACCAAAAACTGCAACCACACAGAAATCATTGAGCAGGTACATAATATGGTTAGTGAAGATCCAAGTTTGACTAAGCGTGAAATTGCTATTGCCATAGGCATCTCAGACGAACGAGTACTCCATATTTTACATGAAGAATTACGTATGAAAAAACTGTTTGGAAAGTTTGTGCCGCACACATTAACAATTCAACAAAAACTGGATCGAAAACAAAATTTTCAGCGTAATTTTGAGCGTTTTAAGCCGAATAAAACCGACTTCTTGCGTCGTTTTATAACTATGGATAAGACTTGAATCTACCACCATGATCCTAAATTGAAACAAGAACGTTTACAGTGGACTGAAGCTGGATGTTCAGCTCGAAAGCAGGTGAAGTCACAACGATCAGCAAAGAAGGTTATGGCATCAGTTTTTTGGGATGCAAAAGGAATTTTGTTGATTGATTATCTTCAGAAAGGTAAAACAATCAACTCTGAATATTATTGCAGCCTTTTGTATCAGCTGGATGAAAAAATTCGTGAGAAAAACCCTGGTTTCAAGAAGAAAAAAAAAATCATTTTTCATCAAGACAATGCACCTGCTCACAAAAGTGTTTTGACGATGGCTAAATTCAAAGAATTAAATTACGAATTGCTTGAACATCCACCGTATTCACCAGAATTAGCTCCCAGTGACTACTATCTCTTCAGAAATCTCAAACAATTCCTGCGTGGAAAGCATTTTTCGTCGAATGAAGAGGCCATAGCAGCCGTATACGGTTATTTTGCAGAGCTTCCGGAAAACTATTATAAGGATGGGATAAAATTATTGGAAGATCATTGGAACAAGTGTATTGAGCTTATAGGAGATTATATTGAATAAAAAAATATATTTCGTAACAAAAACAGTATTCTTTCATTTCGAGCGCAGGAACTTTTCAACCAACCTGTAGACTATCGGATTTCACTTTTACGTAAAAGTGAAAATTTCTTAATTTTTTTTTTCAATTTCTTTTAGTTTTAATTATATATTTTTAATTTTATCAGGCTCAAGATCATTATTTTTTTAATGATACTAACGAATAGTAAACACTAATTTTTTTATTAAATGGAAAAAATTGTAAGGACCAGCGCTAGAGGGAGTGCACACTTTCGTCTCGAGCGACCAGGCCATCTTCAGCCTCCTTCTGAGTTTTGTTAAAAATTTAAGGGAATTTTGATTGTACAGCGGGCATTTAATACAGCAAAAATGAAATGGAATCAAAAAAACTTTGGAATGCAGTGAAATAGGTGCCATAAATATCAATTTCACGAGGATTTGAATTCGCATTAATTCCAGAACATGCCCGTTTACCTGGCAGCATGCAAAATACAAATTTCCAATGGTTTTTATAATTGCTTTGACTCATTTATAAATTAATTTTGGCACAAATATAATTTTGCCTATTAAAATTTTAAGTCAAACTGGTGTAGGGTATTCTATAATCGGTATAACTGATTTTAACTTTTTTTTTACTAGTTTTTTACCTTTTTTCTTGATTTAGTAACATGTTAAGTGGAGTTCATTTTTATTGTTTGTTGGTTTTTGTTTTTGAAATTGTCCAGTTACTGGTGTTGACATGTCAAGTGGTTGGAGGTTTATAAAAATATTGTATGTGGTTTTTAATCATTGAATGGGAAAATATCAAAAAATTAAATTTTTATACAAAATAATTTTGGTTGATGAGATGAATAGAAAAAAAATAAAATATATTAGTCTAAAAAAACCTGGCCTGATTTGAGATTTGCTTGATACTTAAGTAAACCAGAGGAGATTTAATCCTTAGTAAGAATTCGAAACTACAAGAAAGCGTGTAAGAAGATGATTTTCAGGCTTATTGGGCCTATTTTTGGACATGAGTAGGTTGTGAATAGTATCTTCACTTCATTTTCCCCAAAAAACTTACAAAACTACCAACAAAATGTTTTAAATATCTTTATAAAGAATTAAATTTTAAACATTTAAAACTAACACCTTAATTTAGTTACATATTTTAAAGCCTACTTTTAGGATTATAATTTGACATAAGACTGTTGCATACTTATAACAGCAAAAAATATAAATATTTTAAGCTGTGTATATTTAAAAAAAAATCTATAATTAATTTTTAAATCACACCTTCTCAAAATTTTGCTATGACAATAATAACAATTTCTTCATTTTTCATCATCATCATCATCACATGCCATTGACAGACAATTTAGCTTTTAATATAGACTTTAAATATTATAATTACTAAAGATTTTGTTGTCATAAATCCATTTGGCTGTTACATTATATTTTCAACCTTTAAAAAAAAAAAAAACAGTTTTTGAAATATTTTCTAGTTCCATACCTTTTTGTATTTAACTCTATCGTTTGGTTGTTGTTAAAGTTGTTGCCGTTGCTGTTTAGAAAACGTGTCATATAACATTAACAATTTTCCCTTACAAAGTGCTGCAATGACAATCATTTATTTTGGCAACAGCCGTTTTTTGTTGCTGGCTTTTAGCTGCCATGAGAATACATTGACGGTCAAATAATGTTATAAAACACGATTATTATACTACAAAGAGTTGAGTACATGTTTCGTAAGTTGTCAAGATTTTATTTTGGCAGATCATCATTGATGTTACCAAATAAAGTTGCAATAAGTTTAATGAGTTTTTGACATTTGATGATTATTAAAAAATATGATGAGTTTTTAGTTCCTTTTGGGTTTTTATTTTAGCAAAAGTTATAAGGTTTCTTTTTATAGTTTGTATTTGTAACAGAGGTTAAATTATAGTGGAAATTTATAATATCATATTAGAGGTTTGTTTAAATCCCTAAAACTGTCATAACACCATTTTGACAAATTTCGCCATAGCATTGCAAATAAGACACATGTGGTGTCAAATCATGAATTGCCCCTAAGAACAAAAAAATATCCACCACAAAATGTAAACTAATACGAGGGCAGATCAATAGTAGTTATAGGAAATGCAACACTGCTGTTAATATACCTCTTAATAGACTACTGTCAAATTTTGAGCAAGTTCCGTGATATACTTTGTGTTTAACAGCTGTTCAAAACATACAACCTCGTGGATTTTTTTAAAAATAGAAAAAAGTGAATTTTAAGTGCTCATTAAAAATAAATAAATACTATGGGGACCCTGCACTATCGATTTCAATGGTAAAAAAGTAGTTTACTGACTTTCGTTGTGGACTTGCAGCATGGAAGATGCCGAACGTTCTAGACGACCAGTTGAGGTATCTACTCTCAAAACAAATTCACGATATGGTGTTGGCCGATCGGAGTGGTTTCAATTTTCAACGATCACTTGGGTATGAGAAAGCTTTCCGCAAGATGGCTGCCGCGTTTGCTCACAATCGACCCCTAACGGAATCGTGAGACAGCTTAGTTTCCATGAAAAAAATCTATAAAGTAGACTACGAATTGCCCCCTCATTCGCCTTATTCTCTGGATTTAACCCCCAGTGACTATTTCCTATTTCCAAACCTAAAGAAATGGCTCGGTGGAAAGAGATTTAGCTTCAACGATTAAATTATAGATCAAACAAATGGTTATTTTATGGACCTCGAAAAATCCTGCTGTTGAACGCAAAGTAAATGACGGAACTTGCTCAAAATTTGACAGTAGTCTATTAAAAGGTGGTACTTGATGGCAGCAGTGTTGGATTTCACAAACTTATTGATCAGCCCTCGTGGTTTTACAGCACTTTATTCTCATTTAATTTAATAGCCCTGAATCATTTTTTAATTATAATTTTAAATTGATATATCTGTTCAATTCTTACTTTGATTTTGTTGGACTGTGTGCTATATTTTATTGAAAAGAAAGTCCACTTAAAATAGTTTGCAAGTTAAAATAACAGAAAACATAATTTCTCTGAAATGATATCTGATTTAAAAACTGGTCTACTTACTTACTTATCATTTAAATCTATTGGTTTTTATTTATTTTTAAATGGTATTTAAACAACAGACAAAGCAGTAAAAAACTAATTAGAAATAAATGTTAAAATTTTACCTGTCAATTCCGTAAAAATAAATGATTATTCATTTATTTGAAACTGCCTCGGTTTTTATTTTGTTTTTTTTTATCTGTAAATGTAGACTTATGTAGTCTATACAAATGTTATTTATTTATTTATTTATTTTATTAAACATATAATTACAAATTATATTTTAATACCCTAACCGAGCACTAGCAACGAAGGCTTTCAGCTCGCTGTAGCGAAAACAGACCAGAGCCTCTGGTGAGAATCGAACCCACGACCCCCGCACTGATAAGCTAGCACGCCACCAACAAGCCTACCGGGGCGCTCTATACAAATGTTGTGTGAATAGCCTTGTATGTGTGTGTGTATGTTAGTATATGAATTTATTTCAGTCGTAGCAACCGCATTTCAGTTGAAATCTTAATTTTTTTTCTTTGTGTGCACTGTTATGCTTTGGGAAGAATGAACACATTCTTTCAGACTGAGATTATTACTCTTTTGGATATGGCGAATTGTATCATCGATAACGGATGGATGAACAGGAGTATTATTATCAGTAGTGATAGTTAGCTTTCACTTAAGACACTTGAATCTCGGAAAACTTCATCCAGGATTATTCAGAAGTGCAGGGGAACAAGGTCTGTCTTCCATGGGTATTCTGGGCAATGAAATGTCAATTCCCTTGGCAAAAATTGTATCATTTTCATCTGCAAATGCAAAATCAGCATGGCATGGTTTAGTTTGTTGGATCGGCTCATATATCAAATCTGTTTTCACTAAGATTTGGTCAGACTGGACTAACTTTGATGGTATGAAGTGTTTTGTTGACAAACCAGATGGGAATGTGGCACGGTACCTACTTAGTTTGAAGAGAGCTTAACTTCCGTAGACTTAGTGGTCTGATTGCGGGACACAACGCCTGTGGTCGTCATATGGCGAGGATAAGTATTGTGTGGATACGTCAGAAGATCTTGGATATTAACGTCCAGCTTTCTCCAGAACTAGTCGCCGTACTTATGTTTTATCGCCTTGTCTAGGGATTCTGGTTTATAAGGATGTTAAGGGAAATTCTTAGCTGGGACTTTTCTCTAATTTTAATCCCATTACTCCCTTTTTTCCTTTCTTTTTTCCAATTTCTTTTCCTCTATAGAGTATGGTTCAATGAACATCTTTTAGTTTGATCGCCATGGACTTGCCTCTTTGCTTACACAAACTAAAGATTTAACAGAATAGGAAGGAATAACTAACAAAAATATTTGGTGCGAACGTCCTCTTTCTGAAGTTTTAATTCATATAACTTTTACACTTAAAATTTTCTATTTAACGATACCATTTAACTACGTAAAAGTATTTAAATCATTAAAAATATTAATTAAAGCATTTTCAAATTGTTCACTGTTACAATCAAACATTTACAGGTTGGTTGAAAAGTTCCTGCGCTCGAAATGAAAGAATATTGTTTTTGTTACGAAATATATTTTTTTATTCAATATAATCTCCTTGAAGCTCACTACACTTGTTCCAATGATCTTCCAATAATTTTATCCCATCCTTATAATGGTTTTCCGGAAGCTCTGCAAAATAACCGTCTACGGCTGCTATGGCCTCTTCATTCGACGAAAAATGCTTTCCACGAAGAAATTGTTTGAGATTTCTGAAGAGATAGTAGTCACTGGGAGCCAAATCTGGTGAATACGGTGGATCTTTAAGCAATTCGTACTTTAATTCCTTGAATTTAGCCATCGTCAAAACACTTTTGTGATCAGGTGCATTGTCTTGATGAAAAATGATTTTTTTCTTCTTTAAACCAGGTCTTTTCTCACGAATTTTTTCATCCAGTATATCCAAAAGGCTGCAATAATATTCAGAGTTGATTGTTTTACCTTTCTGAAGATAATCAATCAACAAAATTCCTTTTCCATCCCAAAAAACTGATGCCATAACCTTTTTTGCTGATCGTTGTGACTTCACCTGCTTTGGAGCTGAACAACCAGATTCAGTCCACTGTAAACGTTCTTGTTTCAATTTAGGATCATGGTGGTAGATCCATGTCCCATCCATGGTTATAAAATGACGCATGAAGTCGGTTTTATTCGGCTTAAAACGCTCCAAATTACGCTGAAAACTTTGTTTTCGATCCAGTTTTTGTTGAATTGTTAATGTGTGCGGCACTAACTCATACGTAATTCTTCATGTAAAATATGGAGTACTCGTTCGTCTGAGATGCCTATGGCATTAGTAATTTCACGCTTAGTCAAACTTGGATCTTCACTAACCATATTGTGTACCTGCTCAATGATTTCTGTTGTGGTTGCAGTTTTTGGTCGTCCTTCGCGTGGATCGTCTTTAAGGCTGGTACGACCACGTTTAAATTCACCAGCCCAAAATTCAACGGTGCGTTTTAAGGTGAGGACTCCTTATACACTTCTAATAATTGTTCATAAATTTCCTTTGCTTTTAAACCATTTAAAACAAAGAATAACTGGACGATATTAAATTTTTTCCATATTAAAAAAAATCAATGACACGTCAACATCAAATGGCTTGTAAACAAAGAAAGAATTGACAGAATGACTTGCAACTTTGCATGTGTTCTCAGGACAGTTATACCAACTTGAGAAAAAAAAAGTTTGGACCTAGCAGTGCCATCTCTTGGTGAGCGAAGGAACTTTTCAACCAACCGTAGTGTACACAGTTAATTGAAGTCAAATCTTAAATTGAACATTTTTGGTCAATATTTTTTTTTTTGCGTACGTCTGATCTCTTTGACGTTACATAATTTTATATCATGCCCCATACAAATTCCTATTAAAATATTTTCTTTTTTTTTGGTTTAGAATAATTTTAAGTTGAAAAATTTATTTTCTTTGTAAATCTCAAAAAGGTAATTTAAAGCAAAAATACCAATTTTTATTTAAATATTATTTATTCATACAAATATATACACACACACACACATACCATTTAATTTATGCTTTTAAACATTCGAAAATTTATACACATTTATAAAACATGAGTGTACAAAAAAAAAAAAAAAATACTATAAATTAAACTAAAATATGTTTTTTTTTCTAAGCTGACACTTTAGAAAAGGGTAAAGCTTTTATGTATGAAATTCAGATTAAATTACTTTTTCTTTTAGATTTTCTAGTAGGTATTTGTAGGTGTTGAAAGAATAATTTCATTAAAATTTTTAAAGTTAAACAAGGGTTATTTCCAAATTTCTAGTAAGTATTTTAAATTTTAGAGAAATTTACAAAAAGAAATGAGTCTTTCGAACATATTTTTTGGGATTAAATAAATTTAAGTTAAGTATGCGATAGTAAAAAAATAATAGAGTAATCCTAAATGTAGGCAATATATGAGAATTTTAGAGAAATAGATAAATACAAATAGACCTTTTTAAATTACATTAAGCTACGCTTTTTAATTAGTCTGTCCTTTTGTCTAATAATTTTGTTATTTGGAATTGGTTAAGCAGTTTTTTCTAGCACATGTATTACCACCTTTTAAAGTGCCTTACCACAGCGCCTTTCCGTTTGCATTTTTCTGTCTAGAGCTTTCATTTTTATGGTGACTTATAGTCAAAATTTACGCAACACAACTTGTAGATACAAACTAATCCCCCAAAATACTGATTTGTGGGTCATTTTAGTACCAACTTTAAAAAAGTACGAAATTAAGACTTTACCGCGTTTTATGTTTTGACTTATTTCTCGAGTTCAATTTGAATTTTGAGCTGTGGTGTATTCAGAGACTTGTAGTAGGATTTTATGCCAAATATTTTTGTGGAACATTTTAACCCGTTATATCCCCGTTTAAAGGGTATTCCCTTAACCCCCAACACCATTTTACGAATGGGACAGAAAATATTGATACATATAGGGTTTAGAGGGTTAAAATTATCCTATTTCAATGATAATATTTTAAAACGCCGATACCAGAATCCGTTGTAGGAACCTTGTTTTTTTTTGGAAAAACTTTGATTTTGTTGCACAGTGTAATATGCAAGGTGGCCCAAAATGTATTAATTACCTTATCGAAAGATGCTATAACTTTTGCAAATGACGGCAAATGTCAGTTTGGTTTTTATATCTGTGAAGTATGTGTATTCTACACGTCAACCGACAAGCCATGGAACGCTATGATCCTCAAGAAAGGGAAAAACGCGTAGCTAACTAATTTGCAATGGACGATTTTCAATTCAAATTTATTATGAGCGACGAGACCCATTTTTATCTGAACACAGAAAATTTGCGAAACACTGAGAATCCACATTCACAAAGAGCCATTACATCCACTCATTTAAGCCCCAGTTGTGTCATCGGGCCTTTTTTTGCCGAGGACGCCGTGTGTAATACGGAAGAATCATCATCAGCGAGTTTTTATTGCCGCAAATTGATAAATTGGGATCTTAGGATGTGTGGCTTATAGGGACGGCGCAAGTACACACACAGCTCGCGCGACAATGGACATTTTGAAGCATGCATTTCTGGGTCTTTTTGGTGATTTAACCAGGGTGTTTTAAAGTCACGGGTCTATGTGAACAATCCACCGACTCTGGAAGCTTTTAAAGATAATATCCGACAAGAGTGCGAGAACTTATTGCCCGAAGTTCTCTCCAGAGCGATGAAAAATGAGGTAAAAGAGCCCAAATTATTAAAAACTATTGCGGCGCCCACTTTACTGACTTGATATTCAAAATTAGGAGAAAAAAACTTAAAGGTCCAAAGAAACATATAGAACAAATTTTAATTGTGTTGTTTCATTTAGAAAATATTGCAAAACAACATAGGATGAATGGTTTTGCATCACCCTGTACCTTTTGAAATTTTTGTCAGGATTGCGAAAAAATGGAGTTTTAAAAGAGAAAAGTCTCCTACACAACATCCTGCCCTATTCTCTTTAGCTAGAATCCTAATATTTAAAAAAATAGTTTGAATACTGGACAGGATACTTTTTGGAATATTTCCTAGAAACGAGGTAAAATAGGAATTCAATGGGGAAAATGCGGTAGTGTTTTTGCCTAGAAACCTCAAATTTAAAGAAATGAATTTGAAACACAAAAATTTGGAAAGATAGTGGAACAGGGAGCAAATGAATTTAAAATAGAAGAGAAGGGGACCGACATGGAGCGGGACGGGAACGAGTGAAATTGAAACACTGAAAAGGGGAACGAAATGGAATGAAACACGAAACGTGTGGAGTCGAAACAACAATAGACAAGGGAAACAAGTGAAATTGAAACACTAAACACAGGGAACGAAATGTTATCGAACGAGCTTGGAAAACTTACCTTTCAATGGAAATTATTTTTGAATGGTCGTTGTGCTGATGTTTGTAATAAAAGAATTGAATCTAGACCCACATTTTAGTAATTATGTTAGATGGACTCAGAATCATTTTTTGAGTCGATTTATCGATGTTCGTCTGTCCATGTATTCTTAAATATATATATATTTATTTTTTTATTTTTTTTTTTTTGGTCAAATTTGGCACGTTGGTCCAAGGGTTTTGGTTAAAACCGTCCATGTTTATAAAGGGTTTTCCAATAGGTACTTGACAACTTTGAATGTAATTTGTGAACGCACTATTTCACTGATCATCTAACTGTTACATTCCTTTTCTTCAGTAAACTGAACATTTTCATCATGGTAAAGAACACGAACGAACAACGTATGCAAATTATAAAAATGTACTACCGAAATTCGGAATCGGTGACCGCAACTTTAAGAGCAAAATCATCTTCAGTGACGAAGCCCATTTTTGGCTTAATGGGTTCGTCAATAAGCAAAGTATGCGTTATTGGTTTGGTGAAAATCCACATGTGCTTCATGAATCACCACTTTATCTACAAAAAATAACTGTTTGGTGCGGTTTGTATGCCGGCGGCGTCATTGGGCCTTATTTTTTCGTCGACAATAACGATCGTTATCACGCCATGATTACCGATTATTTTTGGCCCGAATTGGAAAACACCGACTTGGACGACATGTGGTTTCAACAGGACGGTGCCGCAAACCATACAGCTTACGTTAGAATCGATTAATTGAAGAGTTAGTTTGGTGAGCGTGTTATCTCAAGAAATTGACCAGTCAATTGGCCGCCTCGTTCGTGCGTTTTAACGCCTCTAGACTTTTTCCTTTGGGGCTACGTCAAATCATTGGTCTATGCCAACAAGCCGACGAGGTTGGAAGAACTCAGAGCCAATATTGAACGCGAAATAGCGGTCGTTACGGCCAAAATGTGTGACCGAGTCATCGAAAATTGGGTCCAACGAATCGACCGCTGCTGGCGTACCCGCGCCATATGAAAGAAGTCGAGTTCCATTTATAAATGTTTTGATTGTGTTTCAAGTCGATCATAAAGTTTTGGAAATATTTCAAATGATTTGCGTTTTATTTAAAAAAAAAAGTTGTCAAGTCCTTATTGGAAAACCCTATACATAGTACGGCTATAAAAATCCCCCAAAATTGTCCCTAATGATTTTTGCTCATGAAATATGGTACATGGACTCATATTGGTGCAAGGATCATATTAATTTTAGTTACAATCGAACCACATGAACCGTATTCCAAATTTGAAAAAGACACTCGAAATTATTTAAACTGTACCACTGTATAAATATGTACCACTGTATAAATATTAATCATGCGTCACCTTGATCTAAATCAAAATTAAATTTTTCATTGGTTATTTTAAAACGAAAAACATAAATACAAATTTCCACCATAAAAACATAAATTTCAGCCATACAACTAAATTACTTTTCCTCACAAAAAAAAAAAAAAAAGGAAAAACGCAAACAACAAAATGCATTTACTTTACTACATAAACCATTTTTGCCGAATATTGTCCTTCTAAAAGAAACACACACACACAAAAAAAAAAACTATAAGCTTGACAGAAATTGCCATTTAAAGCTATAACTTCAAATTCTTAACCATTAATTCTAGAATCCAAATAAAAAACCCAACACTACAACCATTAATCGTTTAAAAAGAACCAAAAAAACCTACAAATGAATACTAACACAACAAAAAAAAACTAAGAGTCTCTTGTACTAAACTGAAAGTTAGTTTTAGTTAAAAAAGTGAAATATAAAAAATGCATTCATCTATCCTTAAGCTGCGTAAAAAATGTCTATATTTTTACTCTTTATGTGTTTGTGTATGCAAGGAATGTTGTTGTTTTGCCTGTGTCTAGTAACTGCATTTACTTTTATAATACCATTACTACTACACCATTTCCATCCCAATATACCATATGTGCAGCAACTTGAGAATAAGCTTATATAAATAATGTGTTTTAAGCTTTTCTTAATTTCGTTTATTATAATGTTTATAAAATGTGAATTCACAAGCAGTATTTAACAATGCTTGAGAAAACATTGTTAAACATAACTTTTTCTAAAGTATGCTTATAAACAACGCAGTATGACGATTGAAATAGAAATATTTTTCAATACATTCTAGTCTTGTTGTCTTTGTTCTACGCTTATAATGTATACAACAAGTGCCGTTAATTTTTTTTGAATTTGTCAAACGTGTTTTGCGTGTACATTTGGTTGGAAATTTTATTTTTATAATAATTTTAATTTATGGTTAAAATGAATTGTTATTATTTATATTTAAAATAAATTATTATTTTTTATATTTAAAATTAATTATTATTATTTATATTTATATTTAAAATTAAAATAAAAAATAATATATTATATGTGAAGCTTATTCTACAATTATGTAAAAAAGCTTATAAATATATTGAGTCAAATAAGCTTTTCTATACCCAAGTTAATACAATATTATTTTTGTAAGCTTATTCTACAATTGCAAGAATAAGCTTATAGTAATCATACACACATAATATTTTCACGGGGGTTCCGTTTTGATTTTTCTACAATTGTTACGATAGCCTTTTTCAATATATTCTCAAGTCTTTTTCAAGCTTAAGGCTTGTGTTTGTAAGCTTATAACAATATTTTTCTCAAGTCATTTGGTATGTTGGGATTATACACTAAAAAAGTGTGTTAAAGTTACAAAAAAAAATTTTTTGTAATACAAAACGTATCTGAGATTTTTAGTAAAGCGAAATTTGCAGAAAATATTCGTAAATATTCCTAAGCTTTTGACAAAATCTTAGTAAAAAACCTGTAAAGTTAGATGTAAAAATTTGTATATGAGTTTACAATTTTGTTTTTAAATTCTGTTTAATGATTTAATATTTCTGAATTATTTTAAAACTTAATTTTATTTTAAGAAGGGTGAATAGCTACTCTATTGACCAAAAATTATGACTTATTTATTTTTTATTTGGCTTGAGAGTTAATTTTTTAAATTTTTCAAAAATTTCAATTGAAAATTCGTAAAAATAAGACAGTTACATTGTTTTGTATGAAAGTATGTTCAAACCAGTCCAGAACAAATTATAAGCAACTTAAGACGCCTTTTTTCTTACAGCCATGAATTCAACATCGGCTTCCACCGAAAATTAAGGTTTTTTAAATTGGATTTTCGTCCAGAATCGATTCATATGCAGACGACATAGCTTCCATATAAAGTTCCTTTCGAAATTGGGGTTAAACGTTATTTAGGCGCACAACATTACCTATATATTTATCTTGAAATTTGGTTCGTGAATGTTATATGAGATCCAAAATCACATTTCCAATTTAAAGAAAATCTCATCATATTTGGACTCACCTATCCGGTATTTGCCTAAATGGACTCTTTTTTTTTAAAGTTTTTAAATTTTTTAAATCTGATCCCCTTTTCATTAAAAACTTAGGACCCTTACCGGAGTTTGGATCGCTTCTCGATACTCGACCCAAATTATACTTATAAAGGGTGTCCCAAGAAGAACGCAATTTTTAAATCTGGCTACATTCGAAGTGTCATTGTTTCACATTTGAACAATTGTTATTGTTTGCTAGTAGAAGGTACGAGGTTAGTAAAAATGGAGCGCTACACGAATGAACAACGCATTCTCATTGTGAAATTGTTTTACCAAAATGGTGAAAGTTTTGCGGCTACAGTTCGCAAATTGCGATCAATTTGGGGTCACAATAATGCTCCAAAAGAGTCAACTGTAAAGAGATTAATGGATAAATTTGCCGAAACTGGGTCTGTTAGTGATGTAAAGACAACAACGCGCCATCGACCAGGTCGATCGACCGAAAATGTCGCAGCTGTACGTGATGATGTCGCTCAAACTCCATCCACCCCAATTCGACACCGAGCTCAGCAAATTGGTGTCTCCAAATCCACTTTGCAGCGAATTTTGACGAAAGATTCGCATCTTCATGCATACAAAGTTCAATTGACTCAGGAACTGAAGCCAGCTGACCATGGACAGCGAAGGGAGTTCGTTAATTGGGTATTGGAGAGACAACATGAAAATGCTGATTTTGCCGATAAAATCATCTTCAGTGACGAGGCCCATTTTCATCTTGATGGCTTCGTCAATAGGCAGAATTGTCGCATTTGGGGTGAGGAAAATCCTCTAGTGATTCACGAGAAGCAAATGCATCCTCAACGTGTCACTGTGTGGTATGGTTTTTGGGCTGGAGGAATCATTGGACCTTTTTTTTATGAAAATGAGGCAGGTCAAGCGCAAACAGTCAATGGTGTTCGGTATCGTGAAATGATAACCAGTTTTTTCTTGCCTAGAATTGAAGAAATGAATGTGGAGGGCATGTGGTTCCAACAAGACGGCGCCACATGTCATACAGCCAGAGAAACAATTCAATTGCTGCATCAGTCATTTCCCGGTCGTGTTATTTCGCGTTTTGGAGATCAGAATTGGCCGCCTAGATCGTGCGATTTAACACCATTAGATTTTTTTCTTTGGGGTTTTTTGAAGTCGATGGTTTACGCGAATAAGCCGGTCTAAGCGAAATTTCTCCATAGTTAACCGATTGCTAGTCTGTATTGAAAAAAGTCGGTACACAGTACACTCATCAAAAAAATTCTGTAATGGCAACTAAAATTTTTTCTAGTATTGCGGGAAATTTAGCCAATTTGAGCCCAGCGGTATTTTTTTTGCTAATCTTAGCAACACATGTCTGCTGACGTGTAGTAAAATAAAATTAGTAGAAAAAATTAGTAGTCGCTACTAAATATTAGTAAACTTTTTGTAAAGTAGAATTTAAAATCGATTTGCTTAAATCAGCAATAATATTTACTAAATATTATTAATATTAGTTCAATCAAATTAGTATAAAATATTAGTAAGCTTTACTAAATTTTAGTAAATTAATTTAAACTCAATGACTTGTAAAATATAGCAAAATTATAATTTACAAAAAAAAAATATTAAAATGCACTAATTAACTCAGTTATTTCAGGAATTATTTTCTGTAGATGCTACACAATGTAGTAGCGAAATATTGAAAAATAAATAATCAATTTTTGTAAAAAACGAACCTTAAGTTCAAAAAAAATAAATTAGTTATCAATAAAAGAAAAAGGTCAAATAAAAGTTAGAAATCAATTATTTTCAGATACACTTGTTACACTCTAAAGCTGCTAATTTCATTTGAAATTGCCTTACGAATTCGAATATACAAATTTTTATTTTTTTTTCAAAAATTATTTTAGACAAAAGTAAACAAAAAAATATAGTAAAAACAAACGAATTTATCACTTCTTTAAATTTGATTATTTTTGTTTTGAAAAATATTTTTCGTAAATTTTTTGGATTTTAAGGTCAAATTTTAATTGTTTTAAGGGCTGATTCTTAGAACTAAAAAAGATTTACTAAATAATATTTTTTTTTACTAAAAATCAGTTTAAAAATAGTGAAGATCGAAGACCCAGTAGGCTAGTTGGTAGCGTGATAGCTTAACAGTGCATGGGTTCAATTCCCACCAGAGGCTCTGGTCTGCTTTCGCTACAACGAGATTATAGCCTTCGTTGCTAGTGCAGTAGGGTATTAAGATATAATTTGTAATAATATGATTAACATAAATAAATAAAAAAAATAGTAAAGTGCGATTAAAAACCGTTTACAAATTTTTCTACTAACTTTTTTCTGAGTGTAAGAACTACGCAATTATTTTGGCATTACGAAACGCCTTGATTTTTATTTTCGGATAATTAGTTTAGGGGCTTACAGTGGCTGCTGATTTTGCCTTTTTAATTTTTTAAAAACAGCAGCTATTTGCATTTTTGACAATAGTTTAAATATTCTCTTCATAATGATGTTCTCCCGATAATTTGGCTATGCTAAATAGTTAATTATTTCGGAATATTATTTAAATTTTCAAAAAAAAAAATCCGTTAAAAAATTTCTTTGAAAAAAAATTTGCTTTAAATTTTTGCTTATAACTTTTGGACTGCTCGACTGATTTTGATCACCAAAAAATCTAACTTAAGCCCAAAACCCCGCCTATCACTATGAAGGCGTAATCACTTTTTCAACACAACATTTAAAATTCAAATATTACTAAAATTTTAATATTTCAAAAATTAGTTTGATTTTGTAAACCAATTTAGGTTTTATGATTAAAAATTTTACGTACGAGTGCAGCTAGGTATGGTGTCCATACTAACAGCTTGTAACTGAAGCCTACTAATATGTTTAGTAGGTTGATAACTTTTTGCTATTCCAGAAAAACGATATTACTTTTTCACGGTTTTCAAAAAAGTTTTCGCATAATTCTTGTTGAAGTTTGGAATACAGTTTTTTGTATTTATATAAACTTAAAATCAATATTTTGCTAAAATTTTAAAGCAATTTTGCTCAAAAAAATTAGTATCAGTATAAAGTGTGGTTAAATTTTAAGGGCCGATGTTGAATGTGAACCACACCTAAACGTCAAGTTTTTTCTGCATTTCATTTGACATTTCTCAATTTCAGACTAACTCAATTTGAACCATGGAAAGATACACAATCGAGCAATGCGTTAAAGTTATTCAGGCTTATTATGAAAATGGGCGTTCAAATCAAAATGCATTTCGTGCATTTCGTGCACTTCGTGATTTTTTTTGGTCAGCATAATCGACCAAATGTGCGTACAATCGGGAGAATTGTGGGTGAATTTAAGCAAACCGCGTCTGTTAAAACACCTGTGCATGCTCGCCCAGTTCGTTCTGCGGAAAACATTGCTGTTGTTTGCGATAGTGTGTCATGAGGTCGGCCAAGCCTTTACCGTGAATGGTGTTCGCTATCGCGAGATGACAACGAACTTATTGTGGCCAAGAATTGAGGATATGACCCTGGACGATATGTGGTTTCAACAGGACGGTGCCACTTGCCACACAGCTAACGAAACAATGACTCTTTTGCGCGACAAATTCAATGGCCGTGTTATATCACGTGGTGGCGATGTCAATTGGTCGCCAAGATCATGTGATTTGACACCGTTGGACTGCTTTCTTTGGTGTTATTTGAAAAAAAAGGTGTACGTCGATAGGACAGAAACAATTCAAGAGCTAAAGGATTAGATAATTCGGCACATTAAAGGCATATAACCTCAATTATGCCTCAGCGTCATCGAAAATTTGGACCATTAGATGGAGGTGTGCCGCCGAGGTCGCGGCGGCCATTTGGCCGATATTTTATTCCATATATAATTGAAAATGAAATGACAATAATTTCCTAAATAATTTGTGTTTTATTAAAAATCAACATTGGCCCTTAAAATAAGGTTACTTTAAAAATTTAAAATTTTATTTTAACCTGAAAAAAACGCATTTTCTAGAATTTGGTCTTCATGCGGAAGTTTTTGGTTCCAAAAATTATTATTTAAAATGGTGGTAAAAAGTTATAACCCTAATGCATAGGTATTTGCTTTTGTCATACATAACATATTTTTATGGCTTTAACAAAAAAAAAAAGTAAAGTTATTGCTAGTAGGAAATTGTTTGGTTAGTAGTTTTGAAGTTTTGTAGTAGTAAACATTAACTATAGGGTATTGTTTTGTGACCAGTTTTAATAGTTCTTTTTTCTAGTTTTAGTTAATATTGTTTTTTTGTTCAACTTTTCCTTTACAAGAGACAAGATATGCTTTTAGATATACATATATTTTTTTTTGGCAAATGAGTTATTTACTAGGATAGAGATAAAAGAGTACAAAAACCTAGTTTAATCTCTGGAAATAAATTTGTACAAAAGAATAAATGAAAAAAAAACTATTTGCCAAAAATTAAAAGTTTATGAAGCTGGATTAATATTGTGATTCCAGGACAAGTAGACGAACGGAAAATAATAGAAATAATTTAAATGTGAAAAAGGACTGATTATACTTTAAATAATAAATATGTTTGTAATCAAATAAAAGATGATTTTGATTTTCAGTTGAAATGTTATAAGCAGGACTAGGAAGTTTAGGTACATATTCGTTTGAAATGAGTCCTTTTTATCATTTTTTTTAGATTTTTTAATTTAAATCACAAAGCTCGAAAAAAACTAACAAAAATATTTTGAAGGTTAGGTACTAAAAATCGTGATTTATGTTCAATAAATAAATATTAATAATCAAAAATTAAATTTTTAAAAGCATGCATTTAGTTTTGATTTATTTCAGCGTTTTTATTATAACCATTATGAAAAAAGTGAGTGGAAAAAATTGTCAAATTTATTACACACTCTAATTTATTTCTGTTTATATTTACTCAACATATCGTAGGAAAATTAATTCCTACTAAATACAAATTGTGTAAACAAGAAAAAATTAAACACTTTATGTGTAAGTTGGTGCACACATAATGGGTAAATTTACATTGAAAATGTGTAAATTTAAATAATAAAATTTTGTAATTATTTTATAAATTTACGGAATTTGTGCGTAAAGGAAAATGCTTTTTTAAATGCTTGAAAATCCCACAAAAAAAAGTTTCACAGGAAAAATTTAGTAATTGCAGTTCAATGTTTTTTGCATTGCCAATAGTGACCTACCTAATTTGAAAAATAATAAGTTACTAAAAATGTGTTATACAGCTCCTTGCATACTGCTTTACTAATACAGAGTTACTAGTAAAAATCAGTTTTTAGTATATAAATTGTAACCAGTTATATTTGCCTTAACTATAACTAGTTATTTTAACCTTACCCTTAACTAGTTATTTTACTCCCTTCACGTAAGCTTGGAAGCAATTTCAATGACATGCCTGTATTAAAATATTGAGCTTATCTGGCAAACTTTAACCAATTATTGCTCGTTCTAAAACTTATTATTTGGTAAGGTCTCCTTTTCCTGGGATATTTACCAACGCAATATTTAAACAGCACAAAACAATAAATATAACAATAAATTTATTTTTAATATTAAAAATTTAAAAAATTAGCGAAATTAAAAAAAAAATATCGCTGGAATTAAATAAAATATAAAAGAATATGAAAGAATTGTTAGAAATTAAAAAAGCCAAAATTTAAATTGTTTCAATTAAAAAAAAAAGAAAAAAAGAAAACTCGCTAAAATATATAAATAATTCACCAAAATTAATAATTAATCACTAAATTTGATAAAAATTGGAGAAAAAAATTAAAAAATGATCGTTAAAAAAAAGAGTTACTTAAATTAAAGCATATCGGTAAAAATTTTAAGATCGTTGTAATAAAAAAATAAAAATCTTAATAATTCGAATAATAATTCTTAATAATTCGAATAATCCCCAAAATTGAAATAAATAAAAATCATTAAAATTTACAATAAACGATAAAATAAAAAAAATCGTTAAAATTGGAACAATACAACAAAATTAATAAAAATCGTTAAAACTGAAAAAATAGACAAAATTAAAAAAAAAAATCGGACACATTAAAAAAAAATGTAAAATATACAATAAATCGTCAAAATTGAAAAATCGCACTGAAGTAGAAAAAATCATTAAAACAGTAAAAATGAAAAAACGCTTGTTTTATAAAAAATAGTTTAAATAAAAAATGGTTAACAGAAAAAAAAATCGGTAAAAAAAATACTTGGAATTACAAAAGAAAAATAAATAAATGAAGCTATGTTATATAATTAGATAAAATATTTAAAAGTTAAAAGAAGTCATTTAAATTTAAAATATCTCGCCAAAATTATAAAACCTCGCTGAAAGTAAAAAAGAAATCCCTTTAAAAAGCTAAAGTGATAAAAGCCTAAAAATTTATAAAAATCGCCGAAAATTAAAAAAAAAAAGAATCACGAAAACTAAAACTAGCTAAAAGTAAAAAAAAATGTCAAAAAAAAATCTCATGATAAAAAACCGCCAAAATTATTAAATAAATGGCTGGAATAAACAAAAAAGATAAAATGGCTTTTATTAGGAATGTAGCCCATATAGATAAATAAAATCTGAAATTCATGTTTTATTTTGGCGTTTTTTTTTTTTAAATTGTAGTTTCTTTTTACTTTAGAGATTTTTTTTTTAATTTTGGCGATTTTTTCTTAATTTCTGGTGTTTTTATTCAAAATCTGTTTTTTTTTCTAATTTTAACGATTTTTTTATTTTGGCGTTTTTTTTATTTATAAAAATTAGCATTTAGCAAAAGATCTTTAAAGAACCCTAAGTTTTAGAAAAGTTGGAACTTTCAGAAGAAGGCAGCACTTAATTAAAAAAAACAATTAAAATGTTTACTGCATTCTTGTCTTTTTACCAATTAAACACTTGGATAAGGTTGCGTTTACATTACTTTACATTACCTCTTTTAAACTAGATTTCGAAATCTACACCTTTTCCTATTGTATTTCTGAAATAGTCAATTGTATTTCAGAATAGTCAACTGTATTTCAGAAATAGTCAATTGTATTTCAGAATAGTCAGTTGTATTCCAGAAATAGTCAATTGTGTTTCAGAATAGTCAATTAACTATTTCTCGAATACAACTGACTATTCTGAAATAGTCAATTGTATTTCAGAATAGTCAATTGTATTTCGGAAATAGTCAATTGTATTTCAGAATAGTCAATTGTGTTCCAGAAATAGTCAATTGTATTTCACAATAGTCAATTGTATTTCAGAAATAGTTAATTGTATTTCAGAAATAGTCAATTGTATTTAATAGTACACCCTAGATTGTAAGAACATATACTATGTTACATTACACATTTGTTTCATTCCTCAAATATCTTTTACTGTACCCAAACGCTAACATTGTAATACTGAATATTTGAGTTTCGATTCACTCTGTAAAACGTATCAGGGATTCCAATCGGGAGTGATGTTGTAAAATTCTGAAATACGGAAATTTTATATTTGGCTTCCCTAAAATGTATGTTGTGTTTTAAAAATATTTTTAATCATATGCAGGTTGGTTGAAAAGTTCCTGCGCTCGAAATGAAAGAATACTGTTTTTGTTACGAAATATATTTTTTTATTCAATATAATCTCCTAGAAGCTCAATACACTTGTTCCAATGATCTTCCAATAATTTTATCCCATCCTTATAATGGCTTTCCGGAAGCTCTGCAAAATAACCGTCTACGGCTGCTATGGCCTATTCATTCGACGAAAAATGCTTTCTACGAAGGAATTGTTTGAGATTTCTGAAGAGATAGTAGTCACTGGGAGCCAAATCTGGTGAATACGGTGGATGTTCAAGCAATTCGTACTTTAATTCTTTGAATTTAGCCATCGTCAAAACACTTTTGTGCGCAGGTGCATTGTCTTGATGAAAAATGATTTTTTTCTTCTTTAAACCAGGTCTTTTCTCACGAATTTTTTCATCCAGCTGATCCAAAAGGCGGCAATAATATTCAGAGTTGATTGTTTTACCTTTCTGAAGATAATCAATCAACAAAATTCCTTTTGCATCCCAAAAAACTGATGCCATAACCCTCTTTGCTGATCGTTGTGACTTCACCTGCTTTGGAGCTGAACAACCAGTCCACTGTAAACGTTCCTGTTTCAATTTTAGGATCATGGTGGTAGATCCCACGCTCCAAATTACGCTGAGAAATTTGTTTTCGATCCAGTTTTTGTTGAATTGTTAATGTGTGCGGCACTAACTTTCCAAACAGTTTTTTCATACGTAATTCTTCATGTAAAATATGGAGTACTCGTTCGTCTGAGATGCCTATCGCATTAGAAATTTCACGCTTAGTCAAACTTGGATCTTCACTAACCACCTGCTCAATGATTTCTGCTGTGGTTGCAGTTTTTGTTCGTCCTTCGCGTGGATCGTCTTTAAGGCTGGTACGACCACGTTTAAATTCACCAGCCCAAAATTCAACGGTGCGTTTTGAAGGTGAGGACTCCCTATACACTTCTAACAATTGTTCATAAATTTCCTTTGCTTTTAAACCCTTCAAAACAAAGAATCTAATGACTGCACGATATTCAATTTTTTCCATATTAAAAAAAAAATCAATGACACGTCAACTTCAAATGGCTTGTAAACAAAGAAAAAATTGACAGAATGAATTGCAACTTTGCATGTGTTCTCAGGACAGTTATACCAACTTGAGAAAAAAAAGTTTTGGCACTGCTGCCATCTCTTGGTGAGCGCAGGAACTTTTTAACCAACCTGTAAACCTATGATTTTTTGTCAAAATACAAAGCTTTTAAAAATACAAAAATGATTAAAATACAAGACAATAAAGAAACCAAATATAACAACTCCAAAACGTAGGGTGTACTGTTTTTTTATTCCTGAAATACAATTGATTATTTCTGAAATACAATTGACTATTCTGAAATACAAATGATTGTTCGGAAATACAATTGACTATTTCTGAAATACAATTGACTATTCTGAAATACAATTTACAGTTTCTGAAATACAATGGACTATTTTTGAAATACAATTGGAAAAGGTGTAGTTCGCTTATAATAGCATACAGCACCATATAATCTTAATACAGTTAAAACAAGATTTCGAGGGTAACGTCAACGCAGCTTAAGTTGATTTTCTAACAGTCGCAATGATGTTACTTAAACTAAAAATATTCTACAATATTTATATAAAAAAATATGTAGTCATTCTCTGATTTAAGTAATAATTTTAACACTTTTGTTTTTATACACATAACGATTTTATGGAGACTCTAGATTTTTAAAAACTTCGGGTTCAAAAGAGATCTTTTTCCCGATCGCCAAGATAAAAATAATTAATTTGCTTGTTTTTTTTTTAGGTATACGATGGCTGAAATCTTGTTATAAATTAAAATATCAAAGGAAGCAAAAGAAAACTGTAAAAATTTATCATTTTACAGCATTGAAACATCTTCGATTGAGGCCTTTTATTTAAAAAAAAAAAAATTATTAACCAACGTCTTCTATTTTCCTTCATCTTCATTTGTACTTCGTTATTTTTACAGCTTTTTGTAAATTATAATCAATTCCTAAAAATAATTTATTTTTTATTTTTTTTTGCAATTTCTTTAGAAAAATATCATTAATATCAACATCTCTGCTAAATGTGAATGATATCGAAATTATATTTGTTTAACTAAATTTTAAATACACCTATACCTGCATTTAGATCTAAAAAATTCATTGTATTAATAAAATATTATACATTTTTGTTGTTGTAACGAATGACCCGCGTTATAAGAGGGAATGGTGTGCATGAATAATTCCCATTTGCTGTGTCATCAATATATCAAACATTATAGTAACAATAACAATAACAACAACAACAGCAACATTACAACAATATCCTTGTTCTTTTTCTTGTTTACAGCCGCTTCTTGTATTTGTAGTTTGTTTTTTTTATTATGAAATGCTTAAATGTTACATTTAGATTTACTGCTTTTTAGCTAGATTGTAATTATTTTACATGCAAATATATAAATTGTATGTTAGAATAGAAAACTATAAACTAAGGTCTCGTCTAACGGTTTCAAAAAAAAAGCGGTAAAAATTTTGTTTAATGAAATATTTTAATTTAGGTAATCATGGAGGATGCCCGGAAATAGTTATTAGACTTTAGCTAAATGCAATGCATTTTCTGGTCTGCTAAAAAAATTCATCACCATCACCTTACTAACTCACAACTTAAAAAGAAAAAGCTATATGAGAATTAATGCACGTTGACTAATTGAGTTTAGATTGAATTTACCTACGAACTCTAGCTGTACAGAAAAAAATTATTGCCAAAAAATTTCAATAATTTTTTTTTGATTTTTTGTTAATTTTCAATTAAAAGTTTAATTATATCAATTAAATTTTTAATTAATAATTAATAAACACTATTGACAACATAAAAAAGTCATATTATTTTGATTTGTTTTATATATTTACTTTTATTACAGTTATTTAAATTGCAAAAAAATCAAAAAAAAAAAAAAAAAATATTAAAAATATTTTTAATTTTACGCGAGTTAAAAAAGCGTCATAACTTAATTTTTTATGAAAGAGAACCGCCCTCATTGTTTAAATTAACAAAAACAACATAGTCTATGTAGCGTTTTATGCATCAGAGTGTATACACATCAGTGTTGCCAGATAAGCGGATTTGGCTTTAGATTTGAAAATTTATTAATAAGAAAAAATAAATTTTTATAGATCTTTTAGATTGATAACACTGCACAGCAATTTCAAACTTTTTCCAAAATTACGGGGTTCCGACGATTGATTCTTGTTAAGCAGAAAAAAAAATATACGTGTGTCGGCGTTTTGATAGTTTACATCGGAATTTCATTTTAGAGGCGGCTTAAGTTTCCCAGCTCTGGCCTGTCGGTATATAATACGACGTTTTCTTTACATCTGCGGTGCAGGGTATGTTCAGAAAATGGTATAAAAAATATTTTTCTAGAACATATTAACCCCCTAACTCCCCCTCATAATGGCATTTTTTGCCTAAATTCTATCAAATTGTAAAAACCACCCCGAAAAAGGGGAAGGGCGGGGATGAAATGTTCTACAAAATGTTGGTCATAAGATTATACTATATATGTCAGAACATATTAAAGCCCAAAACTTAACACAAATACCAAAAACCAGACAAATTCAAGATTGCTCATTAAATTTCTAGTCAGATTTTGGGATGACCTAAATGTTATGTTGGTGATCCCAAATCTGACTTATAATATGTTGGTCATCCAAAAATTTGACTAGACATCTCATGAGCAATCTTGAATTTGATTGGTTTTTGGTGTTTGTGTTAAGTTTCCGGTTTTGGTGTGTTCTGCAATATATAGTAGAATTATATGGCCAACATTTTTGTAGAACATTTCATCCCCGCCCTTCCTCTTTTTCGGGATGTTTTTTGCAATTTGTTAGAATAAAGCCAAGAAATGCCGTTATGAGGGGGAGTTAGAGGGTTAATATGTTTTACAAATATATTTGTCATACCATTATCTACAAAGTTGTTGAACATACCCTACACATCAGATGTCAAGAAAACAAAGTTTTATATACCGATATGCTGCAAGTACAGGCCAGAGCTGGGATACTTAAACCGCCTCTAAAATGAAACTCCGATGTAAACTATCAAAACGCCGACACACGTATATTTTTTTTGGTCTCCTTAACAAGAGTCAATTGTCGGAAACCCGTAATTTTTTTTTTTGTGTTGAACTGTGTGCAGAGCTTGATGATTCATTTTATTTCATATTTATAATTTTATGAATCTATCAATAAATTATAATCACTTCACATCAATGATTAAATTTTGACTCGATTCAGTAATTGGTTTTGTGATTCTGTTTGCGAATGATTTTTGGTTCTTTGATTTGTTAAAATTCAATCAATTTGATTGATTTTATGAAAGGAATCAAAAAAAAATCATATTCATTCTCTGAATTTGATATTAATTGAATAAAGTAGAAAATTATTCAAACAATGAACAGAACTTTGCAAATCGATTCGTTAAAAATTTAATCAGATTTAAAAATTAAATCAAGGAATCATGTTTTCAAAGGTCTATTTTAAATTTTAAAAAATTGTTAAAATTTGATAAAATTTTAATTCTTTTATGAGGCCACCCACCCTTTTTCTGGAATATTTATTTTTAATTTTTAGCAAACAAAACCTTCGAAAAATCATTTTAGAAAAAAGGTAAATTTGTTTATGTAACAATTTGTTAAGGATTTTTGGGTATTTAAACTTGAGAATGGGAACATGAGAACAAACGTTTTTGGCAACACTGCGGATGCGCCTGTATCAGTTATAATAAAGTTGGTACCTCAGCATTTTTTGTGGTGCTATTGGAACCTCAAAAGTACTATGGTACTCCTATGAAATTTATAAATTTTCATGCGTTGATGAATTACACGCAAACATATGTATATTTGATAAAAAAAAAAAATTGAAAATTTGATTAAAATTTTAATTGATTTAAATATGGAATTTTAATAAAAAATTTTAATTGATTTAATTGATTTTTGGTTAATTGATTAATTGATTTTTGGTTAGAACTTTAATTAAAGTTTTAATTGATATAATTAAAACTTTAATTGAAAATATGGAAGATTTTTGATTAAAAATTTAATTGATATGATCATAAAAATAATTGAAAAATTTCAATTAATTTTAATAAAAAAAATTAATTGATATAACAAGCTCTTTTGCTAGTTAAAATTCAATTAAATTTTTAATTGTATATACAAATATTTAATTGAAACTCGATTTAAGTTTTTTCTGTGTGTGCTTAGTAATCTCCAAAATTACCATACAATTAGCTATTAGCTGATGTTGCCACCTGTTTCCCTTTTGCAGTTCTTTTCATAGAACCTAAAATGTAAATTGAAACATTTGTTTGCAGGCATATGTTTTGATTCACTTCAATATTTTTTTTTGGTAGTGTTGATTTTTTTCGATTTTAAAAATAAATATATATTGTCAGTTGCAAACATCTTATATATTTTTAAAATTTTGCATATTTTAATATATTTTTCTTGTCAGTTTTATCTTACTAATGTTTAGCTCTTTTAGAAGCTTTGATAAGAATTTTTACCTACTATTTTCTTTTAGTGTATAATCTAAATTGAACATATAATTTCACTAAGAACTACCATTCAAATTTCATTGGCCGTTAAACGTGTCTAACTAAATTGTAATAACATTTAAAATGAAATGTATGTGAATAATTTTTGAGATTGAGTGCTAGCAATTTACATCATCCTTGAAATAATTTCTTGTTGATTTTAATTTAAAAAATGCAAGCAAAACACAACACTGCAAGTTCGTTCAAGTGTAAATAGTAGTAAGCAATTTTTTTGTTGTTGTAGTAAATTCATTTCATACAAATAACAAGAATTAATGATTTCTTACAGTAAAGCAAATGAAAGATATTGAAATAATTGCAATAAATGTAATGTAATATATAGAAAAATACTTACACAGAGGAAAAAAAAATACTGGCTAAAAGATATAATTATATTTGTATTAAAATCTAATGTTTTTGTGAAAATTTTTATAGTAAGCATGAATCTTATTAAAGTAAATATGATTTTTGTTAAAATAAGGTTTTTCATATTTAAATTAATATTTCAGCGGTTTGTATTTTGTTTTCGTTTTTTTTTAATTAAAAGACATATTAATTTAAACGAAAGCAATTTTAATAGGAAGGTATTCTTGGGGACCTAACGTTTTTTTTGAAATTAGGATATGTGATAGAGGTAGGGAAACTAGTTCACATGCATACATTTTTAACGGCCTAATCTCAAATTTAGTGGGTAAAAATCGGAAACAAAATCTTTATAGACTTTTTTTGTTCATAGATTTTTTAACATTTCAAATAAATACCAGAAACATTTTAATGGACTCTCCCAAACGTACGGATTCATAAGCCCGGCTTCTACTGTACGTTTACGGTCAAAGCTTGTACGTAAACGGAACATTAACGGACCGTAAAATTAAATTTTTAAAAACAATAAGTTTTGACTCCGTTTTGGTGTATCTGTTTCTGTACCGTCAAATACGGACCACTGTTTTTTTTAGCTTTTTCCCTTGCTTTTGGATTCGTTTAATTATCAAAAACAAATACTTAAATATACATAAGGTAAATATTTATGGAATTTAAAACATGATGTGTGCAAATTTATGTAGATTTGCAAATAAAAATATTACCTGACATTTTATAACAAATTTTCAAATTTGCATTATTTGCTACGTCATATCGTAAATACCACCATTTAAACCTAAATTAAATTTTTTTTTATTTTTTCATGATTTTTAATGGGCCACAGCCGCATTGATTGATGGATGCTAATTGTGCTGGACATAAATATGGTTTTTGTTTGTAATTTTGTTTGGTATTTGTTGTATTTAGTTTGTAAAAGTTTTGTTTTTTTATTTTAAATATCTTTGTAAATAAATTTAGAGGAAAAAAAAAATAATATTTGCTATCAAAAATTAAAACTATTGGCATTTACACAAATCCGTTTTTTATTGGAAACACGGTACCAATACGCACCGAATACGGACCCATAAACGGTCCGTCATTGATGGTATTTCAAAGGATTCAAATTAGTTTCGATGTTACTTAAAATCCGCTTTATGGCTCGTTTACGGATCCAGAAAACGGTGCGTAAATTGAGTTTGATTCCGTTTACGATTGACCGAAAACGGTACGTAAACGGAACGTATTATTTTTTGGATATAATTAAACTAATTTTTTGTTATATTCAGCCCATTTTATTGTTTAATTTCAATCATTGTTTAATAATCGACAAAAGTAGTAAACAATAGAAAATCTTTTTAAGTAATCTTTGATATTTAACTCACAAAACGTTAGAAAACACGATTTTTGTAATTTGTTATTTTAAATTTGAAAGTTTTTTTTTTTATTTGTATGTGTAATTGCAAAGCACAACACACACACAAAGGTTGATAATTTTATTTTAATTTTGTATTTAAACAACTATGTACAGGTTGGTTAAAAAGTTCCTGCGCTCACCAACAGATGGCACTGATAGCTCCAAACTTTTTTTCTCAAGTTGGTATAACTGTCCTGAGAACACATGCAAAGTTGCAAGTCATTCTGTCAATTCTTTCTTTGTTTACAAGCCATTTGAAGTTGACGTGTCATTGATTTTTTAATATGGAAAAAATTTAATATCGTGCAGTCATTAGATTCTTTGTTTTGAAGGGTTTAAAAGCAAAGGAAATATATGAACAATTGTTAGAAGTGTATAAGGAGTTCTCACCTTCAAAACGCACCGTTGAATTTTGGGCTGGTTAATTTAAACGTGGTCGTACCAGCCTTAAAGACGATCCACGCGAAGGACGACCAAAAACTGCAACCACAGCAGAAATCATTGAGCAGGTACATAACATGGTTAGTGAAGATCCAAGTTTGACTAAGCGTGAAATTGCTAATGCCACAGGCATCTCAGAGGAACGAATACTCCATATTTTACATGAAGAATTACGTATGAAAAAACTGTTTGGAAAGTTAGTGCCGCACACATTAACAATTCAACAAAAACTGGATCGAAAACAAATTTCTCAGCGTAATTTTGAGCGTTTTAAGCCGAATAAAACCGACTTCTTGCGTCATTTTATAACTATGGATGAGACTTGTATCTACCACCATGATCCTAAATTGAAACAAGAACGTTTACCGCGGACTGAAGCTAGTTGTTCAGCTCCAAAGCAGGTGAAGTCACAACGATCAGCAAAAAAGGTTATGGCATCAGTTTTTTGGGATGAAAAAGGAATTTTGTTGATTGATTATCTTCAGAAAGGTAAAACAATCAACTCTGAATATTATTGCAGCCTTTTGGATCAGCTGGATGAAAAAATTCGTGAGAAAATACCTGGTTTAAAGAAGAAAAAAATAATTTTTCATCAAAACAATGCACATGCTCACAAAAGTGTTTTGACGATGGCTAAATTCAAAGAATTAAAGTACGAATTGCTTGAACATCCACCGTATTCACCAGATTTGGCTCCCAGTGACTACTATCTCTTCAGAAAACTCCAACAATTCCTTCGTGGAAAGCATTTTTCGTCAAATGAAGAGGCCATAGCAGCCGTAGACGGTTATTTTGCAGAGCTTCCGGAAAACCATTATAAGGATGGGATAAAATTGTTGGAAGATCATTGGAACAAGTGTATTGAGCTTCTAGGAGATTATATTGAGTAAAAAAATATATTTCGTAACAAAAACAGTATTCTTTCATTTCGAGCGCAGGAACTTTTCAACCAACCTGTATTTTGATAAAAAACGATAGGGAATTATTTGAATTTCTATTATTAGAAAAAGAAGACATAAAATTTATCAACTTCAACTTAAAGTCCTTATTTCTTGTTTTTTTTTAATGTCTAAATCAAATAGTTAAACAAGTAAGAGCGGCTTAATTCGGCTATGCCGAATCTTATATACCCTTCACCATGGTTAGGAAAAAACTGAAGTTTATATATGGACATATATGGAATGAACAGATTTATATACGGACGCCTTTAAGAGGAAATTAACCATTTAGTTTGGTGATTAAACTTGGACTCGGGAAGATTTATGTTTCCGGAAAATAGGTATTTAAAAAAAATTTATGTTTTGGGCATAACTTTTTTGTATCTGCACCGATATTTCCGAGTTTTTTTTTAGCAAATATGTTATACTAAAGATTTTCGATCTTTTGCTATATAAGACGTATCCATAGGTCATATTACAGCTCTTAAATAATATATGAGAAATAAAATAATATATGAGAAATAAAATGGTTTAAAAATCTTTTTATAAATTCTTTTAAATCGGAGCAAAAAATAGAAATAAAAGGGTTTTTATAAAAATTTTGATGTTCTTAGCCTATTTATGAATTATTTAATTATCAATATAAAATTTTATTTAAATTAATTATTAAATGTTAAAAAAAAAAAAAAATAAAAAAAAAGTCTTAAGAAAATAAAAAAAAAATTGTACAAAAAAAAGTTGAATTAACCGGGTGTAGGATTCGAACCCGCGGCCTTAGAGAAAAAAAAGCATTTGTGACATAGCGTTTAGACAACTGAGCTATTAAGATCATGTGGAATCATCGTTAATAGAATTAAATAAACAGTTTTCGTTCAATAGGGATTTGTTTGGTTTTTATTTAAATGACACATCTTTGTATTGGTTTGTTGTTTGTGTATAAAAGATGAAGAGGTGAAAGAAAAGAATTTCATGCAATATTCCTTATCGAGCTAAAGATCCTTTATTTATAAAAAAATTTAATTATAAATATTTATTTATCCCAATATTTCGTCACCACATTGGGTGACTTCTTCAGGGGCAAAAAAAAACAATTTCCCCTGAAGAAGTCACCCAATGTGGTGACGAAATATTGGGATAAATAAATATTTATAATTCAATTTTTTATTAATAAAGGATCTTAAGCTCGATAAGGAATATTGCATGAATAGAGAAGATCGAAGAAAACTAAAATAATTATTTTGAAAAGAATTTCAGCAAATAGATGTTTTGTTATGCGTAATATTCAACATTCATATAAAAACAAAGAAATTTTACGGAAAAAATTAGAGGTAGCCCTGGTTTTTTTTGCTAATATCTCAGCCATTTATCAACCGATCTGGCTGATTTTTAATAGCAAACAGAAATGGATCACATGTAACAGAAATATATAACAATCAAGTCCTCAGCATGTCTGGGGTCTTCGGAAAACCAATTTCGACCCACAGACGGACTGACGGACATCGTTAAATCAACTTCGCTCTTCATAAGGACCCAGAATATATATACTTTATAGGGTCTAAGATCAATATTGTAGAATTTACAAACGGAATGACAATCTTATATATACCCTTCCACCTGTGGTGAAGGGTGTAAAAATATATTTCTATGAATTTCTATGGATTCTTTTATTAACAACAAATTTAACATATTACTTTTTAAAAAAACTGCAGTCGGTAACGATGTGTAACTTTCAAAAAATCCTATTTACCTAAACTGAATTTTTAGAAGTATAAAAAATTAAAAAAAAATTATAAAAAGGGTTAATTTTTATCCGCTCATAGAAACAGGTTTGAAATCAAACAAGGAAAGTATTACTGACGTCACCCACAAAATCAAATTGATTAAATTTTTAATCTGCAAATTGTAGACTCACACACACTATAAACACATGTTGTGTGAATAACCTTATATGTGTGTGTAAACTTCTTGTATTTCGAATTGAAATAATTTTGTATATAAACCAACAATTTAAATAAAAACAATATTGTTTTTTTTATTTATTTTTTTTTTTGAAACAGATAGCAAACAAAAATTAAAACTTTTAATAACTGTAACGGAATGAGATAAATCACAAAATTCTGTTTTGTAGGTAAATTTTTATTAAATTTCATACAAATAAAAAAATAAAATTAAACTGAAAAAATTGGCAAATGACAGTAAATCATTTTGAACAAATGTATCAAAAAGTTAAAATAAACGTTTCTTTGAAGAACGAATGAATATAACTTTGATTTTAACTTAACTGAAAACTTTTTAATTAAACTACAAATGCTAAAAAAGCCAGATAATATTATCAGTGAGAACATAAATATATCTTATCTTATATATAAATAATATATCTTCTAGAAAACCTTGAAATGCTTCTTGAATAAGTGATCTCAATAATATTCAGATACTTAAATATTAATGTTTATTTTATGCAATTTATTGTAATTCGCTTTATTTTTTTCTTTTTTATATATATTAATAAATTAATTGTATAATTTTAAATTATATTTTGTCAGCTCGTCTCACGAAGCCATTTTGACGCGAGACAAGATATCAACTAAATTGTATTATTTTGAAATTATTTAATAAAGTATTTAAAAAAATGTCGCCCATTCTCACATATGTTAAACATAGCAAAATCCTAAATATTCATTTTTATTTTGTCTCCTCTAACACATATTCAAATATCAGTGTTATCGAGGAATCACCCCGGTGATACCTTCCTTATTTGATTTCAAAACTGCTGCTATTAAATTCAATACTGTTTCTGCTTGATTTAATTTTTTTTTATTTATATAGGATGCCAAGTGTAACCAGTGATTAAAAGAAATACTTATTCAATTGAATAACTAACTATATCTTTTTTTTATGTCACAATTTATGTTGCTAGGTATTTTTTTTTATTAATACCATTTTTAACATGTTAATCCTCTTAAAAAAAGAAGTATATAAAATAAAAATTTCCTTTGTTAAATTGTGTATTGTTAGTGAATATTATATTTTTATATACCCTTATGAATTAAATCAGTTAAACCGTTTTATATTTCCTTAACATCTTCGTTTTTTTAAAATTCTTTGTATTGGTAAGCGGTTCACAGTTCGTGGGAATAAGCTCTAATCCGAAATCTTTTTTTTTTTTGAGATTATTGCCATTTAAATCGAAATCCTAAATTTTTATTTAAAAATTTTAATTTTTCACTCAAAAAAAAAAATTGGACTAGAATTTAGAAAAATTAACTTATTTGGAGGAAAAATTAAAATGTAAACGGCGACACTTTTTTTTACCAATATTTAAAAAAAATTTTCTTGGCGCGAGGAAACATATAAACTGAATTGTATTAAATTCGAAATTATTAAATAAAATATTAAAAAAAAAGAAAATTTAGAAACAAATTTGACTTAAAATTTGGTAAAAATTTCTAAATTATAGAAAAATTTTACTACTGAGAAGTAAATTTTTATTAGAAAACAGTAAAATTTCCTTCTAATTAGTTCACATGACATCTTAAATTTTACTGTTGATTACCAAATGTTTCATTAGTTTTAAGAAAAAAATTATTTTATTTAAGTTCATTAGATAAGTTTTTTTTTTACTAAAAACAGGACTAAACTCCTTAAAAATAAGAAAATATTTTAAGTTAAATAGCACTTCTTTTAGGTGAAAATTATCCTTAAATTTGATCAAAATTTTCTTATAAATATGAAACTGTTTCTACGATAAAGCTAATATATTTAACCATATATTTTAAAATACTTTTAACTCATTGTGTAAGTATTTGCAGAGCGGAGGACTTCCGCTTTGTAAGGACGCTGCTTTAACAAGCTTTTTGCTATACATTTTTGTCTTTAAATTAAATTGATTTATACTAAACTCATGTATTCAAAATATAAATTAAATTTTATTAGCAAAAAGGTAAACAAATTCAAAAAATGTACTGCAGGATATCCTGAAACGTAATGAATTATGGCAAGGTCAGATCCTTTTCGTAGTTAATTAACGGTTTTACTTGAGAGAACTACAAGTAGGGACGCCCTAAGTGACACACGGCGTCTATGGCTAAGGAACGCTGGGGGTCCTTTGTCTTCTTAAATTAACTAAATTAAGGAAATTGTTGCAAAAACACAAAATATCACAGTTACATTTCTTTATATTATTGGAAAATGGAAATATGTCTGTCTATAAGTTTATTTTATGACTTTTTTAGCTTAATTTTTAATTAAAATCTTAAAATTTTAACTATTTTTATTAATAAGCGAAAAAAGACACTAATTCTTCGATAAATATAAAGTTTAATAGGCAATGTCAATTAAAGGAAAGCCATTTTGCCGTAATGTATAAAATGTGTTTGCAAATTAGAAATTTTTTACCTTTTATTAACAAAATTTTAAAATATATTTTAAGCAATTTAAGTTCAATATTTAATACAGTTAAGATTAGGAATGGACACGTGAGCCATTTTTGACTCACACTAACTCACGATCACTAACCAAAAATTACAATCATGCACGATCATTTTTTTAAAATTTTTCTGAACTAAGTTACATGAAAATTTTCCTTAGAAATAGTTCAATAGTTCAAATCTAGTAAATTTTTATTTTTTTTTTTGTTTTTAATTGTCTGAACTAATTTTTAGAAAACAATTCTTCAAAATTAGAAAGTGGTAAACTTAAAAACTTAATTTGGAAATTGCTTTCTAAAATTTAGTTAATTCTACTACACGCGAACAAAAAATGAACACACATTAAGTTCAAGTACTTTAAGTTAGACAATTTTTTTGAACTAAATGGGAGAAAATTATGGTTTTACTTTTTTTTTTAACTAAACTTAGTTTTATTGCATTTAAGTATACAAATTTCTTAAAACTGACACATTTTTCTTAAAAATTGATAAATTTCATTAATATACTTATTTTTGTTTCTGAGTATATTAACTATTACTTTTTAACCCAAACATAGGATTTTTTTTTTATTAATTTTAAGAACATTTTTCTAAGTTTTAATAATATTTTACTTAAATTGAGGAAAATTTTCATACTATTTTAAAGGAAATTTTGGTTTATTGTTTAGTTTATGTTTTTTTTTTGAGTATTTAAACTACAAATTAATAGTTGTAGTACATTTAAATTTGCATTGCAATATTATAGCTTTCCAAATAGTGTTGTCAATATCGAATGTCTATTGTATTTGTGGGATAAATAAAGTTTACCGAAATGACTTCAAAATTGGGGATTCACTGAAATATTACACCTCGTTGCTTTGCGATTATCTATATCAGCTATCGTTGGTAAGCCTGATGAAGTGCCTTCAAAATAATAATAATATAACATCCAGAGATGGAAGTTGGTTAAAAAATATCGTATTATATTATAAAACAAATAAGAGGACAAATTTTAGATAAAATTGTATCAAACTACATCTCAATTCCTCAAATAAGATCTAAATGTATCAGATTACATTTAATATGATACAAATAGATGCTATCATTTTTGGATAAAATTATTATTTCGGGTAAAATATACGAAATAGTTTTTTTACATAGAAAATTAAAATTTTTGCAATTTCAACCCAGATTTTTAACAAAAAAAGCTCCATTGAAGATTGTTATTGCAAAATTATTCTTGGTAGTCTCAATTTTAGGTGAGAGCTGGTTGCCGCGAACCGTGGAGTACTAGAGTGTAACTCCATTAGTTGTTATTGTTGTTGTATTATGAAATACAATGACCATTCACTTGTATACTCACACATACAAACACATACTCACTTTCATAAACAATACGCGTTTTGGTTACTATTGTTTGGTTTTTTTTTTTGAAAATATAAAGATTCCTTTAAAACCCCAACACATTGTATATAACTACTGTGTGTGTTTGGGTTTGTGTTTGTGTATGTGTGCATTTTTACTTCTTTAGCAGGAAGTTAACTTTTTGTATACATTTGTTGTTGCTGTTATTTCCATTCATACTTGTACTTTAGAGTTGTTAAACAACACATGCTTTACACTTGGTTGGGCTGCGTATTTATTTACTGGTTTTAAATGTTTTGTTGTTGTTATTATTGTTCGTTATACTATATTGTTAAGAAATTCCTTTCATTTTAAAATTTCCATAATAAGTTTTGGAAAATTGAATTTAATATGTCTTAAAGAAAAGGCAGTCAGTCACTTAAACAACTTAAATTCTATTAAAAAGTGTTCTTTATGGATTTAAAAATAAATCTAATAAAATAAGTGAAAATAGGATATTGTTCAACTGTGGAAGCTAGTCCTAATTATACCCCTTATTTATACTACGATATACACAGAGAATAAAAATTTGAGAATCAATTTTAAACAACTTTAAATTAAATAGAAGCAGTTTGGAAATCAAATCAACAAATTTGGAAATCAAACCGAAAAATTAGTAAAGATGTTGTGGTATATTAAGTATTCTAGTCTTTAGCTCTTTTTTTTTTTTTGCTGAAACTTTAGTTATTTTATTTATTTTATTTTTAAGCAATAAGCTAACTTTGAACTAATTATTTACTAATTAATTTTGTTAACAAAACTGTGCTGATCAACATTCAGACAAACAAGAGGTAGATGTCTCTGCTTGTCTAAATGTAGTACAGACAATAAATAACACGAAAAATACAACTCTTTCACGAAGTCAAAATACATCTGTGGAAGACTTTGGAACCTATATATCATATATAGATCTCGAAAATGTGAATATAGTGAAATAAAATATTGTGTTAATTCCGATTTAATTAAGTTATTCACTCAGAAAAATAAATTTGTAGAAATATTTGTAAATGGTTTTCAATCCCACTTTACCATTTTTGTACTGATTTTAAGTAAAAAAAATATTATTTAGCAAATCTTTTTGCTATTTACATGTTACGAATTACAGAATTTTTACAGAATATTTACAAATTTTTGTTGCTAATTTCGGAAATCATTTTACAAATTTTTGAAAACCGATTTGTTAAAATTAACAAAAAAATACTAATTTTAAAAAGTGGATATTGAAGGAAATGTTATTTCTAATTAAAACTTACATCTACAAACTTAAATTGCCTTAAAATGTTACATACGATAGATTAAAAAAAGGGATCGGAGGTAAATATACCGATTCATGTTTAAAAATAGAACATTCCTTTAAAATAGCACTAAGAAGTTTTTTAAGTTCTAAAAAAAGAATTGGCTAAAATATTTTTTAAAACAGAATTTACCAAGTTAAAACAAAATGATAAATTCATAAACGAATTTAACAATTTTTAGGCCTTTGATTTTTTTTAATTTTGTATAAAATATTTTTTGAAAAAAATAAATAAAATAAAAAATTGTTGATGTTTAATAAAAAAATAAACTTAAAATTTTGTGTAAATATTAATAATATTTATTAATTTTTTTTGTTGCTAATTTTAGCAAACGGATTTTAAATTCCACTTTGCAAAAAGTTTACTAAAATTTAGTAGCGGTTACTAATTTTTCTACTAATTTCATTGTACTATACGTGAGCATGTGTTGCTAAGAATAGCAAAAATACCGCTGGGCTCAAATTAGCATTATTTACTGTACATTTAAATTTTTTAACCATAAAGCCTGAACAAAATATTTAAAAATAAAGATCCTCTATGGAATTTAGCGAAAATAAAACAAATATGCAGAATGTAAATAATTGAGGCAATTTTGTTTCTATTTAATTTATAATTATGTATTTTGATATAATTTTTTAATTTTCATTAAATCAAGTCGACAATGCGGAGGTCAGGATTTCATTTTTTATGTTTTACAAATCGTTGTAAATTATTTTCAAAATCACACAAAAACAATGTATTTAAATTTTTGGGAAATAAATTAACCAAAATATAATGTTTCCTAAAATTTGATGAGTTTTTAGCAAGAATCCACTAATTGTTAGCACAACTTTTTCCGAACTTACAAATTTTTTTGTAAACAATCAGCTCACTGGTTTTTATCAACACGATTTTGCTGACATTAGGTATTTTTCTGCAGTTTGCAGAACTAACTAAAATTTTACTGACTCAGCAACATTTTTTGCTAAATTTATAAACCTTGTTTGAGTGTGAAATAAAGAAGTCAGTTGAAGTTCTATCGGACAGTGAAAATATAGCGGATTTGAAAGGACCAAACCCTTGATTGGTAAAAATAGGATCACAACATGTCTTGTGGCCGGTGAAAACAGCACCGATTTGAAAGGACTAGTAAAAATAGAACCCATCTGAAGGTATTGAAGGAGTATTGCTATGTAATACAGTATATTGGCCGTTATGGCTTTTGTATTATAGTTGAATTATAAATAAATAAATATTTCTGTGATCTGTGCCCTGGCCGGTGAAAAGAGGACCTATTTTATTTAGTCCAACAATAGTTTTTGATGTTTTTTGATGTTCATAATCCATCATTTTATAAAAAGTTAAAAATCTTGCAAAGAGCTTTTTTAAACCTTTTTTTAAAATATATTTAAAATAAGTGGCAACCCTGTGACCAAAACATAGGCAATATGAATATAAAAATGTTTGTCTTCTTGTGTTATTTTAACTCGTGTACAGATAAATTAAAATTTCTTAAATTTCAATCATGTTTTAATATTAAAACTTTGTAATTTTTTACCCCCTAAACATGAGATTGACTATTAATTGTTTGTTCGCGATAATAAGAAGGGTTTTTGGCTGGATATGAAGGAAGAAACAATTCCCCCTGTTATTCTCTAAAATCCCCTCTTAGCAGATGTTTAACATACATGGTACTTAAGCATTGAGGGGACTTACTAATTGATGATTTACCCATTGCATTGTAATTAAATTATTTTCGTTATCATCATATTAATAAATGATCCTTTAATTAATAATCCTTCATTTTATTTCATAAAGTTAAAAAAGCTGAAGTTTGATTTGAAGTTTTGATTTCGTTGATTAATTGCAATTGTTTGGAGTTTCATTATCATTGGTAATACATTAATTCACAAATTCAGAATTAAAAGTATTTTTAATATATTAGGTTATTGGTTGAGCCTTGAATATGAATTGATATCAATTTTAAGCCTCTATCACATCTATAAATTTCAGTTGAAAAAAACCGTAAGCAAAAATAACTAAATCTATAGGAACTATGACCTATATTGTCTATAAGCATTAAAGGGTTAACAGAAAAATCTTCGGAAATCATAAGAATTTAGAAAAATCGGTAATACAAAAAGTATAATCAAATCGATAAATAGCACGAAAATGCAAACTAGCTGCATTTTATTTCATTCCCTGTGATAAGTTTCTCAATTCCATTCGTTTACTCTTCCATTACATTTCATTTCTCTTGCCTAATGTTTCAATTCCACTCATTCTCCGTTCTATTTTATTTTATTTGTTGTTTAAATTTCAGATTTATAGCCAAAGCGGTTTAGACAGGCCATTTTTGAACTCCCATTTTTACCACATTCCTGCCGAGAATTATAAAAACTGCCTTTCTGGAGAATTAGCATATACTTCAGGGAACATTTATTTTAAATTTCAAGTTTCAAGCCAAAGCGGTTTGGAAAGACCATATTTCATAGTTCTGGTTTCTGGCCAAAGCGGTTAGGACAGGATGTCAAAATGGAAACATTTCCTTTCGCCCTTCTCTGTGGGAGTTGTAATAGTCCCGTTTTAGGGCCTTTGGCAGCTGAAAATTTTGCTGTTATTACGAGAAATTTTGCTGATTTGAGCCCAGCGTTATTTTTTGCTAATCTTAGCAACACAAAATTAGCTGCCGCTACTAAATTTTAGTAAACTTTATGTAAAGTAGAATTTAAAACATATTTGTTAAAATCAGCAAAAAAAATACTAAATATTATTAATATTACCCATGTAAAAATCGAAATATATATGAACATACATGATCATACATGGGCATACATGGTCATATACGTCCATACATGATCTCATATATGACCATATATCTTCGGATCCGAAATTTGAGGGTATATGGTGATATATGTGCATATATTATCATACATGCTCATATATTTTTTGTATATGATCATATACGTCCACACACCCTCAAATTTCAGATCCGAAGATATATGATAATATATGAGATCATGTATGGTCATATATTGAACAATGTATGGACGTATATGACCATGTATGCCCATGTGTGATCATATATGTTTCGATTTTTACATGGGTAGTACAAAATTTAACATTTATTTTTTTTTATCGAGCATCAAAATTTTTTTAATTTATCTATTTTTTTTTTTTAATATTTTAGACCAAATTACAAAAAAAAATCAAAGGCGTAAAAATTGTAAAAATATAAACAAATTTATCATTTTGTTTTAATTTCTTTAATTTTAGTCAAGTTTTTAACTCTTAAAGTTAAATTTTAATTGTTTTTAGGGCTGATTTTTAGAACCAAAAAAACTTTTTAGTGCTATTTTAAGTGGATGTCAAATTTTTAGTCATGAGTTGGTATATTCACTTTTGATCCCTTTTTTTAATCTATGTAACATTTTAAGACAATTTAAGTTTGTAGCTGTAAGTTTTAATTACAAATAACATTTCCTTCAATATCCACTTTTTTTAAAATTAGTAATTTTTTTTTGCTAATTTTAGCAATTCGGCTTTGAAAAATTTGTAAAATGATTTCTGAAATTAGCAACAAAAATTTGTAAATATTCTGTAAAAAATCTGTAATTTTTAAAATATAAATAACAAAAAGATTTGTTAAATAATAATTTATTTACTAAAAATCAGTATAAAAATTCTAAAGTGGGATTGAAAGCCGTTTAGAAATTTGTATACTATTCTTTTTCTGAGTGTATAATGCACGAACAATACTGTATATTACGACATTTTTTTTTTCGTAATTTTATGTATGGATTATTATGAGTGTAAAATTTAAAATTAGCATTAATCATAAATCTTTTGACATCATTAACTGAGGCGATATTGTAATTCTTAACGTTACTTAGTTATATTTAAATTTAATAAGTGTTAATGAAAATTGTTTGTAAAAAATACTAATGAAAAACCTCTTAACATTTAATTAAAAGAATTTCTGTTGCCTTTATAAATTCTATGAATATTATTCGTATTTTAAATGAAATTAAATTGCTAACGAGTAAAGTAAAATTTACAAAAATTTCCATCCTTGTAGTAGGTATTTTTTTTTTAACTCAACGACAAATATTATTATTCTTGGAATAATAAAAGAAAAACTTTTTTTTGCATAGCATACATGCAAAAGATATATAAGGCTTTTTGCAGAAAAATAAAAAAAAAAAAATGAAGTTTTATTTAATTAAAAATTTAATTATCAACCAGTTAAAAAATATTATCGAATAAACTTATAATCTTATTAATAAAAAATGTTATAAAAAATTGAAAATGTTCCTATATTTAACTACAGCTACTTCGCCTAGACTTTGGCATGGGTGCGATATAATTTCTTTTGGATATTTAATATGGAAAGCTTCATATACATAACATACATCCATCTATAGGGTCCGCCATCTAACGTTTTTTTTTCAACTAGTGCTTGTTTCGTGAATGGTAACACTTAGCTCATGTCTGATTTGACAGATAATTAGTTTTATCCTTCCGCTGAACGAATATGGTTGTGTATACGCAAGAACAACGCTGGGAAATATTGCGACATTACTTTGAAAATCATGGTAATGTTGCAGAATGTCATCTTTTAAGATGAAGCTCATTTTGATCTTGGCGGGTATGTAAACAAGCAAAATTGTCGCATTTGGGGCACAGAAAACCCGCACGCATACATTGAAAAGCCGATGCACCCAAAACGAGTCACTGTTTGGTGCGGATTTTGGTCCAGAGGCATAGTTGGGCCATTTTTCTTCGAAAATGAGCAAGGAGTGGCCGTTTCAGTCAATGGCGATCGTTATAGGGCCCTGTTGAACGAATTTTTGTTCACAAAAATTGAAGAGGAGGATATTGGCAACATTTGGTTTCAACAGGACGGCGCTACGTGCCACACAGCCGAAGCTACAGTCGATGTTTTGCGCCCTGTTTTTGAAGATCGCATTATCAGCAGCAGAGCTGATGTCGTTTGGCCACCTCGGAGCTGCGGATTGACACCGTTGGACTATTATTTGTGGGGTGCCGTCAAAGATAAGTGTTACGCCGACAAGCCAGAGACAATTGACGCTTTTAAGGACAATATTCGTGAAACCATTGGTGAAATACAGCTGCACACAATCGATAATGTGCTTAAAAATTGGATTGATCATGTAGGCTACTGCATGACCAGCCGAGGCAGCCATTTGAATGAAATTATTTTCCATTATTAACCGCAAGGATTGTACTTTCAAATAAAAAAATAAATTTGAGAAAATATTCAGTAGTTTTTTTTATAGCATTTTCAAAGAAATGTTATTTGGCGGACCCTATATAATAGTTGTATGTAATATTATGAATCAAATGAATATGCAAAACGCATGAACACTTGCATGTGTTGAAAACTAAAAAAGAATTGAAAAAAGTTTTCTGTTTTTTTGGCTAACAACTTGTCAGGTACTCGTATATGTCTCCAAAAATACAAAAAAAAAATCAAAATTGAAGGTGTATAAGTTTGTTAGTGTAAAATGAGTGTATAAGAATGTTTATCTTCAAACAAAAAGTTTATAAAGAATTTATTGATCTACCAGCCTTAGGAAAGAAACAGACATACAAAAATATAAAAATCCTGTATAAGAAACTAAATATTCTTCAAATGCATGTGTTGTGCAAGATTGTATACAAGTGTTAGTTTATTGCATGTTGTGTGGCATTATTAAGCAGCTTATGTCACACATATACTCAACTGTCACTATTTCGAATAACAACTAACATCATCATCTCCATCTTCACCATCATCACAATGTTGTATCTTACGATTGTCGTAAATAATATCTTTACACGTTTTTGCTTTGTTTGTTTCAAGAGTGGGGAACGGAAACCAAGACAAAACTGAATTGAACAACTATAGGTATAGATGCCAAAAAATTATACATACATATAATCAATGTTTGTACATTGTACCTCTCATCTATTGTTGGCAGTATTACCTCCAAAAAAAAAAGAAAAAACACAAAAATTTAAAAGATTTGGAAAAACAACTGCGGATGAGGGTATCTAAAAATATATATCAGGGAAGTAGTTATGCAAACTATAGCTACAGAGGTAACTGGTATTAAATAGTGTTCCGAATTTCAGTTATTGAGGCTAATCTTTGTTCCGGTTTAATGTTAGATATATATTTATATTAAAAAGCCCGGCTTTATTATGAAGTTTTCTATATTCAAACTTAATTTTCTATGTGTTTGTATTGAAAATTTGGGCTTAATTGTGGAACTTTTTTATACCACAAAGACAGATTTAAAGTTTAACTAATTTTACCCAAAAGTTAGGCTTGGTCTTAGATGTTGATCCTATAGTAAAACCTTAAGTTTTAATGTGTTTTATTTTTTTAAATTTGAAGGATTTTTAAATTATAAGGATTTTTATTTTGATCGATCTTTAATTTTGGAGATTTTTTTAAATTTTAGCGATTTTTTCGATTTTGGTAATTTTTTTTTAATTTTGGTTTTCTTGTCTTCCATTTGCTTTTATTAAAATTAAAAAACGTAGTTATTTATTTTCTTTCAGTACTATTGTTCGACCTTTGCCAACCATGATAGATCTAATTAAAAGAAAGTATATTCTCAAGAGGATCTATCGGTTGGCGTGTATTGGTATTACGGTCACCAGCGGTACGGATCGGGGCTATGCTGTGTATCCCACCGTTGCATATTTCCGTATGGGCTGGACTAGACTTAGAAAATTTGATGGCATGAAATGTGGCAACCTAAGGGGTCACATGAGGATCCCCGAGAACTTTATGAACAACCCTATCTCTAGGGTCGCGGACAGGATGTTGCAGGAACAGGTTCTAGTCAGGAATTTTGAGACTATGTTATATGATTGGAGCAACCAGTCTTGAGATCCTTAACTGGGGGCCAGGTATGGTTAACGGATGGCTCAAAACTGGCGAATATTAACACGGGTGCAGCCGTTTTTGCACCTGGGTTTCAGCGTGCAAATATCTCTCTATGTGTGTGTAGATGTCACATCTACATCCATGGCCTATATTAGGGAGAATATCGGGTCATGGAGAGATTCGAAATTTTCTAACTATTGGTAAAATTCACTGGACTTTGAAAGAATGGTTTTGGGACCTTGACGGGATAATTTACCGTATAATGCCGTATTTAAGAGGTCGAACAGAAGGTAAATAAACAGCATAGTACACTCACAGCTCAATATATGCAGCCCCGGTTTTGGCATCGGAGAAGAGTAGAATAGGCATAGGCAAAGTGTTGCAAAAACCCCACAGAATAACTGATCTGCGGATAACATCTACGTACAGAACTGTATCCACAAGTGCACCTCTAGTTCTTGCTGGAATGCCCCCACATAGACCTTCAAGTAAGGGAATGATTTAAAGACAATGTCGTCCGAAAATAATAGAACAACAAATACGGCTAGATTATTACCTGAGATAAAGTAAAAGGCTAGATGGACCTCCAAACTTGTGTCAAGTATCCAAAAGTGGATGAACAGGAAACACAGTCAAATTAGCTTAGCTGAGGCAATCGTGGAATTGTAAAGATTGTGTTGCAGATGAAGATGTTTTATTGCTCAAGTTGGACCCATTTTTGATAGAATCTATATGAAAATCTAAGAGTGGTATTGAGCGCACCTAATATGATGCATCTGATGCTGACAATGGAGAAACCATGATGTAGCTGCGACGGTTTTAAACATCGCATACTAAGGACATGGTGCCAAAGAGTTCTATACCCATAGGAGGGGGACGTAGGAGACCCAGAAGATCCGATCCCTTAGAAAGGTGACGTGAGAAACAACAGAAAAGGAACGTGGTAGGCATATAGAACCAATCAACCAAATGAAATGCTACCGCGGTACCGGGTTGATTGAGGAAGATATCGTGAGGCCACTAGATGATAGCGCGCTATAACTACGTACAAAAAGGAGGGGATACTTTACTGTGCACTGTGATCTCAGGTACCAATGGTACAAGAAGGGCCAATCGAACACTCGTGTTGCCTTTCGATATTTGAAATATTCTTAGTTTTATCGGGAGCTTGAACTTGGTAGGGGTGCGAAGTGCCATTTGAAAGTCAGACATAGCTGATATTACCACAAATTTAGGCTGATGTGTGAATATTTTTATAATACCAAGTCAAGCTTAATCGTAGTTGTTTCTATAGTGGAAAATCTAATTAAATTGTGAATGTTTGGATACTAAGAAGTCAGACTTATGTGTGAATATATAAATACAAGAAGGTCAGGCTTAATCATAATTATTTTTGTAATAGGCTTAAGGGGAAATATTTTTATACTACAAATTCAGGATTACTAGTGTATCCTTTTTTATTTTAATCTCTATATATATAAAGAAATTACTGACTGCACTTTGCTTAAAAATCTGAAATTTAAAATATGCGTTCCCTGAAGTATGGACTAAATCACTGACAAGGTATATTTTAAATTTTCTTACCAGTGATGTGGTAAAAGTAAGTTTTAAAGAGGAAAAGTCTCCCCCTTAACTGCCTGCCTAAACCGCTGGAGCTAGAAAGTTGAAATTTGGTATGAAGGTTCCTCTTTTGGTGCACGCAGAGAAAAAACATGGTTGCAATATGATTACTGCTACTATATTGTGCTTGCTGCAATCGGGTATGGTTGTCACAACCAAGTTATTGGTTTTCTAACCATCAACATGGTCGCTCCATCATTATTTAGTAAATATTTTACTATTTTATGATTAGCACCTTCTATTTTATATCATGATTGGCTGTAACCATACTGTGGTAACAAAAATTCAGACTATGAAGAAAATATGATAATTATACAACGATAAAATGCTGGCAACAATCAATAAATAATTATGCAATCAAAGAAAGAAAAGTTCTCAAAGTCTATGATTTTTTCCTTAACAATTTTTCTTCAAAAAGTCCTTAATATTAAGTTTTTTTTAGAAAAACATTTCTAAAGGAAATATTCTTAAATTTAAAGAGCTTTTTCATAATTTCTAAAAACTTTTCGTTAAAGAAATTTTCTTAAATTATGAATCATATAATGATAATCCAGTAATCATAATATAGTTAGCATTTTGAGCATACTATGATTATTTGCGATCATATTATGATAAATTCAATATAAAATGTTTAGTTAGGACAATGATATGGTAATTTTTGAATCATAATATAACTGTAGGGACCATGTTATGGTAAAAATATGGTTATTTTATTATCATAATATGATAACCATAATATAGTAGCATTATGTTTGGCACAACCATAAACCCAAAAATATATGATGCTCTTCGAATATGATTGACCCAGCTTTGTTTTTTCTTTGCGTGTGTCGACATCAGCTTAGACGGAATTTTTGGAAAAGCTTTCTGCCTAAACCGCTGGAGATATGAAGTTAAAATTTTTTACTCCGTCGTAGGCATCTACCCAGACGGGAAGGGGTAATAGGTGCAAAAGTACTCTCCTAAACGGCTTGCATCAAACCTCTGGAACTAGGAAGGTTAAATTTGGTATGAAGGTTCCTCTTCTGGCGTAGACATAAGCTTAGACGAGATTTTTAGAAATTCTTACGGGAAGGGACAAAAAGTGCAAAAGTCTTCTCCTAAACAGCTTGCTTCAAACTTTCGGAGCTAGGAAGTTAAAGGTCGTTATGAAGGTACCTCCTATGGCGTAGACATCAGTTAAGACAATGAGAGGCAAAAGGGTAAATTTTTCCCCATTGTCGCTCTGGCAATACTACTAGAGCTAGGTAGTTGAAAGGACTTTTTGAAAAATCCTACGGGGATCTATCTATGTATTCTATCTCCTTTACGACCAAAAGGGCTATAATTAGGTAGTTGAACTTTCGCATGTAGGTTCCTCTTCCTCTGTAGACATCTGCTCACACTGGTTTTTTTTTTGGAGGGGCAAAAAGCAAAGTTTCTCCTTGACGGTCTGCCAAAACCCCTTTGGCTGGATACCCGAAATACATGTTTCCTAAAGTTAGCCTTTGCTCTAACTGGTAAGACGGAAAAAATTCCTCATCCGATTTTAAAACTAAGTATTACTTGCTTTTAGCAAAATTTTCAATGTCTCTGTGTTTTTAACATTTTTTTTTGAACAAAAATGCCTGCCGAAACATGCTTATGTATAATTAAGAGTTTTTAATATTTATTTCTATAACAAAGACATTTTCTAGTTTCTTTATTTTTATTTTTTGTTTCATCCTACTCCATTTTTTGTTGTTGTTGTTTTTATTAAAAAGCATGCATGCAAATTTCAAATAGAGTACAAGGCTAAACATGTGTGTGTTAATGTGTGTGGGTCTGCATGTATTGTCAAGTTTGCCTTTTAACACTTTTATACAGCTGATGAAGACTCTTAAGCACACACATGTACATGCACATACACATGCTCATGTACTTTCACTTTTAATTCGTTTGTTACCAGCTGTATGTGTACGTTGTACTCCTTTAAATGGTTGATATTTTCTGTGGCTGTGTGTGGTTGTGTGTGTTAGTGTTATTTTGTATACTTTATATTAGTTAGCTGTAGTTGTTTCTTTTTTTCGGTTTTATTTTTTTTTTTTTGTTACAGTACTTCTTTTGTTTTAAAAGTAGCAAATCCAACAACAATACTCGTAAACTAAAGAAGCTTAGTACGTGCGTAAAAAGAATTTCAAGGTTTTCTCCTCCCACATTTTTTTATATATAATGTGTCGTTAATGCAAATGTTTCTACTGCACAATGGGTTGTAATATTTAAAAAAAAAACTCCAAACTGTGTCACTATCTTAGATTCCACCTCGCTTCCTTTAGGATTTATCATTTTTGTCATTTATCCCATAGTGTTTTTTCCTTACAAGAGTTGGGTTTTTTTTCTAAAAATTTATTTTATACAAATGTTAATATTTAAAACCTGACAACTATTTTAAACCGTTGCTGCATTTAAATGCAATTGTTTGTGTGTTCATAGTCTTATATTTCAGGTTATTTGTTATTTCAGGTGCCACTTATTTATTTTTCTCCAAAATAAAAAAAAAAAAGTTGAACATTTTTGTTCGTAATTTAAAGTCATACATAGTCTATGCAAATTTAAAGAATGGCGTATAATTTTATACATACGAAAGTAAAGTTACTAATTAAGATTTTGTATATCGTATGTGGGTTTATTACCACCTTCCTCCTCCAGCAGCAGCAGCTGTTGGTTGCACTTGTATATTACGGATTTTGTAATTTTATACCGCATACGTACATATGTACATTTAATTAATGTTAGTTTATAGAAATACACATATTTTTGTTGAATAATTTTCATTTATTAATTAAAGGATTTACTTTTATGGTTTTTAAAAATATATTAATTTTAAAAATGTTTTTAATTAGTGAAGGATAATAATGAATTTTAATATTGTGGTAAATTAAAAAAGTTTGCATTTAGAAAAAAATAAAAAACCAATACTTGTTAGTTACGTGATCGAACGAAATTGTTCGAAAACTGTTTTTTAAAAAAGTTACCACAATAATACTAATAATAATAATACTTTAACTTTTATTTCCAATCTGGGGCCAAACTACAACATGCCTGATGGAAAATATTCCGTTCTAATGTTTGATTTTTAGAAATAAAAAACTAATTTTGATCGAAAAATTACGATCACGAATGCCGTAATTCGACCCCAGATTTTATTCTAAAAAAATTTCGATTAATTAAATTTTAATACATATTTTTTTTTATTTTTCAGGTAGGCACAAAATTGACAAATTTGAAATTAAATCTGGCTAAATGGTAAATTTTAAGGTACACACTGAAACGTTTTTATGCTACCAAATTAACCCAACATCATTCATATTTACACAGAGAAAACATATTTATTGTGACAACCAAATTTTTGGCCAACCGAATGGTTTGGTTGGAGTCATCGATATATATGTTTGTGGCAACAGAAATTCGGTTATCACAACAGAAATTCGGTTAATCCAACAGAATTTGGGTTAAAGCAAAATATTTTAATTGTGTCAGGATTGTATTTGATTACCACAACCAATTAATTTAGTTGCTGCAACCAAATCATTCAGTTGGCAAGAAATTCGGAGTATATGTAGTATAAATTAATATTTGTCATCCATATATTAAAAACAAGTAAGAGCGGCTTAATTCGGCTATGCCGAATCTTATATACCCTTCACCATGGTTGGGAAAAAACTGAAGTTTATATATGGACATATATGGAATGGACAGATTTATATACGGACGCCTTTAAGAGGAAATTAACAATTTAGTTTGTGATAAAACTTGGACTCGGAAAGATTTATGGTTCCAGAAAATAGGTATTTAAAAAAAATTTATGTTTTGGGCATAACTTTTTTGTATCTGAACCGATATTTCCGAGTTTTTCAGCATATATGTTATACTAAAGATTTTCGATATATTGCTATATAAGACGTATCCATAGGTCATATTACAGCTCTAGAATAGTGTTTGTTGTTTGTGTATAAAGGGTGAAGAGGTGAAAGAAAAGAATTTCAACAAATCTTTAAAAGAAATCACTACAACTGCATGTGTTTTATTTCTACAAAAACGTTTGATTTAGCTGGCAAATTTGCATTTGGGATTTTATTTCGCTTTTTTATTAAAAATATTTTTAATTTCTTTAGCTTAATTTTAAAAATTTGAAGGAAAATAGTTTATAATTTTTTTTTTATAAATTATTATAAGTTATGACCTAAAATAGTTGCACTCAAAGGGAAATTATGTATAAAATTTTCTGGTTTAAAATAGTTTAAAAATCTTTTTATAAATTCTTTTAAATCGGAGTAAAAAATAGAAATAAAACCGTTTGTATTTTGTTTGTATCAGAGGGTTTTTATAAAAATTTTGATGTTTTTAGCCTATTTATGGATTATTTAATTATTAATATAAAATTTTATTTAAATTTATTATTAAATGTTAAAAAAAAACAAAAAATAAACAAAAAAAAAATGTACATAAAAAAGTGAATTGACCGGGATTCGAACCCGCGACCCTTCCACCTGTGGTGAAGGGTATAAAAACGTTTGTATTTTGTTTGTATCAGAGGGTTTTTTATAAAAATTTTAATGGATTATTTAATTTTTAATATAAAATTTTATAAAGGGTGTCCCAAGAAGAACGCAATTTTGAAATTTTAAATAAAACACAGATATTTAAAAAAAAATCGTGAATTTTTATTATATCGTAAAGTAGACAGAATGAGGTTATGTATGGAACAATATATCGTGCAGATGGTCGCCGCGGCTTTGCTGGCATGCACGCGATCTTTTAATGAAATTTTCAATGACCGTTTTGCATGAATGCTGCGGTATTTCATTAATGCAGCGTCCAATTTCCTCTTTTAAGGTTTGAGTCGTCGTCGGCTTATTCGCGTAAACCATCGACTTCAAAAAACCCCAAAGAAAAAAATCTAATGGTGTTAAATCGCACGATCTAGGCGGCCAATTCTGATCTCCAAAACGCGAAATAACACGACCGGGAAATGACTGATGCAGCAATTGAATTGTTTCTCTGGCTGTATGACATGTGGCGCCGTCTTGTTGGAACCACATGCCCTCCACATTCATTTCTTCAATTCTAGGCAAGAAAAAACTGGTTATCATTTCACGATACCGAACACCATTGACTGTTTGCGCTTGACCTGCCTCATTTTCATAAAAAAAAGGTCCAATGATTCCTCCAGCCCAAAAACCACACCACACAGTGACACGTTGAGGATGCATTTGCTTCTCGTGAATCACTCGAGGATTTTCCTCACCCCAAATGCGACAATTCTGCCTATTGACGAAGCCATCAAGATGAAAATGGGCCTCGTCACTGAAGATGATTTTATCGGCAAAATCAGCATTTTCATGTTGTCTCTCCAATACCCAATTAACGAACTCCCTTCGCTGTCCATGGTCAGCTGGCTTCAGTTCCTGAGTCAATTGAACTTTGTATGCATGTAGATGCAAATCTTTCGTCAAAATTCGCTGCAAAGTGGATTTGGAGACACCAATTTGCTGAGCTCGGTGTCGAATTGAGGTGGATGGAGTTTGAGCGACATCATCACGTACAGCTGCGACATTTTCGGTCGATCGACCTGGTCGATGGCGCGTTGTTGTCTTTACATCACTAACAAACCCAGTTTCGGCAAATTTATCCATTAATTTCTTTACAGTTGACTCTTTTGGAGCATTATTGTGACCCCAAATTGATCGCAATTTGCGAACTGTAGCCGCAAAACTTTCACCATTTTGGTAAAACAATTTCACAATGAGAATGCGTTGTTCATTCGTGAAGCGCTCCATTTTTACTAACCTCGTACCTTCTACTAGCAAACAATAACAATTGTTCAAATGTCAAACAATGACACTTCGAATGTTGCCAGATTTAAAAATTGCGTTCTTCTTGGGACACCCTTTATAAATTAATTATTAAATGTTAAAAAAAACAAAACTTAACAAAAAAAAAAGTCTTAAGAAAATAATAAAAAAAATGTACAAAACAAAAAGTGAATTGAGCGGGATTCGAACCCGCGGCCTTAGAGAAAAAAGAGTATTTGTGACATAGCGTCTAGAGAACTGAGCTATTGAAGCTCACACAAAATCATCGTCAATAGAGGTACATATATAAAAGTTTTCGTTCATTAGAGATTTGTTTAGTTTTTATTTAAATGACAAATCTTTGTATGTGTGTTGTTTGTGTATAAAAGGTGGAGATAAAAGAAAAGAATTTTAACACATGGATGTGTTTTTTATGCGTAAAATTCTACATACATATTAAACAAAGGGATTTTACGGAAAAAATTAGAGGTAGTCCTGGTTTTTTGCTAATATCTCAGCCATTTATTAACAGAAATGGATCACATGTAACAGAAATAAAAAACAATCAAGTCCTCATCATGTCTGGGTTCTTCGGAAAACCCATTTCAACACACAGACGGACAGACGGACATCGTTAAATCCACTTCGCTCTTCATAAGGACCCAGAATATATATACTTTATAGGGTCTAAGATCAATATTGTAGAAATTACAAACGGAATGACAAACTTATATATAGCCTTCCACCTGTGGTGAAGGGTATAATAAATAGACCTACGTATGAAAAATATATAATGTTGATTATACGTACTGATGTCCTAATTGTTTGCACAACGAATATTGAAATTTTTATTGAATATTTGAAGTAGACAATATTCAACGAATATTTTTTTCCAGAATAATGGCGAGTGAGACGCAAAAATAATTCTAAGTCAATAGAAAAACATTTAAATAGAAAAACATTTAAATTTTTTTTGTACACTCAAAAAAAAAAATAATTAGAATTTAGAAAAATTAACTTATTTAGAGGAAAAATTTAAATGAAAATGGCGCCAAAGAAACTTTTTACCATTATTTAATAAAATTTTCCTTGAAATTAAGAGACAAATTTTACTTAAAATTTGGTTAAAATTTCTAAATTATAGAAAAATTTTACTACTGAGAACTAAATTTTTATTTAAAAACAGTAAAATTTCCTACTAATTATAATTAGTTCACATGACATCTAAAATTTTACTGTTAGTTAGGAAATGTTTCCTTGGTTTAAAAAAAAATTTGATTTTATTTGAGTTCATAAAGTTCTTTTAAATGAAAATTATCCTTATCCTGCTTATATGGTAAAGGTAATATATTTTACCATATATTTTAAAGTACTTTACACTCATTGAGTAGGTATTTTCGGAGGACTTCCGCTTTGTGAGGACACTGCTCTTAAGAAGCTTTTTGCTATACATTTTTGACTTAAAATTACATTGAATTATACTAAACTCATGTATTTCAAATATAAGTTAAATTTCATTGGCAAAAAGGTAAACAAATTAAAAAAGTGTACAGCAGGATATCCTGAAATGTAATAAATTGTGACAAAGTCAGACCCTTTTCGTAGTTAATTAACGGTTCTGCTTGAGAGAACTACAAAAAGGGACACCCTACGTGACACACGGCATCTACGGCTAAGGAATACTGGGGGTCCTTTGTCTTCTTAAGTTAACTAATTTAAGGAAATTGTTGCAAAAATACAAAATATCACAGTTACATTTCTTGTTATTATTGGAAAATGGAAAAGTCATAAGTTTATTTTATGGGATTTTTAGCTTAAGCTTTAATTGCCATATACAAATTTAAACTTTTTTATTATTAAGTGAAAAAAAATGGTTCAATAAGTATAAAGTTTACTAAGCGCAACGTCAATTATAGGAAAACCATTATGCCGTATTGTATAAAATGTTCTTGCGATATTTTGTATTGTAATCAACAAACAAATTAATAACATAAAAGCGCAAATTTGAAATTTTTAAACTTTTGCTAGCAAAACTTTAAAAAAATATTTTAAGCTACTTTAAGTTCAATATTAAAGACTGTAAATATTAGAGATGGGCATGTGAGCCATTTTTGAATCACGAACCAAAAATAACAATTATGCACTATAATTTTTTTAAATGGTTACTTTAATTTGTTTCCTTTAATAATATTTTTTTTGGAAATTAGGAAAACTAACTAGTTTGTTTTTAATTTATTGTTTTTTTTTGGAATATAATATTGAAAATAATTTAAACGTTTTCCAACAAAAAAATTCTATACCAAATTTTATTATTTTTTAAAAATTAGAAATTATTTACTTAAAAAAAAAGAATATTTTATTAAAATTTTTAAAATTTATTTGAACTAAGTTGCATGAAAATTTTTTCTAAAAATATTTCAGCAGTTTCTAAAATCAAGTAAATTTTTATTTTTACATAGGGAAAAAATTTGTTACTTTTTGTTTTTAATTGTCTGAACTAATTTTTAGAAAACATTTCTTTAAAATTAGAAAGTGGTAGACTTAAAAACTGAATTTGGAAATGGCTTTCTAAAATTTAGTTGATTTTACTACTAGCGAACAAAAAATGAACACACATTAAGTTCAAGTACTCTCTCGATTTAAGTTAGACACATTTTTTGAACTAAATGGGAGTAAATTATGTCCTAATTTTTTTTTTAACTAAACTTAATTTTATTACATTTGAGTATGAAAATTTCTTAAAAATAAGATATTTTTTCTTAAAATTAATAAATTTTTATTTTATTGACTTGTTTTTTTCTTAAAATAAAGAAATATTACTTAGAAAAAATATGAACTATTTCTGAGTATATTAACTATTTTGTTTTTCCTCAAACTTAGGAATTTTTATTCTTTTTAAGAAAATTTTTCTAAATTTTTATAAAATTTTACTTAAATTGAGGACAATTTATAAACAAATTTTTGAAGGAAATTTTTGATTACATTTTGGTTCATGTGTACAAAAAAAAAAAAAAAAAAAAACTATTAAATAACATAGTATGCGATTTTTAAATAAATTAATTAAAATATTACACTATTAATCAGAAATGGTTCTTAATTAATTACAGAAATTTTAGATCAAACGAAATTTGTGGCGAATTAACTCAACGAAATTTCCGTTTTTTCCCATTAAAAAGAGCGAAAAGAGAAATATGTTTCCTAAAGAAAATTTTAATAAAACTGCAAGTCGAAGATAAATTCCGCAAAATTCCTCAAAGAAGTCGAATGTGATCCAGGCTATTACACATATCTGGCCAATTAACATCTCTAATAAGAAATAAAACTATACAAAAAAAGCTGTAAAATCGAATTATTTAAAACCAAACCTCTTAACATAAAAGTATTTGTTTTAACATTAAAACTTGTTTTTTGCCATTTATTTTGTCCAAATACCGTGACACGTAAAATATTACAAAAAAATATTTTATATATTTTTATGCTAAAAATGAAAGTTATTTTACATAAGAAACCTTTTTTTTTGTAATTTTCAGCAATTTTGCTGGTAAAATATTAAAAGTTTTGTTTTTCCTTTCCTGATGCTGCTGCTGTTGCTGCTACTGCCACTCTGTCACAGAAGAAGTTATGTGTGACATCATGACATATAAAATGGTTCATGGTTTAACCTTCCTACCATTAATATTTTTAGTTTCTATTCCCAAATGATATTTTTTTTTTGTTTGCTCTAGTTGAAAGGAAAAACCACAGAAACAATTTTGTCATTTTGTAATATAGAATAGGGTTTGCAATAACTGAACGGTATAGGAAAATTTGTATTTAAAATTGGAATTAAATACAGATATTTTTTATACCGCCGCGACCTTGGCGGCACACCTCCATCCTAGACCATCGATGGAGGTGAGGCATAATTGAGGTTCTATGTCGTTGATGTGCCGAATTATCTCATCCTTTAGATCTTGAATTGTTGCTGCTACATACACCTTTTCTTTCAAATAACCCCAAAGAAAGAAGTCCAACGGTGTCAAATCACATTATAAAACAATTTGAATCAATTAGAAGAATTTCAAATGAATATTTCACTATTAGTCTTACAATGTTACAGTGGCCTAAATTAATTTTAAGATTGAAATTTATTATTTATTGCTAATATAAATAATATATTCCTTTAAATATCTTAAAATCTTTTAATAAAAAGAAATTAAAAATTTTAATTATTAACGAGAGCGCCCTGGTAGGCTAGTTGGTAGCGTGCTAGCTTATCAGTGCGGGAGTCGTGGGTTCGATTCCCACCAGAGGCTCTAGCCTGTTTTCGCTGCAACGAGCCGATAGCCTTCGTTGCTAGTGCTCGGTTAGGGTATTCAGGTATAATTTGTAATTATATGTTTAATAAAATAAAAATAAAAAAAAAATAATTATTAACGAAAAAATGTGTTTAGAATATAAAAAGCTATATCATCATAATTTGATATTTTCTATTTGAAAAAAAAAAATGGCTGAAATATTGACAAAGTAATTTTAACAAAACCGTTAATGCGAACCCTATTTAAAAATATACTTACAACCTTAAAAATGTATGCCAAATTTTTTGTGTCAGTATTTGCGTGTTGATGCATAAGTTACGCATTTTTCTAGTAAAATTTGTATTAGATATTTTGTTTTCACTCCATATTCTTTAAGTTTATTTCTTGGCGTGAAATGGTTTCTTATGGATTTTTAATCAAACAACAAATTTCAATTTACTTTTATATTTGTTTAATGCCAAAAGTAAAGAGAAATAAGGAAAAGTTGATCATTTGACATTTCTGGGAAACAATTTTTAATTTTAGTTGATTTTGTAAATAATTTATTGTATTAAAGGATATAACACGTAGAGTTAGGTTTATTTATGAAACTTTCCATATCAATTATATAGCTAACATAAAAATGTATACATATCGGTATCAATGTTAGTCTTAAAGTATTTGTTGTCCAATGCGATACAAATAAAATTTATACTTTTAAATTTTTTCAAAAAGTTGTCGAAGTAGGAGGTGTTAAATAATGAACAATTTAGCGCTTTTTTCAAGAACATTATTTATAATTTAATGGAATTTGGAAAATGCTAGAAATATAATAATACGAGAGCGGGTAATAAGTCCGTGACTTTTTGTATGGAGCACTGGTTTTTGAATAAAAAAATCATTTAATTTTTCAACATAGTCTCCTTTGAGCTCTATTTAATTTGTCCAACGTTTCTCCAATTTTTGTATCCCTTTCAAAAAATAGGATTTGTCAAGGTCATCAAAATAGATTTATATATGAGATGATTTTATTGTTGGAGTCAAATCTCTTTCTGCTCGAGGCTAAATCGGAAGAATAGGGCGGATGATAGAGCAATTCGTAGCCTAATTCCTTGATTTTGGCCTCAAATCCTCAAATCAAATTACACGGTAGTCTGCTATCAATGGCTGTCAAACACAAACTAAATGACGCAGCTTGTTAAAATTTTGACAGGAGTCAACTGACAGACGTCTGTTGGCAGGAGCAGTGTTGCCTGAAATCAAATCACGCGGAAGTCTGCTATTAATGGCTGTAGAACACAAACCAAAAGACGCAGCTTGTTCAAATTTTGGCGGAATTCAACTGTTTTTTTTTTGACGGAATTCAACTGTTGACAGGAGCAGTGTTTTCCTTTTAGTTAAGTGGCGGGCAATCTAAAAAGTAACGGATTTATTTAAAAAATAATTTTTTTTTTGTTATTTAAAAATTGGCTAAACCTTTTTTTTAATATTTTTTCTTTAAAAAACAGTTCAGGGTTTTTGTTTTATCGTTTCAAAAAGTTTTAGCATATTTTGTCGAAACTATTCGTTGAATATTGTCTACCTAAGTTAGGAAATCAGTTCGCATAATCAACAGCATATTTAACATACGTCTAGTTGTCCCTAATATATACAAGTAGAACAAAAATATTGACATATATTGAAAATTTGCGATCTACAATTTAAAACGAATATTTTCTACAAAATGAAGCCAAGTAACATGCTAAAACTTTTCAAATCGATAGAAAGATATTTTTACTAGGCTAGTTGGTAGTGTGCTAGCTTATTAGTGCGGGGGTCGTGGGTTCGATTCCCGCCTCTGGTCTGTTTCGCTACAACGAACCAAAAGCCTTTGTTGCTATGGCTCGGTTAGGGTATTAAGATATAATTTGTAATTATAATAATAAAAAATTGTTCGAATTTAACATAAATTGAGTTATTAAAAATTCAGATTAAGTTCTGAATTTAAAGAAAAAAAAATATATATTTTTTAATTTTCTATTACAAAAAATCTACTAGAGGCCGTAAGCCAAGGAAAAGTTAAATTGTGACTTCACCGAAAATTAGAAATTGTACAAAAGCCAGAAAAACGCTCGAGTCAAAATTTGAAAATCATAAACAATTTGCTACCAAATATGAATTTTCTTTGAAATTTTTATTATTTTTTTGTACCTTGAATATTTTTTTATAATTATCGAATTTACTCCACTTTGTCTTCTTTAAAAAAAAAAAAAAACGTCAAAAAATAATGCTTAAAAATGAGTTTATTATGCGGCCTGACAACAGCTTTAACCAATTTACTTCACTCTCCTATAGTAGAGTCATATATACAAGTTTCCGTAAAATCGGTGGGTGACCCATGAGATTGCATTCCTGTTAGCCTTACACTGCATCTTTTGCTAAGTACCAATCTCTAAGTGAATTTGTATAACCTTATACTTGACTTCAGTCTTATACAAAGGTTTTTCTAAGCACGTTCAAACTGCAGTTTTGTTATCAGATTACAGTCTTATACTAAGGAGAAACATTTAAACTGCAGTCTTATATTCAGACTTTACTTATTAATTCAAAATACACTTATACATTTTAACAAAAGTTATATAATTATAATAGATTATAGTATTGTACTCAGTTTATAGTATTATACTCTGATAATCGTCTTATACTCAGACTATAGTTTTATGTTAAGACAATAATCTAATGCTCAGAATATAGTCTTATACTGAGACTACAGACTTATACTAAGACTATAGTCCTATTATAAGGCTACCATCTTATACTAAGACTACAGCTTTATACTCAAATTACAGCCTTATATTCAGACTAGAGTTTTCAGAATTCATTCTTATACTCTTTATAATTTGTCTAGAAGTATTGAGACTACAGTCTTATATTCAGACGGCAGCCTAATACTTAAACTACAGTGTTATATCCAAACTATAGTCTTACATTCAGACTACTGTCTTATACTCAGACTGCAGTCTTATACTTAGACTGCAGTCTTATACTCAGACTACTGTTTTATATTCGGAATATAGTATTTTATATCAGTTAACTACTGTGTTATACTTAGAAGGCAATATTATTAGGTATGCCGATAGGTTCTCTCCGATCTTAATAACATTCAGATATGTGATAGAGGAAAAAAGAGACATCCACCGATAAGGTTTCCCATACACTCAGAACAAAAAGTTAGTAGAAAAATTTGTAAACGGTTTTCAATCCCACTTTACTATTTTTGTACTAACTTTTAGTAAAAAAAATTATTATTTAGTAAATTTTATTGCTATTTGCATTTTACAAATAACAAAATTTTTACAGAATATATATTTACAAATTTTTGTTGCTAACATTATAAATCATTTTACAAAATTTTCGAAAACCGATTAGCTAAAATTAACAAAAAATTTAGTAATTAAAAAAAAAAATGGATATCAAAGGATATATTATTTTTTATAATTAAAACTAATACATTCAAACTTAAAGTGACTTAAAATGGTTGAAAAAAGTGATCGGAAGTGAAGATACTTTTCACAACCGACTTATGTCCTAAGGACATCCTCTTAAAATAGTACTAAAAACATTTTTAGTTATACAAATCAGCCCTTAAAACAATTAAAATTTGACCTTAAGATCCAAAATATTTGCTATAAATATTTTTTAAAACAAAAATTAGCAAATTAAAACAAAATTTTTCAAGCCTTTAATTTTTTTTTTAATTTTGTCTAAAATATTTTTTGGAAAAAAATAAATAAAAAAATGATGTTCGTAAGACAATTTCAAAAGAAATTAGCAGCTTTAAAGTGTAACAAGTGTGTCTAAAAATAATTGAGTTAATTTGTGTATTTTTTTTATAAATTAAAATTTTGCTATATTGAGTTTACAGCAATTTACTAAAGTTTAGTAGCAACGACTAATTTTTCTACTAATTTAATTTTACTATATGTTAGCAGACATGTGCTGCTAAGGTTTGCAAAAAATATCGCTGGACTCAAAAAAGCAACATTTTCAGTTGCCATTGCAGACTTTTTTTTGGTGAATGTAGACATTTTTGCATTATCTAAAGAAAATTGACCCAATAATTGTTTTTGGCGCAAACGCTGTCCCAAGCAATCACTTTTTGCAATGGTATTATCTGGATCTCGTGTGGATAATCCGTTTCCCGAATGCAGCCGCCAAAGCATGTGAAATTCAAACAATTGCAAATCCTACTTTAAAGTGCGCCGCAAAGTGGTTCTTGGCAAGACTCTTTTACTGCTGGAACATCTTGGACGTTGATGGACGGCATGTAGACGATCTCCCACTGTTACCTGCGCAACAAAATTCGACACTAACGGTACTTCGACACGACCGTGCTTCATGTTAACGATATTTTTGACGATATGCACGTTGAGTTTACACAACTGAACGACTATTTTCAACGTGCAGCGTCACTATTTCGGCTCTTTGTTTTGGTGTAATGTGATACATGATAAGAATTGTACTGAATTGGGGTTTCAACAACATGTGTTCTTACCGACATAAAAGATGTTGCACCCTGTAGATATATTAGTTTTAATTCCAATGCATAACATTTCGCTTATTTTTGAACAAACATACATCATAATTTGTTTAAGAAAGAACTGGTTAAATTGGCGGTAATAAGAAGTCTTTTTAGTATAAAAGTTTGATTTGGTGATTCCATTCCCCCGAAATTCTCTCTTAAAATAAAATATTTTCCACTATTGAGAGGTAGGACTGAATTTGTTTTCTTAGGGGAACGCCTCCAAATTTGAATAAAACTCATGAACAATATCACCGGACAAATTTTCATGGTTGTAGGATGGCAAATATGACACAACCACTCCCACAAAATTTTGATTTTTATAAACTTATATAAAATTTATTTTTAAAAAAAGCACGATCAAATTTTTAATTAATATACTTATTTGCATACAGGTTTTGAGCAAGTACAGTAAAGGCTTTAATATTTGTGGTATGAAATATGATCGATAATTTACAAAACTATCTTCTAAATATTGGTATGATACACACCAAACACTTTCCTTCAAACTCCAATCTTTAGATTATAGTCTTAAATTCAAATATTTTTAAATTAAATGCAATTTGCCAAGGCTTTAACCTTAACCTTAAATTTCTTATGCAAATTCAAACCATGACCTTGTTTATAATTTATAAGTGTCACAAAATTTTTTTAATAAAATTCGTGATTTTTGGCCTTCTCCTACATTCAACAAAAATTATTTTTTGTTTTTAAATTGTTTTCCTTTTAAATATTGATTTATTTTTCTGTCATAAATTTTATTTGTGCAATTAGTTGTATCAATATTTGAGCAAAATTCGTGCAAAATGTTAATTTTTTTTTGAAAAAAAAATTATTTTAAAAGTGTAAATAATTGTTTAAAAAAGTTAAATAAATAAAATTTAACATGCATATATTTTTTTTTCAAAATTGAGTCAATTAAAATGGATATTCTAATTTTTTTTCCGATGAATGTTTAACTAACTAAATCGTAAACATTAGAGTGGACTATAGTATAGAAGTTTAATAAAATTTTTTTGTTTTGTTACCTACAACAGCTGTTGATGTTTGTTTGTATGTTTATAGTATTTAATCCACACATACATTCATAAACCAGTTAAAAAAAACAAATTCTTTATATATTTTTCAAATACATAAATTCCCTCTGGTAAGCGAAACTCATGTAAATTTATATATTAAAATGGTGTATATAACGTACATACTATCAATGCCCCTAAGAATATTCCAATAATAATTATAAATAGTAAAATATGGTTAATTGTACCCTACAATTAATTTGAAAATTAAGAGTTTTGTAGAAAGATTTGTTAATTTGAAATAATGTTAAAATTACAGTATTTAATAAATTTTACTCATACGCATTTTTTTTTTAAACTCCTTAACAATAGTTTCACTCTTAACAATAATTTGAAGTTCTGAGAATGTACTTTGAGGTCCTGTGAGTAACCTTTGCAGTTCTACAAATATTCTTTGTTGTCTTGTAAATTCTTTTTGAGGTTGAATGTCCTTTGAGGGTCTGCGAATAACTTTCGAGGTCCTGTCAAAATACTTTGAGGTCCTGTGAATATCATTTGTGGTTCTACGAAGATACCTTAATGTCCTGTGATTATTCTTTCAAGTCCTGCGAAGGCTTGTGAATATATTTTGGGGTCCTGTGTATCACCTCCCTGCGGGCAAAAAGGTGTCAGTTGGGAATTGGGACCTGTCTTGTGTTAGGTGAAAACTGGACCGGTTCCGAAAATACATATCTAGAGATAGGTGAAAAGAGGACCGGAAAAAAAGGACATGTTTTTTTAGACCAATCCTGTGACAAACAGAGGGCAGGAAGGGGTCATCCTAGGACAAGCCCATGTTAAAGTGACTGGTCCCGTGACCTATCCCTATTACAACGAACCGGTCATGTGACGTGTGCCGAGGTAGGTTCTTTTCCCGCAGGGCTTGGATATCCTGCGAGTAACCTTTAAAGTTCTGTTAATATCCTTTGTTTTCGTTTGAGGTCCTATGACTATACTTTGAGATCCTGTGAATAACCCTTTAGAATATGCGAATAACTTTCGAGGTCCTTTGAAAATCCTTTGAGGTCCTGTAAATATCCTTTGTGGTCCTGTAAATATCCTTTGGGGCTATGCGAATATTCTTCGAGGTCTCATAAATTTTCTTTGATCTCTTGTTAATATCTATTGAGTCCTGTGAATATCATTTGATAACCTGTTAATATCTTTTAAAATTTTGGGCATTTTTTTAAGGTCCTGTAAATCTCTTTCGAGATCTTGTGACTACTCTTTGAGATTCTGGATATATTCTAAGAGGACGTGCGGATATCCTTTTAACGCGGCCTTCAACAAGAAAGTGTGTCGTACGTCACCTTCATTAGAAGCCGTGTGCTGTATTCAGTCAACTTGTGAAAATACCTGGAACTGATTAACAAATTCAAGCTTAGCACACGTACTGTGCATATATCACGTACTTTGACAATCCTGAAGAATGTCCTTCGAGAATCCTGCAGACAACCTGTGAAAATTCTTAGATAAAATTAAGATTGGTTTCAGCTACGTTGTCCTTTGAATGTCCTTCGAGAGCCTCGAAACAACCTGCAACTGGTTTAAACAATTAATTTCCTTGAAGAATCCTGATATTCTCCGAGTATCCTGGAACGAGATCTTCACAAGTAAGTGACAATACGCCACTTACCTGGTAATCTCATTCCAGGAGACTCGAAAGATATTAGAATTCTCCCCTGGCAGGATGGCAAACCGAGATGTCCCCTTTTTCGTCTCTTCTTGCATTCTATATTTTTCTTGGTGTATTCTTGTAATTAGACAATAGTCAATTAAAATATTTAAAATTACGCTTTGTTACTCAGTTTAGATAATTTTTTCTAAAGAATTCTAACTCTGCGAGTTTATTCCACCTGACGGAGATAAGCTCAAGGTTACACTATAAAATGGGTAAATTTTTGTATCTAATACTACGGGTAGTATGTAGATCGAAAAACACCAAACTCATAAAACAATGTTGTACAAATTTGTTTATTGATAAACATGACTTTTGTAAAAAAAAAAATACATTTTCTGTGTGTAAAATTACACATATTATGTGTAAATTGTTTTATTTACACACTCAGAAGACATTTACGAACATTTTTTTTTATCAAAGATCATTAAATTGAATAAAAACAGCAATATTTTCGATGCCGCAAAATTTAAAAAAAAAAAATCACAAAACATAAAATCCCTTATATTATCCATTTTAAGTTTAAAAAATCTAATATCAGATTTAATTTAAGACAGACCATTTTACAAACACCAACATTTCTTTAACACATTGATGAAATAAAAATATGCAGAATTTTGAGAATTTTACTCTTGCAAAACTGGTGTACTTGTTCACCCATAGCTGATGTAGAGTATTATAAAATAATCATAAAAAAAAATATAAAAAATGGGTAGAAAAATCAAATAAAATAAACATGAATTGAATACAAACAAAAACGCATGAACACCCATACAATAAAACAAATCTCATGGTGAGTTATGAAATATAAAAAAAATAAATAAAAATTCAACGAAAATTGCAAAGGCTGTACAGAGAAAAGAATTTGCTTGATGGATCAATGTAAATTTTTCGAATCTTATGTATGAATACATATTTTAAATTTTAGATTTTAAGCGAACGCGGTTTGAAATCCCATTTTTCGAACACTTTTGGAGAAAATTAGAAAAAGTACGTTACCAGTAAATGAGCCCTTACTCCAAGGATAATATATTTTAAAATTGAGGTTTTAAGCTACAGCGGTTTGGGAAGGCCGTTAAGGGGGAGACTTTTTAATTTTTATACCCCCATTTTTACCAGGTTCCTTCCGAAAATTTAAAAAGTACTTTACACATACTCCAGAAAATACATATTTTAAAATTTCAAATTGGGCATGCCGATTTTCCCCTGTACGAAATTTCAAGTTCCCAGTTCCAGAGGTATAGGCAGGACTATGTTGGGAGAAGTGAGTGAGTGAGTCAGTTAACCACGATACATTACATTATATATAGAGGAGATGATGATTTTCGCTTTACAAAATTTAAAATAGTTGAAGATATCTCGCTTAAAATTTAATAAATTTTTTTTCAATATATATTTTTAGCTACTAATTTTTCTGTGGATTAAGACGTTACTGTCTTCTTAATATTCACTAGAATGACATCCATAAATAGATTACTGGTTAAGGTTAATAATTGTAGTGTAGTAACACACTCACCAAAAAAAGTCTGTAATGGCAACTGAAAATTTTGGTATTATTACTGGAAATTTTGCTAATTTGAGCCCAGCGGTACTATTTGCTAATCTTAGCAAATAATACCGCTGACGTGTAGTACAATGAAATGAGTAGACAAATTAGTAGCCGCTACTAAATTTTAATATACTTTTTGTAAAGTGGAATTTAAAACCTGTTTGCTAAAATCAGCAAAAAAAAAAATTACTAAATATTTTTAATATTAGTACAAAATTTTAAATTCATTTTTTTATCGAGCATCAAAATTTTTTTATTTTATTTATTTTTTTCAAAAAATATTTTGTACAAAATTAAAAAAAAATCAAAAACGAATTAATCATTTTAGTCAGTTTCATTTTACTTTTAAGGTCAAATTTTAATTGTTTTTAGAGCTGATTTTTAGAACTAATAAAACTTTTTAGTGCTATTTTGAATTGATGTCCTATTTCAAAAATTTCTAAAATGATTTCTGAAATAAGCAACAAAAATTTGTAAATTTTCTGTAAAAACTCTGCATCAGCCTAATTTCTTGTTCATTATCGACGTATTTTAGAAGTTTTGAAATTTATTTTTAAGTTTGCTTAATATTTCTGTCGTCAGTTATTTACAAATCGTATTTATAACCTTTTTCCCATATCACGATTTAACCCTCTGCGACTGACGTGGTAGTCTAACAGACACCAATAAACACTACTGTTTAACATGAATCGTCGTTTTGAATAAAAAAAAAATAGAATTATACAACATACACCCTTAAACTTTAAAAAATAATTACAATAGGTTTACAAAACAAATCTTGGAAAATAAAAGCCGTTGAAAGACTTTCTGGTGTTCTACCACGTCAGTGGAATTTTTAAAATATCTCACGTCAGTCGCAGAGGGTTAAACCTACTCACCTGCCGATCATTCTCGTAAGTTATTTAGAAAACTTTACTTATCTAATCGTATTCGGAATCTTTTCCCCAATTTCACGGTTTAATCCGTAAAAAAGAATGCAGTACACCATCATTTTAAAGCTTTAGAGCAAGGGTGCCCAAGCCCTATGCGCTTGATGCTCATTTGTTTTTGTAAAAGCGCTTAGCTATAGGCTGTGTGTTTTAATACACATAGAGCACTCAGCACACAAATAACTTTGCCTTATTAGTTTTTTTTGTCGTTCTTCACTGTATACTCGCAAGTGCAAAACAACAACACTTTCATATGCTTTACTGGTAAACATTGACGACAGCGATCATCAATGTAGATTTTGTTTAACGTATGATATCCCAACATACCAAATGACTTGAGAAAAATATTATTATAAGCTTATAAACACAAGCCTTAAGCTTGAAAAAGACTTGAGAATATATTGAAAAAAGGCTATCGTAACAATTGTAGAAAAATCAAAACGGAACCCTCGTGAAAATATTATGTGTGTATGATTACTATAAGCTTATTCTTGCAATTGTAGAATAAGCTTACAAAAATAATATATTATTAATAGTTGAAAAAGGGAAATCATAATTATTTTCTTTAATTTAATTTATTTTTTATTTTAATTTTAAAAATAAATAAAAATAACTCATTTAAAATATAAAAAATAATAATTCATTTTAAATATAAATAATAATAATTAATTTTAACCATAAATAAAAATAATTAAATTTAATATGCAATTGCAGGGTCACTATATAAAATTTACAACTAAATCTACACGCAAAACACGTTTGGCAAATTTAAAGAAAAAGTATTGGCACTTGTTGTATGCATTATAAGCGTAGAACAAAGACAACAAGACTAGAATGTATTGAAAAATATTTCTATTTCAATCGTCATATTGCGTTGTTGTTGTATGTTGTTCATAAGCATACTTGAGAAAAAGTTATGTATAATAATCTTTTCTCTAGCATTGTTAAATACTGCTTGTGAATTCACATTTTATAAATATTATAATAAGCGAAATTAAGAAAAGCTTAAAACACACTATTAATATAAGCTTATTCTCAAGTTGTATTGAAGTTAGATTGCTATATGGTATATTGGGATGAAATATTTTTTTCTTTTTTCTTTGTATGTATTGGTTTTTACAATAAAAAATATTGAATAAAAATTAGTTATTCTTTAAATGTATTGGTGTTTGCTCTTCAATAAGGAACTTCTGGGCACCCCTGCTTTAGAGTGTTAATTTATTACAAAAATAAAAAAAAAAAAATACTAAAAATTATTTCAGGGAAATTCTTTAAAAAAAACATGTTCCCCAATGTTCATATGTGTTTGGTAGATACTATAACATAACTAAATATATGTATATATTTGTATTATTTTTTATGATAAAATAAATATTATAAACGCATATAAAAAGTGTGTTAAAAGAAAAAAAAAACAACTTCAAAACAAAAACATTTATACAATAATGTTTGTACTATTTATAAATAAACTGATTGTCAAAAATATTTTGATGTTTGTAAAAAGTATGCACAGGGTATTTTGATTTGTTAAAAAATGAAACTTTACAATACATTTATTTGTTTGTTTAAATATGTATTAAAATACAAATGTATATCATTTTGGGGAAACACAGTTATCCGCGCTTTGCGTAAAATATTATAATTCACTGAATATTTAAAAAGCCGTACCAATAACCGGATATCCGGCATCACTAGTGATTTTGTTACAATTGATGATTTATTGGTTAAATTAATTTAAGAAAAAAAAATATCATCAGCTTTGTATGCGAATAATTGAATAATAAATAACATGTGGTATTGCAAAATAACCAGTTGAAAATAAATATTAACAAATTTTTTATATAGATTTTTTATTAATGGTTTTTAAAAATTAATATCCGTGTATGTGTTTTTATTAGGTTTGTAAAACTTTATTAATATAAAATTGAAATTGTTTGTTTTAATTTTGTGCAATAAAATAATTGATAAGTTTTATGTTCATTATAACTATTAAGTATATAATCTGTTTCATTTTATAATTATTAAAGTAATATTCATATTATGTAATATGAAATATTTAAAGTTTTGCAAACCTTTGATGATGGTTTTATATATAAGGATTTAATCATGCAAGTACCTCATATATTTTTAAAATATAAACGATTATTTTAAGATGCTTTTATAGATTTTTTATGTATTTATGTGTTGAGCCTTTAAATTCTGTACGATAACTTGATTGATTGCAACTGACAACAAGATTGTTTATACGATCACAATTCTAGAAACCTTTAACAAAACATATAACTTAAAACCAGAATATTTCTTATTATTTATTGAATTTAAACAAATAAAGAAGATCTTAATAAAACTTAGATTTTAGTGATACAACTAGGAGTCATGTTCAGACCATAGCTTTTTTTTAATTCCTTTTTGTTGGAAAACTCCTCACTGATTTTAGATAGATAGGTCTTTGACAAAAATTTCAGAGTGGAAAACCAAAATCAAATTTAGTACTTTTGTTTTAAATATTTGTTATTTCTCTATCAACCATATGATTTATTTTTAAATGCAATATCCTCTATCAACCATACGAAGGATATCGATTTATTAAAAATGTATTATTACTACATACATTAAACGTAGTTGCTTCCCATAATATTTTAATAAATATCAAGGTCATTTAAATGCTCGTTTATTAGTGCCCCCTACGTTCTCCGGATTCTTAAAGAAAGTATTCAATCAATGGAATTTGACATGTACATTATAAGAAAACGTTTAATAAAATTGCAATTTATATGATATTTTTACTAAGCAATACCCTCTATCAGCCTTATTTAACAAATATTGTATAAATTTTATATTAAAGTATTCAATCAATGGAATTTGACATGTACATTATAAGAAAACGTTTAATGAAATTGCAATTTATATGATATTTTTACTAAGCAATACCCTCTATCAGCCTTTTTTAAACAAATATTGTATAAATTTTATATTGTTAATTTTTTTTTTAATTTCCTAAATACAAAGAAATATCCACACTGATAATAATTCATGCATAAAATAACCTAAAAATGTTAAATTAACAAAAACTTTTGTTAAATAAACTAAATTTATTTTACGAAAGTTTTTGTTGTTTTAACATGTGTTTTGCATTTTTATGCATAGATTATTCTGAGTGGATAAATGTTTAGTAACATTTTTTTAATATTATCGATTTTAATAAATTTTACTAAAACAATATAGTTAGAATTTCAATTAAATAATGAATTGATATGAATTAATCATTAATTGAAATTTTTGCAGATTTTTTTTTTAAATTTTTGATTAATGTTATTAAACATTTAATTGAGCAAAATTCAATTGAGATTTTAATTGTATGTACAAATATTATAACTGGAATTAGTTTTTATGGGTTTCTATAGTTTTTCTCAAATTAATATAAAAATTATTGGTCCCAAAAATGTTGGCGTGTTTATTTGAATCAGCAAGCCACAAATTTAGGTTCCCCCACTCTTTTAAACGGGCGATTAAGAACTCGCTTGGTTTTCTATTCCTGTTTTAGATATAAAACTTCCTGACCTCTGCATAATTATTACACGCAAATAAATAATTCTTATATTCCTGTAATTAAATATTTTATTAAATACTAACAGCGGTATTCATAAAAAAATCTTAATTCAATTTTCAAATACATATTTGTTAAAAATCATTTTAAGCCTAAAAAAGGTTTATTAAAAATTCGTATTCATAATCAGTATTTTAAGTAAAACGATGGATGGCAACTCTGTATGTTTTATTTGTCACATTGATCGTAATGATGCAAATTAATGATTACTAAACCATACGGTACCCGTTTCTATGTATTTATTTGTCGTTTTTTAGAAAAATATTGTTTTTATAAAATATAAAATTTATGAAAACTTGTTTATTAATTAAAAAAAGAAAAAGAGTCAAAACAAAATGCCCAGTAAAAGTGTTACATAGATAATGATTTTATTGTAGATAAAAAAGTATTTAAATAACCGGTTTTATTTTCTTTGTTTTAATTAAACAACACACCACTAGCTTACTTTCAATAAATAATATCAAAAAATATTATTATTTCTGCTTAAATTCTTTATCTGGAATTGAAAATGGGTCGCTCCTATTTTTGTAAATTTTCGTCTGACGAATTTTTTTTAATTTGGGCAATAGTTTCAATTATAAACAAAATACAATTACAAATATCAAATTTTTCAAATAAAAATGTTTTTTTTTTACCAATTTTTTCAATCAAATATGGAGTGTCCATTATTTATTAAACAAAAACAAATAACTTGTTTTGATTAAATGACAATTTTTTTAAAAATGTTTAAAAAAAAATTACAGAGCAAAAATGTCATCTTAAAATAAGTTTAAAATAGGGTCGAACCAATTTTAAAATTCGTTTATTTACACAAGATTTAAAAAAGGTATTTTAAGCTAAAATGCGTTTATAAATACAATTTTAGCAAATTTTGCTTAAAATTGATTTAAAATGCTGTTTAAAATTTTTATGCATACCGCTGTGAAGCTATATTTAATTTAAGTAAAAATTTTTCAATATTAAAATTAAAAGTCATTGTTTGTAATATTGATAACTTTATTATTGAATGAATTATCGAATTATTTGACTATCACCTTGTTATGGAACATAGATTTTTTTGTGCATTAAAGTACAAGGCGGATCAATAAGTGACTTTTCGAACTTCCCTCGTAGTTATATAAAATGCAACAATGCTCCCATCAAGTATCACCTTTTAATAGACTACTGTCAAATTTTGACCAAGTTCCGTCATTTACATTGCGTTTAACAGCTTTTCAAAACATATAACCTCGTGGATTTTTTTAAAAATGGAGAAATGTCAATTTCGAGTGCTCATTAAACATTATTTATTGCGAAAAAATACCGTCAATTAAACCAAGGAAAAGCTTAATAAATACTATGGGGACTCTACACCAACGATTTCAATGGTAAAAAAGTGATCTACTGACTTTCGTTGTGGTTGCACAAGTAAAAATGACGCTAAACGTTCTGGACGGCCAATGGAGGTCAATACACCCGAAAATGTCAAAAAAATCCACGATAAGGTGTTGGCCGATCGAAGAGTAAAAGTACGTGAGATTATTGATGCCATAGGCATTTCATATGACAGTGTGGTTTCGATTTTAAATGATCAGTTGGATTTAAGAAAGCTGTCTGCAAGATGGGTGCCGCGTTTGCTCTCAATTGACCATAAACGTAATCGTGTGACGTGTGTAGTCTCAATGGAAAAATTCCACGAATTGCCTCCTCATTCGCCTTATTCTCCGGATTTAGCCCCCAGTGACTATTTCCTATTTCCAAACCTAAAGAAATGGCTCGGTGGAAAGAGATTTAGCTCCAACGATGAAATTATTGATCAAACAAATGCTTATTTTATGGACTTCGAAAAATCCTTTTGTTTTGGGAAGGGTTACAAAAATTGAAAAAAACGTTGCACTAAGTGCATTGAGCTAAAAGTGTTTCATTCAAAAAGTCAGGGACTTATTGATCCGCTTTTGTATTTTAAATGTTTGTTAAACTCAGCCTTTTTGTATTTCAAACGGTTTTTTTTTTTGTTAAAAATATAGAAGCATTCTTTGAAAGTTGTTTTCCCAAATATTTTAAATTACAATATTTATTTATGTAATTTATTTACAAAAGAATTTTACATTTTCCTCCCCATTATCTACAAAATACAAATTACAATTTGTTAGTTTTTAAAATATATATATGTAGTTATTTGAGAGATTTTATTTCCAAAACTTTTTCAATTAGTAATCAATGGTATGGAAAATAACAATTTTTAAAATATGCTAAATTTCACAATGGCCTGCCAGTAAAATCAAAATATTTACTACTATAAATACTACATACAAAATGTTAAAGTAATGTTTTATGTATAAATTGTTGGTAAAAATATATAATTATGTAAATGCGAGAGAAAATCATTGATTAAAAATGATTTGCCATCAACGAAAAAATGTCCTAAAGGAAAGATTAAGAAATATTATTGTAGAAGAAAGTTAGAATTTTTCATTGGAAGGAAGGGAATTACAGTTTATAACACATTACAGGTTTCATAAATATTATGAAAATTTTAATAGCTATAAGCAAATGTTTTGTTGTTAAAAAAAATTGATAAAGATTGTTTGGAAATTTTATTTTGTAAGATGGGCTGTTATTTACCATAACCAATGAAATTTTACTGCAGTTTTATAATATAAAAATGTTTATTTATTTTATTGGAAATATATTTAATTTACAATAATTATAATAATGATAATAACATTTGATTGTAATCAAATGTAGAAAACAATGTTAATTGTATATGGTTTTATTTAAATTTTTTGTTTTGTTAATGATTTTGTTGTTTTCCTAAAATTGGTTTTTGAAAAATAAAAACTAAAAGATGTATATATTGTTTATCAATTAAAATTAAATTGTTTAATCTTAATTATTTTATTCATTTAAAAAATACACTAAAATTAAATTTAGTAATACTTTTAAATTAAAGCATACTTTTAGGCTATTTTTGATAGTAATATATAAAGTATACTTTTAGTATGCGAGTGTGTGTGTGTGTGTATTTTTATTTGGTATCCATTTTTATAATATTATTCAAATATTTTATGCCCTAAAAATTTTTAATCTTCATAGTTTGGTTATTCAATTTAAATGTAAATTTTTTAAAATAAAGATTTGCATTTACAATTTGATTGAGTGTAAAATGAAGTGAATTGTTTTGTTTTAGTTTTAGCAAAATGTTCAAATTGTTTAATTGTTTTTTTGCTGTTGTAGTTTTTTTTTTTTCTGTATCTAAAAAATTTGTGTTGCACTTTTTTACTTGTTATTTTGAATATCAAACTAATTCGCTTACAAAACAAAACTTTTATATTTTTTTTATTATAAATTTTAGTTTTTCATATAAATGTTCTGGTGTTTTATAACTAACAGGTTTCTATGGTGTACGAATATATTTATGTGCATGTATTAAAACATGACTAATATCGAATCGAACTATACAATTTGTAGTCTAAATAAAATATATAATACATATATATTGTTACCAAAAACATTGTGTGTGTGCAATTGGCAGTTAACAAATTCAATTTTTGTTATAAAATATTAAAAAAAAAACAGAAGAAAAATATATAAAACAATGCAACCAACTGTAGGTAGATATTGAAAACAGTATGACTTTATTATGGTAAAAATTGAATGTAGTGTTAAAGATTTTTTATGTTTTCATAAAATATTAAAATTCCACAACATTTTACAATTTAAACAAATTTAAACTTAAAATATAACTCACCTGAAAACCATCATATGTCCAAGAACCAAATTTCATTTCACATCTTTGATCATCAAAGGGAAACCATGTTATGTCTATTTTACAAGTGGATTTAAAAATACCGGGCGGCACATAAAGGCATGAACCATTATTTCTAACCACAACATTTGTGGCATAAGTACCATCAAATCCTTCATCAGCACTAAAAAGAAAATGTTGGAAAAAAAAATAGAAATAATTTGAATGACTGCAAACAATAATTAATCATATTTGTGACAAATGTTAAATTTAATAAAATTAATGAAACGAAGAAATTTGATATTCATAATGCTTATGGTTGTGTATAGAGTTGCCAAGTGTTTTTTTTATTTTTTGGAAAAATTGCAAAAAGGGGTTAACATTTTTTGATAAAAGCGTTTCCCCACTTTACTCAATATTATCGTATTACAGAGGGATTATGTTTATTCATTTTTTTTTAATTGTGGAAATTTACGTCCGCCAAATAGCCACCTTCGCGGTTGATACCAATTTTTAGCTCTTTTGATTTCATTTGTGGTGTAACACTATCAATTTCAGTCCGAATGTTGTTCTTAAACTTCTTCAATGTGCGGAGCTTCCCAGCAAAACCACACATTACCAAATAATGGGTAAAGTGATGTATAGCTATAAGGGCCGATGGATTCTTTACACCTTACTTCATTGATGAATTTTACAGGCGATGATCCTCAAAGTAAAGAGTTCATTCTTACAATTATGCTTCTTAAAAAATGAAAAGTAAGGGGTTACCTGTTTACAGATAGGAGGTAAACAAATATTTGGTTACCTAAATGATTACGAAGAGGTTAACAATAATTAGTTACTTTGACTTTTCATTTTTTAACTTTAACTTTCCACTTAAAATCTTGAATTTTTTTAAACCAATTTAGACTTTTCTACAGAAGTACAAACTAATAAAAACTCGAATGCTAGAGTTTCTGAAACTAAAAATGCTTGTTATCAATAGATGGCAGTAGTTTTTAGATTTTACAATAGTACATATACAGGATGGCGCAAAAATAACCTTCCGATGTTTTTTGGCTGTAATTTAAAAAAAAAATGAAAAACTTTGATTCTTCTTGTGGATTATTTTTATTTGGTCTTTTAATTTTTTTTACATCAAGTCGAGAATATGATGTCATGTCCAAAACTTCCGGCGATAGGTCCTCACATTCTTGACGGATATTGTCTTTAAGAGCTGCAAGAGTCTGAGGCTTGTTGACATAAACCCGCGACTTCAAAAAGCCCCACAAAAAGAAGTCTGGAGCGGTCAAATCAGGCGATCTTGCTGGCCAGTGCAAATCGCCAAATCGGGAGATTAGGCGCCCGGGAAATGCATCCTTCAGCATATCGGTTGTGGAACGTGCAGTGTGTGGCGTTGCACCGTCCTGTTGGAACCACATGTTTTCCAATCCCAATTCATCAAGTTGGGGCAAAAAGAACTCGTTGATCATTGCTCTGTAGCGCTCACCATTCACATTAACCGTTTGGCCCGCGACGTCTTCGAAGAAAAAAGGTCCGATGACTCCTCCAGCGAAAACAGCACACCATACAGTGACTTTGAGCGGGTGTAATGGCTCTTCGTAGGTTACACGCGGATTTTCAGTGCCCCAGAAGCGTTAATTTTGCTTATTTACGTACCCGCTAAGATGGAAATGGGCCTCATCACTCATGATTATTTTTGATGAAAAATCATCTTCATTATTGCTCAAATAAATAGTCACCAATATTCCGCGTTCTGGAGCAGTGTAGCGTAACATTGTTTATTAACGTGTATTTCGCATGTGTTTACTACACAAATGTCAAAACAGAACTGACATTAGGGGCCAATCGCAAAATTTATAGCATTTTCTGAAAGGAGAATTACTTTTGCGCCACCTTGTATTGTACACTATAAATTCATGCACATCCCGTAGTCTAGAATGGAGACAAATATGTGGACATATATTGCAGAAAATGTCAAAATTATATTATCTTTTGTGAGGACGACTCGATTTTGTAAATATTTATTGCCGGCAATTTATGTTGCAATAATTCTTCGGCAATATTTGTTATCAATTATTGCTATTACATAAAACTTAGCTGCCATTTTCGTTTGACAATTATAAAAAAAGCGACACAAAAAATAAAATTAAACAAAACATGATGAAATTTAAAAGAATTAAATAAATTTTAACAAATTATGGGAAAAATCAAAAAAAATTAATATAAGCTTGGCGATGAGCAATTTTGTGCCGTTATTCTGCTGACGCTTTGTACTTATTGCTAAGATTTTTTATTTCTCTAATGTAGATGGGATGGGAGTCAAGTTATATAACAAATATTGATTTTTTGGCTACGTTAATTATCGGTTTTAAGAGTCATTATATTATGTTATATTGTAATGCATTACGTAACCAGCTATCGGTAACTTATTACTTTATGTTTCAAAATAATACTAAAGGTAAGGAGTATACATTACAGAGTAATGCACTATTTAACCAACTATTGGTAAGTCATTAACTTATATTTCATAGTAATACTGTAATGCATTATGTGTCCAAATATCAGTAATTAATTATTTTTTGTTGAATTATAATGATACAGGCAAGGAGTACACATTACAAAGTAATCCATTATGTATACAATTATCGGTAACTCATTACTTTATTTTGAAAAATAATGCTATAGGTAAAGAGTACGTATTACAAGGTATTGCATGAGTTTAATGTACCCATTATCAAAGTTTTCCTTGGTTGTTGGAGTATTCCAATAAATATCCGTAGAAGATGAAAACAGGAGATCTGGCCGAAACCTAAAATGGGAAGTTATTCTTTCAAATACACATTATATCCCGTGCAGTATAAAAAGTCGCCTCGTCCTGTTGGAGCCAAATTTCCTCCAAATCCGATTAGAAAAATTCAGTCAGATGAGAAATCATCCACTTCGTCGATGATTATCAAAATCGCGCATTATTAAGACAATAACTCTATTTCGCGGATGCTAAAGTAAGATCTTTTAAATTCTAGCAAAATCTGTCGTTATTTCAACAGTGATAATATACTTGATATACGTTATTATAAAAATTATTGTCAACTCTTTCATTTTTGATTCCACAAACGAACAATTAATTTAAATTTTCCACAAAAAAAAAAAAAAAAAATCGCGGAAAGAAAAGTTTTTGCTCAAAAATATTTTTACATTTAAACAAATTTTCTAATAATTAAATGAAAAAAAAATTACTCTAAAAATTTTTTTTTTATCTAAAAATTTAACATGGTTTTTTTATATTTTCCCGAAATTAAAATGCAAATTTTATAAAACAAAAAAAAATATATTAAAAAAGTAATTGCGCTAAGAAAATCATTATAGGCAAACCGTGTTCTCTAAATCCCTTTTACGACAAAGCGACCTAAAAAATATTTGTTTTTTGCCTGATAGAATTGATTTTCTTTTACTCATCAACTTTTTTCATACTACTACATATATTTCCACCCAAAACAAGAACAAAAAAAAAAAAAAAATCGCGTAAGAAAAATTTTTTTACATTAAAACAATTTTTCTAATTTTTAAATGGAAATTTTCAATCTAAAAATTTATTTGTTTTCCTTTTTTTACCGAAAACTACAATGCAAATTTTATAAAACAAATAAAAAAGTCTAATTGCGCTAAGAAAATCATTCTTTTTAAAAGTACGCCAAATAAATGACAAAGCGGTCTAAAATATATATTTTTTTAATTCTGCTTCAAAGTTGATATTTTTACACAAAAAAATTAAATAAAAAATAAATTATAGTGCAAAAAACACAATTTTGCGTACAGAATTTTGAGAATTTTTTTTTTACTTTTTCCGTTTTTTGGAAAAAATAACAAAAATAACAAAAATTTAGAAGTCTTTTTGCTTAAATTTGTAAATTTGTTTTAAATTTCGAGTCAGTAAATAATTTTTTCACGCAATAAAATATAAGACCCTTATTATGAAAAAAAATCATGCCAAAAAAATTTTTTTTCTCAAAAAATTTTTTACTAAAATTTTTTTTCTAAATTTTTTTTTTTTTTAATTTTTTGTTTGTTTAATTTGATAATTTTCAACAATGCAACACAAAGTTTGGAAAAAGCTATGCCCTTTAAATTTGTTTTACGAATAAAATATTTGTTACAAAACTTCGAGTTCTGTTGTGATTTTTTGCCAGCTAAAAAAAATAACACTATTTTTTTATATTTTTGTAATTTTAAATAATAAACAATTTTTAATATTATTTGATGTTTTAATATTAATTGAGATCAAATTTTAAGGAATTTTTTAATTGCATAAACTTGTTTTTAATAACCACACGACTGAATAGAAGTGGAATAGTTGGTTACCTTAAATACAACTAATGCAGATATTTATTTATAAATATTTATATGTATTTCATCAATAACTTATTAACATTCAATTATCTATTCTTTTCAATTCTTTCCATTGTATTTATTCCATTGATATTTTGATTTACTACTTGTTTAACTGACGTATAATAGAAAAATTTACTTTAGCACACACTACGTATATCGCCTACACATATCCTTCGTAATAAAGTAAATGTCAAGTTAAATGTGTTTGTATGTAACCCACACAATGATATAGAAATAAAAAAAAATTGTTGAAATAAAACTAAGTTAATAGAAAAAAATGTTGCTGAAATATGCACTTTCATATCCTTTTGCCATATTTTCCGTTGCGTCTTTTAGTGTTTTTTGTTCGCAACATTTTTGTTCTATGTACATTTGTCATTCTTTTTACAAAACAAAAAAAAAAAAAAACCTTGACTTTATTCCAAATAGAGTACTGTAGCAGTACAGTAGTATGAGTAGAAAAATACAAATAAAGAGACATATTTTTTCACTACATAAACGGAATTTTAAGGGAAAAAAATGGAAACAAAATAGTTGTAGACATTAATTTTTCTATAACTACTAACATATTAAGCGAGATGCGATGAAATATTATGCACTGGTGTCGTGATTAACGGGCTTAAATTATCTTTTCAGAATATGCAAGATAACAAGGAAAGGACATTTATTTTTTTTTTAAATTATATTTATTCAATCTTTTAAAATCAATTAATTAGCCGATATTTCAACATTCCTGGAATGACTTTTTCCGTCTCACTGTCGAAGTAGTACCGGTTCTGCTATAATCTGTTCTGCAATTGGTTTTGGAACAAGGTCTTAGTCAGTTATGCATTCGATTTTAGTTTCGTAAAACGTGTTATGGAAAGAGTTCCATGGAATCGGTTCAAGTGGAACCAGTTGGTTAACAACAATTTCTACAAAATTTGTGATACTTTTTTTAAAAGCAAAATTTTAAATAAAGGGTGTCCAAAGAAGAACGCAATTTTTAAATTTTAAATAAAACACAGATATTTAAAAAAAATCGTGAAACTTTATTATATCGTAAAGTAGACAGAATGAGGTTATGTATGGAACAATATATCGTGCAGATGGCCGCCGCGGCTTTGCTGGCATGCACGCGATCTTTTAATGCAATTTTCAATGACCGTTTTGCATGAATGCTGCGGTATTTCATTAATGCAGCGTCCAATTTCCTCTTTTAAGGCTTGAGTCGTCGTCGGCTTATTCGCGTAAACCATCGACTTCAAAAAACCTCAAAGAAAAAAATCTAATGGTGTTAAATCGCACGATCTAGGCGGACAATTCTGATCTCCAAAACGCGAAATAACACGACCGGGAAATGACTGATGCAGCAATTGAATTGTTTCTCTGGCTGTATGACATGTGGCGCCGTCTTGTTGGAACCACATGCCCTCCACATGCATTTCTTCAATTCTAGGCAAGAAAAAACTGGTTATCATTTTACGATACCGAACACCATTGACTGTTTGCGCTTGACCTGCCTCATTTTCATAAAAAAAGGTCCAATGATTCCTCCAGCCCAAAAACCACACCACACAGTGACACGTTGAGGATGCATTTACTTCTCGTGAATCACTCGAGGATTTTCCTCACCCAAAATGCGACAATTCTGCCTATTAACGAAGCCATCAAGATGAAAATGGGCCTCGTCACTGAAAATGATTTTATCGGCAAAATCAGCATTCTCATGTTGTCTCTCCAATACCCAATTAACGAACCTCCGTCGCTGTCCATGGTCAGCTGGCTTCAGTTCCTGAGTCAATTGAATTTTGTATGCATTAAGATGCAAATCTTTCGTCAAAATTCGCTGCAAAGTGGATTTGGAGACACCAATTTGCTGAGCTCGGTGTCGAATTGAGGTGGATGGAGTTTGAGCGACATCATCACGTACAGCTGCGAGATTTTCGATCGATCGACGCGTTGTTGTCTTTACATCACTAACAGACCCAGTTTCGGCAAATTTATCCATTAATCTCTTTACAGTTGACTCTTTTGGAGCATTATTGTGACCCCAAATTGATCGCAATTTGCGAACTGTAGCCGCAAAATTTTCACCATTTTGGTAAAACAATTTCACAATGAGAATGCGTTGTTCATTCGTGTAGCGCTCCTCGTACCTTCTACTAGCAAACAATAACAATTGTTCAAATGTCAAATAATGACACTTCGAATTTTGCCAGATTTAAAAATTGCGTTCTTCTTGTGACACCCCATGATCACACATGGTCTGGTATATATTCATACATGGTCAGACATGATCATATACGTCTTTGCATAGTCAAATATACCCAGCAAACAAAAAAAAAAAAAAACAAAATGTTGGCTATTACTTCTTTCATTGCATCCTAAATTTTAGTTAACATTCTTATATGGCTTTTTTATTGTTATTCTAAGGAACTTCCAAAAAAATTCATATGTTAATATTTATTTCTAATGAAGTGATTTGGATATAAACTCGACGTATATCTTAAAAAAATCACTCTTTTCATTGCTTCTAAAGCATAAGTTATCGTATATCGTATATTTTCTGACCCCAAAGCATTTATTCAAAATAATTTTTTGTGATCATTCCAAATCTAAAATTTCAATGAGCAAATGGTTCTGATGAACTTTTATAATTTTTTTATTAAGTATTTATATATTAAATTTTTGTTTAAAATTTCATGCAGGTTTTTAAAAAGAGTTTTGAAAAATCATGTAAAATAGATCTTTTTAAGTTTTAATTGACACTTGCTTAGCCTGTCCGTTGCATTTTTCAGGCTTAAGCGATATGACGACGCAATCTGAGCATTTTTGCATTGTGTATTTTATTAAACACTACACCATTTCTAAATTAAATTCAGAATTTACCAAAATTTAATAATATTTAAAATGTTTTAAAATCATCCAAAATAATTTTAAAACTGCGTAAAAATTATTTCAAATTGCTTACAAAAGATTTTAAAATTATTTAAAATTGTTGAAAAATATTTTAAAATTGTCTAAAAATGTTTCAAAACCGGTTTTAAAATTAAACAAAAAAATTTGAAATTTGTTCATTACAATTTTTGAAAAATGTTTTAAAGTTGCCCAAAAATATTTTAAACTTTAATGAATTTTTGGACAAATTTAAAACAGTTTTGCATTATTTAAAAACTGATTTGACAATTTTGAAACATTTTAATTAATTTAAAATTTACATTTAAGCTTTTTTAGTCAATTTTAAAATTTTTTGAATAATTTAAAAACATTTCTGGATTACTTTAAAACATTTTTAAAGAATTTAAAAATTATTTTGTAGTGTGTACTGTTTTGTTAAAAAAAAAATTAAATACATCCCAGCAAAAAAAAAGTAGCAAAAGAAGAGAAAAAGAAGCAGTGATTTTGATTCCGGTGTTGTGAAAATTTGGATCGGAACCAATGATTTTTACATAGGGGTGTCATAGGGTGGAAGTTTTCTTTTATGATCCTTTTTCATTGCATCTAAAGCCCTTCTTATGGTTTAGTGAAAAATTAAATCTTTTGTTCTTCCCAAATAAATTTTGAATTTGTAATTTAGATTTCTACAGGACATCAGTAATCGAGCCTTAGCCTCAGTTTCACAATCTCCAGTTAGCTTCTACCTGGGAATTTAACCGACACATTTGTTGTTGTTTCCTATACAAAGTTTGAGTTTTACTGTTCGTTAAATTTTAGCGGGAAATTCAGCAATCGAACCTTATTTATCTCTATTCAAAATGCTTGCAACTTTTACTACAATAAATTTTTTACTTTTTTTAGCGTCATAGATTTGACAAGTGTTTAATTTCATTCAAAATCACATTTTTATAAGTTGTGAAAAAGAACTTCCTTAGAAGAGAAAAATCAGAACTAAGCGATACTTTAGAATCAATGAAAAATTAATTCCTTAAGAATCACTTCCATTTATTTTTGCTGGGATATAAATGACTAATCCTGAGGATTAACATTACATTACCTAATTATTTGGTTGGCGTGAATGTTTCATCACAAAATTTCCAATATTTATCATATTCCGATTTTAAATACACCCAGAAAGTAAATAATTACACAACTTAATCAAACATCCCAAGTTTGAAAATAATAAGCACTACTTAATGTTTTATAAATTAAAATATAAACTTCACTAAAAATGTAAAAATTATTTTGAACTTCCCTCGTAGTTATATGAAATGCAACACTGCTCCCATCAAGTATCACCTTTTAATAAACTACTGTCAAATTTTGAGCAAGTTCCGTCATATATTTCGCGTTTAACAGCTGTTTAAAACATACAACCTCGTGGATTTTTTAAAAATGGAAAAAAGTGAATTTCGTGTGCTCGTTACACATTATTTTTTGCGAAAAAACCGTCAATCAAACCTAGGAAAAGCTTGATAAATATAGGGACTCTGCACTACCGATTTCAATGAAAAAAAGTGGTTAACTGACTTTCATTGTGGTTTTACAAGCACGGAAGGTGCCAAACGTTCTGGACGCCCAGTTGAGGTCTCTACACCCAAAACAATTGAAAATATTTACGATATGGTGTTGGCCGATCGGAGATTGAATGTGCGATAGATTGTGGAAGACAGAGGCATCTTAAATGGCTCAGTGGTTTCAATCCTGAACAATCACTTAAGTATAAGAAAGCTTTCCGCAAGATGGCTGCAGCGTTTGCTCACAATCGACCCCTAACGGAATCGTGTGACAGCTTAGTTTTCATGGCAAAAATCCATGAAGTAGACTACGAATTGCCCGCTCATTCGCCTTATTCACCGGCCCCCCAGTGACTATTTCCTATTTCCAAACCAAAAGAAATGGCTGGATGGAAAGAGATTTAGCTCCAACGATGAAATTACCCTGTAGAAAGCCTGGGGTCAAGTGTCTACAAGTCACCACTTTTGTCGACTATTTTGGCTGACTTTTTGGTAACATGTCCACAAAGCGTCCTTTTTGCAGCAGCAAAGCTGTGCTTGTTCTTGATTTTTTTATTGTTTTATTTTGTTGAAAATACATGTGCATAGCTGCATGCAAAATTAAGGTTTTTAATAAAAATATAAAGAAAAATTAATTTAAAAGGAAAATATACAAATTTGAACAAAATATATAATAAGCAAAAGAAATTACAAAAAACTTGTGAAAAAAACAATAAATTTTGTATTAAAATAAAAATAAAAATAACAAGGAAAAGGCAGCAATTTTTAGTGAAAATTGCAACTCTAGAGATTTTGTGGAGCTGATGAATATTTTACGGAGCCTGTGCATGATTTTCTGCAGTCTTTTGAAGATTTGTCTACCCCAAAATTAAATTCGCACGAATTTTTGTTTACTCTAATCAAATTTTTAAAAAAAATTTTATTAATAATATATCTAATTTAACAAAACAAATGCACCTGGCACCTGTTTAATCTTATTTCCTTCCTAGTGTGGAAATCTAGTAAAAAGTTCGAAAAGTATGGACTGGAATTACTAAAATGTACTAGTGAATCTCTGGTTCCAATGTCAACACCTAGTCAATAGCTGTGTAGATTCGCAATGGCACTCACATGTTAAATGTCTACAGCAGAAAGCGTTGGCTGGGGCATAATTAGTCAGTAGTACTGGTGACAAAGTCAATAGTGAATCAGTACAGTTTCACTATCGTCATTTCCTACAGGGTATTGATCAAATAATTTTAAGTAAATCATTAAAAGGGGAAAGAATCGGTGTATTACTATGACGTCAATGCGAAAGTGTTTTTTTTTTCACTAATGCAGAAATATTTATTTGTTTTAATAAATAATGTTTATATATCAGTGCATAAAGTTCGCTGCTTTAAACTTATTTTTATGCATTGCTATTAATTAAATTTTCATCAAAGATTATATTCTACAAAGTATATGAACATTTTCCACTCATGCATCAGAATATCTAATCATTGCATAGAGTGGTCTTACCTCAATGCTCGATGTTAATTGTGATTCACATCTTAACTTACACAATTGAACAGCGTGTTAAGATTGTTGAAGCCTTTTACGAAAATGGAAACAATGGCTCTTATGCGCGAGGAATTCAGTGACCGTGTTATCTCATGTCGTGGCGATGTTAATTGGCCGCCACTATCATATGATTTGACACCGTTGTACTTTTTTCTTTGGGGATATTTAAAAGAAAAAGTGTACGTCAGTAAGCCGAGAACAATTCAAGAGCTAAAGCATGAGATAATTCGCTACATAAACGACATTGAACTTCAATTATGTCTCAGAGTCATTAAAAATATGGAACATCGTATAGAGGTATGCCACCAAAGCTGTGGCGAGCTTCATTTTTGCTAGGGGTATAAACATTCATGATCTCATATATTACCGTAAATCTTTAGATCTGAAAATTGGTTATATTGGTATATGGTCATATGTGAACATATATGAATCATATACGAGCATATATAGTCATATATGATCATATACACTCATATTCTGGATCCGAAAATATGCTGTATTATATAAGCTAATATATGGTGATATATTGGACTATGAATTTACGTACATGAGCATTTATTCCTATTCATGATCATATGCAAGCCAATGTATCACCATATATGTTCATATACATTTCGAATTTTACTCTGGACATGATAGTAAAAGTGTATCGCTGTTAAACGAGGTTTAGTTAAGCGAGGGTTGGCTGAATGTTACCAACAATGTGTATTTACACACCAAAATACAACATTTCCCCTTAACTAAGTTGATACAGAATTCCCAATTGGGAATTTTAAAAATTAAATACATATAATCAAAAGATGTCAAGTTCAAAATGTCTAGTATATGAACAAGACAAGTTTCAAAAGAACATAAGAGCTTTTGTATGATTGTCTTTTGCGATTTTGTTTATATATCTTTTAAAATTGTAATTTTAAAGAACAAAATTTTGGTAATTTTTTGTTGAAAATTTCGTTTAGTATAAATTTTCTCATTAATTTACTTAAATACGAGTACTTTGGTCAAATTATTGTAGTAATTAACAACATGAATAAGTACTAAAGTAAATGACCAATTTTTAACCCCCAAATACCTTACACAGTGAAAAAAAAAAAAAAACAATTGTTAAATGAATTATTATATCATATTTTTTAACATTTTAAAATTATATATGAATCTTATTAAATAAACTTTGTTTTTAGGTAAAATAAAATTGTTCGTATTTAAATTAATATGTTTAATTTAAAATACTCACTATATTATTTCGTTAAAAATAATCTAAAACACATATTAAATTAATTGAAAATGTAATCAGCCCATTTTGTTGCTTATTATCAATTATTTTTTAATAATCAACAAAAAAGTAGTAAAAGCAATCGAAAGTCTTTTTAAATAACCATCAATTTTTAACAGACAAAATGTAGAAAAAACGATTTTTATTGTTTGTTTTTCAAATTGAAATTTTTTTATTTATATGTAATTTTACAAAATACAACACACACACAGTTGTATATATTTTTTTTTTCTATGTGTGTATCTATATTTGAATAATTTTTTGTAATTTTTTTGAAATAATTTTGCATATAAACAAAATATTTTGGTAAAAAAACAAAAAGGAATTATATGAATTTCTATTTTTAGAAACAGAAAACATAAAATTTTATATTTAACAGAAAATATCAACTTCTACTGAATGTCTGTAAATTCTTATAGTTTGTTTTTTTAATGACTGATTCAAATAGTTAAAAAATATATTTCTATGAATTTCAATTGATTCTTCATTTAAAAACAAACTCTACATATTACTTTTTAAATAAACTATCGAACCCAATAAGCATTGAAAAGTTAACAATTCAAGTGCTTTAAATATTGCTTGTATTATGCTTTATTTTAAGCGATTTTTACAGTCAAAATCGAGTTCATACAAATAAAAATAATTTGTTTCATCTTTTTCGTGCATTGTCAATATTTTAAACTAGCCCCGGTAGGCTAGTTGGTAGCGTGCTGGCTTATCCGTGCGGGGTTCATGGGTTCGATTCCCACCAGAGGCTCTAGTCTGTTTTTGCTACAACGAGCCAAAAGCCTTCGTTGCTAGTGCTCGGTTAGGGTATTAAGATATTATTTGGATTTTAACGAAAAGGTAAGCCACATTTATTTGGAGCTAAGCACTGTCCTTACATTATCTTTTTATCTTTTAGTGAAAAATCCATCGAAAGTCAAAAAATCAAGATCAAACATACAAAACTAAAATTGTATAAATGTATGTATATTAAACAAAGAGTTAATAAATTGTACTAAAACAAATCATTACCGCCTTTTAATTTTATTGTTTAAACTTGAATATAGGGCGTGTTATTATTATGTTGTTTGAACTTGAATTAAACCGTGATTCAAGGCTTGAATTAAAGTATATTCTCACTGTGATGTTCGACTTGAATTCCAGTGTCCGTTTTTCTAGAATATGCTATTGCATTAAAGTGTAATTAAAGTATAAATCAAGGCTTGAAAACATGACTTCAATTACACTTTATTTTAGCTTGAATTCCAGCAAAAATGTTTTTTAACGGATTGTTTAATTTTGTAAGGTAAAGTGAAAAATTGCTGTGGCTGTAAAAATATAGTTTAAATTTCTGCACAGACTAAAATAATTAAAATTTTCCAGGCATGTTTTAAAAAAATTTTCTGCGTTAAATTTTTTTAGTGCTTTTAAAAAGTAAAAAAATATCGTGCTCTTAAATAGTCAAAACAAATATTTTTCGTTGCAAAAAAATTCGTTCTTCACACAAAATTTTTATTCCTTTAGGTCAAAATTTATTTTATTAATATTTATTATTTAATTATTTTTTTTATTATTATTTATGATTTAATTATTTTTTTTATTATTATTTATTTGCTACATTCAAGTCACTACTTGCAGCGTTCATTAGTGTGGCAGTTTTTCCTTTTGAACCCAATTTTTACAACGTTTTTATCAAAAATTTTGAAGAAATTAAAATTATTTATAATATCACATTTCTTGAAATTTCCCCTTTTTCACTTCTTCCCTTTGAAATTTCTTCAAATTTTATCTTAGTGGATGTATACGAAAAAAAGAACCCCGATGACAAATTTCAAGTTCCTATCTACAGCGGATTCGACTGGCTTTTTAAGACGTTACTTCTCTTCTTATATCCCCATTAATTATCAAGTTTCAGTGAATTATCCCATACTTCAGGGAATATATATTTTCAGTTTCAGGTTTTTTTTAATTGTTTTTGGGTAGGCCGTTGAGTGAAAGGATTTTTCTCTTTCTGTCTCTCCCCATTAAAATTTGCAAAAATCCCCTCTTGGTAAATCTTTAGGCCGTAAAGAATCCTCCTCAATCGCTACTTTTCATTACTGCTGCATATGACCAAATATTTTATCAGGGAATCCTTTAAGCCCAGTGCTCCTCCCCATTAAAATTTGCAAAAGTCCCCACTGTTGGTATATCTTTAGGCCGTAAGGAATCCTCCTTTATCGCTATTTTTCATTACCTCTACACAAGAACACAAGAAATTCATCTTTTAAATTCATCTTTAACACAAGAAATTTCATTTTTGACAGCTGAAAAATAGCTGGAAATAACTAGACTACCTGAGTACTTATGTAAATATGGGTACTTTATGATGCAACAGTGCAGTTTAAAATAAAACGCTGAGTGTTATGAACTAAAGTGTATTTATTATTTGCAATATAGAAAGAACTCGATTTATTTAAAAGGTAAATAAATCAACGATTTTATAAAGGGTTAAAATCGTAACAATAAGACAAAATAGTTGAGGGGGGAATGCATTAAGCCCAGTGGCACTGTATCAGTTTTTTACATTTTATCCCATCTGACTTATATTTTTAGTGTAAAAAAAATGATAAAAACAGTTGATTTTTTTTTATAGAAATAAAAATGACATTGTTTTTTCCAATTGGCCTTATTTTTATTTGTTTTAATTTTTTAATATTAAATTTCTTTTGTTATAACATTTTTTTAGTATAACAAAAATAACGAAAAAAAAAAACAGAAATGCTTAAGTAGCTTCAGGCAATGACATTTCATTTCACTATTTCATCATTTAAGCACAAACACAGGCACACATACATACATACGCCTACATATAGAAATTTAAAATGAAAATGAAAATTACGTATAAAAACAATAACAATAGTTTCTTTACTTATGTATTTACATACAGTTTCATACTGCCATATGTCAACCATATGTGTTGACACATACACACGCAAGTAGGCCTACACTATGATCAAAAAGTGTACATAATTTAAGATAAATAACACTGCCTTATATTTTCTCTTCATGCTTTTCGCCTGCAAAGTTGAAAGTATTTTTGATTACATTTTTTCGGAACATTTTGAAAATGCCAAAAAATCAAGCAGAAATTGATTTGTTTTGTATTGTTTTAAATAGATCCTATGTCTTTTTAGGATAACTTCAAAAGCTCTGACAAATTATGAAAGAAGGGTTCAAAAAGAAATACATGTTTTAGCACTTTTTCTACACTCAGAAGATTATGTAGTTTAGTGTTTGTAGTTCAATAAAAAGGTTGCATTCCATTTAAAAAAAAAGAAACATACATACAACCCCAGCAAAAATAAATGGAAGTGATTCCTAAGGAATTAATTTTTCATTGATTCTACAGTATCCTTTAGTTCTGATTTTTCTCTTCTAAGGAAGTTCTTTTTCACAACTTATAAAAATGTGATTTTTAATGAAATTAAACACTTTTTAAATCTATGACGCTACAAAAAGTAAAAAAAATTTATTGTAGTAAAAGTTGCAAGCATTTCGAATAGAGATAAATAAGGCCCGATTGCTGAATTTCCCGCTAAAATTTAACGAACAGTAAAACCCAAACTTTGTATAGGAAACAACAACAAATGTGTCAGTTAAATTCCCAGGTAGAAGCTAACGGGAGATTGTAAAACTGCGGCTAAGGCTCGATTACAGATGTCCTGTAGAAATCTAAATTACAAATTCAAAATTTATTTGGGAAGAACAAAAGATTTAATTTTTCACTAAACCATAAGAAGGGCTTTAGATGCAATGAAAAAGGATCATAAAATAAAACTTCCACCCTATGACACCCCTATGTAAAAATAATTGGTTTCGATCCAAATTTTCACAACACCGGAATCAAAATCACTGCTTCTTTTTCTCTTCTTTTGCTACTTTTTTTTTGCTGGGACATTTTTCAAATAAATATCTATATTATTTTTTTTATACATTTATTCGAAATGATTTACTATAATTTACCGACTTTTTTCAGTTTCATTTATTTTTTTTATTTGTTTGAAATTTAATAAAAATTTACCCACAACACGAAAATTTGTGGTTTATTTGTGTCCGTTACAGTTATTACAAATTTAAATTTTGTTTGCTGTCTGTTTCAAAAAAAAAAACATTAAAAAAATTCCAATTTGTTTTTTTATATAATGTGTGTATGAAGTTGTTGTAATATCAATTGAAATAATTTTGTATATAAGCAACCAAGCTTATATACAAAATTATTTCAATTGAAATTACAACAACTTCATACACACACATACATACACAAACACATTTACACGAAAAGTGTCTATAGCCATGCATAGTTACAAACATTTTGTAGGAAAAAAAGTACAAAAACGGAAACAATTTCAAACAAATGAAATCATTTATATATTTTTTTAAAGAATTGGTATGTAAAATTTTAACATTTATATAAACTGATTATATCATTTGTTTCTTTCGGATGTGTCAGCTGTTTAAACAACATTGAAAAATAAATAACAGCCATTTGGTTTAAATGAAAATTAAGTAGACGGGTTTTTTAAGTAAAATTTAATTTCTTGTAAATGCTATTTTCTGTTATTATAATTTACAAACTATTTTAAGAGTACAGCAATTCTTGGATTCCTTAAAATCTCGATCTAATAGGTCGAAATATGGTGTAAAGATAAAAATCGTTCAAGTCGGTTGATATTTTGAAAAATGGCCTTTCTGAATTGGGCTTAAATGGTAATAAAACATACAAAAACATTCACCTACAAATTTTTAATCTCAAAAATTATTCTTCACTACAAAAATTGTTTACATATCCAAAATCGTTCTTCACCACAAATATTTTTTTATATCCAAAATGTATTCTAAATTATTTTTTTTTATTTTCTCATTATGAAAATACCCTCCAGTATTAAAAAATCTGCTGAATTTAATGATTCTACTTGTTTTTCAAATATTTGTATTTGTATATATAGAAAATTTACAAAAACTACAATTCTCGAGAACTTAATGGGTCCTTAAGATGTTCAATAAAGTTACTTAAGCCATCAACTTGGCGTTATCTTGCAAAATAAATAATAATTTTGTCGGGCTGCGTAATTAGATCAAATTTGCTACTAATACGCTGAAAAAAATACAAGCATTTCTTATCGAAATATGGATTTTCTAAGATTTTTTTTTGCAAAAAAAATCATTTTATAGATTGTTTTTGGTTAACTAATTTATTTTTTTGAGCTTAAGGTTTGTTTTTTACAAAAATATATTATTTATTTTTCAATTTTTTGCTACTCCATTGTGTAGCATTAATTAATTAATCAATTAATAATTATTATTTCCTGAAGATGATACACAATGGAGTAGCGAGAAATTATAAAATAAATAATATATTTTTGTAAAAAACAAACCTTAAGCTCAAAAAAAAAAATAGTTAACAATAAAAGAAAAAGGTTTAATAAAATATAAAAAATAGATTATTATTTGGAAAATACGACATGCTTATAAATAAAATTACGTTTGATAAAATATCGCTAAAATTTCGACTAATGCAAGGGCGGATAAATAAGTCCGTGACTTTTTGAATGAAACACAGTTTTTTTTGCAAAAAAAAAAAATAGTTTTCAACATAATATCCTTTTAGCTCAATACACTTGGTCCAACGTTTCTCCAATTTTTGTATCCCTTCCAAGAAATATGATTTTTCGAGGTCCATAAAATAGGCATTTGTTTGATCAATAATTTTATCGTTGGAGCTAAATCTCTTTCCACCGAGCCATTTCTTTAGGTTTGGAAATAGTCACTGGGGGCAAAATCTGTAGCCCAGTTCATGGAATTTTGCCTTTGAGACTACACACGTGTGCAGCCGTGCATTATCTTGCCGAAAAAGATCTTTTTCTTAGCCATATGGGGTCGTTTGTTTTTAATCATCGTTAAATCGGTCCAATAAGTAGGCATAATATTCTCCGTTAATTGCTTTTCCCTTTTGAAAGTGATCGATGTGGATTATCCAGTATGCATCCCAAAAAACTGTTGCCACACCTTATTGGCCAACAAACTTACCTTGGCCTGCTTCGGAGTCGGTTCACAAGGAAAAACCCATTGTTTAGACTGCTGCTTGGTCTCCGGAGTGTTGCAATGGATCCATGTTTCATTCACAGTTACAAAACGCCGCAAAAACTCTTTCGAATTGCGGTTAGACAACTCCAAACAATCCATTGAAGTTGTCACACGATTACGTTTATGGTCAATTGAGAGCAAACGCGGCTCCCATCTTGCAGACAGCTTTCTTAAATCCAACTGATCATTTAAAATCGAAACCACACTGTCATATGAAATGCCTATGGCATCAAAAATCCAGAACGTCCAGAACGTTCAGCGTCATTTGTACTTGTGCGACCACAACGAAAGTAAGTAAACCACTTTTTTTATCATTGAAATCTATGGTGCAGAGTCTCCATAGTATTTATCAAGCTTTTCCTTGGTTTGAATGACGGTTTTTTTTCGCAAAAAATACTGTTTAATGAGAACTCGAAATTAACTTTTTTTCCATTTTGAAAAAAATCCACGTGGTTGTATGTTTTGAACAGCTGTTAAACGCAAAGTAAATGACGGAACTTGCTCAAAATTTGACAGTAGTCTATTAACAGGTGGTACTTGATAGGAGCAGTGTTGCATTTCATATAACTACGAAGGAAGTTCGAAAAGTCACGGACTTATTGATTCTCCCTCGTAGCTAACCGGCTATTTTACCTCCTAGAGGCAAACTAAAACCGCTAGATCTGACGACAAAATCGCGAAAACTTTTTCGATACAAAAAATACTGAAACATGCTCCATAGTACAAATGTAAAAAAAAATCGTCGTTTTAGTGTAGACAATTTACATGAATCCGCCCAACTGGTAGGTATTTCTTAAAAAGATTACAAAACTTTCAAGTTTTTTGTTTTAATATCGTTATTCGATTTTTTAAAAAAGTTAAAATATTTTTAAATGCCGTTTTAATATAAAATATAAAAACCGTTTAAAATTTATTTTTCGAACAAACTGAAAACTGTTTTTTTTTTTTGTAAAAGCCCGTTCTCTTGGTCAGGGATAAGAACGAAATTACTTTAACTCGAAAAGGTGATTTTATGGAACTTTTTTAAGCACAGATTATTGTTAATCCTTTTTTGCATAATGATGGAAATTTCCATCATAACTTTAACTGAACAAAATATACACATAAACAGATGTATTGTGACTTGCTTGTCGCTGGAAATATTTTACAAGACTATTGAATAAATTAAAGCACATCTGTCAAACAAAAAAGAACAAGCATCACTATCAATAAACAGGCTTTAACTTGCCGCTCCACTGTTTATTGTGCTTAGAAAAAACTTGTAGAATCTTGTGTATTTTTGGGAAGCTAATATGATATTTTTTGAAATATAAAAGTGATAATGAGTGAAAAAAGGTTTGTTTTTAGTGTTTGATATTTTATTTTTATTTATTGAGTACTGAGCTAAACATTTGACTTTGCATGGTGATCATACCATAATGTTTTTTTTTAATTATTTACATTATCTATTTATACTAGAATTTTTCTTTGAAATATTTTTCCTTTTATTTAGAGCATGAATTCCATCCAAGTGATTTGTTTCAGGGAAAAAGGTAAAAATCATGTAAAGAAGGGTTAACGAGACCAAAAATTATTTTAACATATTTTTAGTAGAACTCTATGGAAAGAAAATTCTTTTTTTTTGGAGTAGTGTAGTTAGTCATAGGTTTGGAATGTATCCATGGAATTTTTTAAAACATATCTCAGCTACTTTGTAAAAATGTGAGCTGTAAATCCCAAGCAAAATCTTTGTAATTTTCAGACTTAAATAAAATGTTGTAAAGTTAACAAATATTTCAATAAAAATTATTACATCTAAAAAAATTTTACTTATTAGCAATGCTGTCAACCAGTGTATGCTGTATGATTTTTTTTTTTTTTTGCTATTAATTACCTCCAACTTTTTGCGAATATTTTTTTTGCATTCTATGCACATCATTCATATCAGTCAGTAGTAGTTATTATTTATTAACACTTGCATCAATCTGATGTGTAATTTAGTTCTTGTTTTATTTCTACACAAACATTAACATCTGTTTAAATACTTTCGAGGTTTTTATGGTTTCTTTTTTTCTTTCTATGTATATGCGGTTTAAATATTTCAAACATTTCATTTCAAATTATATTTTTAAATATTTTTTCAAATGTGTATATTATTTGTCATTTACACTGTATAAACAATATTTAATATAATGTTTACTACAGTTTACATTTTGCATAATAAGTGAGATGGTATAAGTGTTTGCATTGTTTTTGTGTGTGTTTGTCATTCTTAGAGGAATTTGTGTGTGTTTGTGTTGCTTATTGTTGTATATTTTCATATTTCACAAAATATTTACACATGCAAATTTTGTTTCTATTACTTTAATAAAATGTACTTTATTTTATGTTAAAGTTTTTATTATTTTCTCATAAGATTTTTGAAAAATAGTATTTTTTTTTGTTTCAATTCACTTTTAATGAAAATTATGAAGGTCCTCTTTCGAAAGAAATTTCTAAATCGACTAGCAGAAGTTTTCCAAAAACCCAATATAAACTATGAAACAAATTAAATTTTAAGGGTTCTTTAAACTTAAAAAAAGTTAAAAAAATATTACATCAGTATATAAAAAGTTATATTGAAAAATTTTATTAATTGTTAAAACTAATATTTTATGTTGACCACATATGCGGGTCTGTTTTATCTCCAGAATTTGTATTCAAAGTTTTACGGATATTTTAATTTAAATCTTTGTTAAACTAAACTCTTTGTCAGTTGTATACAAATTCTTTTTGCTGGGATATTTTAGTTTTTTTTTCTCATTGTTGTTGACTACTTATATGCATGTATAAGTTGAGTATTAAATCAACAATAATATCTCATATCTAATATTTATACTTGTCAGTTATACTAAATTCTATATAATATATATTTTTTTGTTACTCTTGTTTAGATTATGACTTTGAATAATGCATGCTGGAACATGAAAACAGTAATGAATAGTTTTCAAAATGATAGTGTTAAAATTGTTATTTCTTTGTTAGATAAATTATGATCGATGATGGTTGTTTTTTTTTTGTTAGAACAAAATTGTGCATAAGTATGAAAAAATTTAATAGTTTTTTTTGTCTAAAAAATTAAGTATTTTTAAGCAAATTACTTAGACGCTTCATAGGCGATCTATTAAACAATATAAAATTTTTAGAATATAAATTAAAATTTTTTCTAAAGTATTTTGTTTTATTTTTGTTAATTTTTATTTTTAATTTATATTGAGCATTCGACCTCAATTTTCAGCTAGGCTGACAATAAAAAACCTTATTTAAATTTATAATTTACTCCTTTTTATATTCTTAGCAATCAAGCACGTGGTTAAGGTGATTTTCGAACAAGCACAATAATGATACTAAATTTTTTTTTTTTTATTTTTTATTCATTTATTTTTATTACAATAGATAGTGCCTCGCGTCGCTTGGACATTATTGAGGCGAGTTGGCAAAATTTACAAAATTATTGTTTTAAACTTAACAAAATTTATACAATTTGTATAAAAATAAAAAAAATAAATAATATCTATATACAAAAGTTATAAAATTTATTTAAAAAGAGATAATTTTACAATAGAAGCATTTCTATATTTTCTCATAAATATTCTTTGATATTCCTTTTAAAAATTGAAATTCTTTTAATGTTTTTTAATATATCTGGAAGATGATTATATTCCAAACTACCTACGTGCTGTACACTTTGCTTCGTTGTTTCCAATCGGTATCTTGCTACTCTTAGATACATAGCATTTCTTGTATTGAACGCAGTTTGATTTCTTGAGAACGAAATAGTATGGTAACCAACGCCGTTGAGGGATTTAAAAACATATAGTAGAAGTTCCATTTTGTACAACCCATATACAGGAAGAACTCTTTTGGATACATTTCTATATAAATTTAAAGTTGAAAAAGTTATCGGTAGATTAAAAACTGTTTTTAGCGCCTTATTTTGAGCTCTTTGAAGTGATTTAAACTCATTACTTTTCTTGCAAGCATATATAATAGGCAAATAATTTTTTAAGTGGCTGTGAATCAACGCTTGAATAATTATCATTTTTGTTTCCGTAGTAAATTTATTTTTGAATTTATAAAGCAAACCAGTAGCAGATACAATTTTAGATTTCAATTGTTGGATGTGCATTTCCCAAGAAAGATTACTTTGTAATATTACACCGAGATATTTTGTTGAAAGTGTTTCACAAATTTCTTCTCCATCGACAAAAATGCTAAAATTTTGATTATGCACAATGTATGGCCGAAATCTAATTAGTTTAGTTTTTTCAGCATTTAATATCAATTTATTTATTCTCGCATACTCAGTAATCATTGCTGCATCATATTCCATATGTGCTTTTAATGCAATTTCATGTTTATAGGGATAAAAAACACTAAGGCCATCAGCAAACATGATTAATTTACCAAAAAGTCGCAGATTTTGTATGTCATTCAGATACAAGGTAAAAAGTAATGGACCCAACACACTTCCTTGGGGAACTCCATATTCAACATTACCTTAAAGACCAAAAATGTTCTATTTATATAAAAAATGTTCACCAGAGTAAAAAAAAGAGGATATGGCACAATATTTAATCATATCCAATTTTAAATTGTTTCGAAAAATACCAGATCAAATTAGATCCAGAAATATATTTGGGGATTTAGAAGGTATTGTTGGAGATTAAGTAATAGCCTGTTCCTCGATCTCGAACGAAAAACTAGTCAAACGATAGCAAGTCACTCGAATTCGAGTTAATTTGGGTTTCTCTATTTCGAAAGGCTTCGATCGACTTGACTTACGTGTGTCAATTTTTGTTTCTTACGCATTTACAAATCACAGAGATGCCAGATCATATATTTTGAGCATTTGCTAAAATTTTCTTTAAAAGTAGCAAAAATACTACTAAACTGCTTAAAGACAAAAACAACCCTGTTTAACAGTGATCAGCTGTATATGACAAATGAAATAAAAAAAATAACAATAAACAAATCAATTTTTATTTGGAAAGTATGTTTATTTGTGAAAATTTTTGTTATCGATTGGTTGTGGGTGAAATTGTTGTTTGAAGAGCTTTTCTGTTGCCTGTTGTCTGTTCGGTGCGGTCACTGCTAAAGTCCTTGTAAAATAAAAGATGTAAAATAAAAAATGTAAATATGAGTTTCTTGGGCAAACGTAAGCCACAAACAACACACACATACCTTTTCCACTCAGCAACAGCGTAATAGGGGGTGAAACGGAGTTTAGTTTTCTGGTCAAATTTTCATCCTCTGCGGAAAATTTGTTTGCTCCGAACACCAGAGTCCTTCTGGCAAAATCAGGCCTTTCTTCCATATAAAATACAAGCGTCTTCGGATGGTCCATTGTTGATTTTTTTTTAACTAAAATTTAAAATTTTAATAAACTATAAATATTTGTATTATTTTGTACTTACTTTTTGTTATCCATTGCTTTTTTTACTTCATTTTGCTTTTAAAAATATCAAATATATATTTACTCGACAAAAAAAATAGCAAGTGACTGATTTTGACATTTGCGTTCGAGCTGTTCGAAATAGAGAAACCAAATTTTGTATGAAAACAGTTACGTTTTCATTCGACTTGTCGTTCGAGTCATCGTTCGCATAAACATAAAGTTAGAGAAACCCAAATCAGTTTTCTTTCGACTAGAAAGCGAACGAACGTGTTCTTTCGAAATAGAGGAACAGGCTATAAGATCAAAATTTATCCCAAAAATGTCAGGTAAAATTGTATAACATTAAATCCAACAATATAATATATACGAAAACAAGTTTATTTAAAAATGTATAAAATATTAAAAAAAAAAAAAAATATACTATTTGAACTTTAATATTATTTGAACACTCACCCATACCCCGCAATACATACTGACTGACTTTATTATACTATATTTTTCGTATAATTGTGTTATATACATCATTCTATCTTCGGGTCTTATATACAATTATATTCTCGGGAATTTGGAAATCATTTCCATAAATCATGGCTGAATAAATGAGGCTTAATTGGGCCTTACTTATCGCTTTAATTTTATATATTATTATAAAGGGTGTCCCAAGAAGAACGCAATTTTTAAATCTGGCAACATTCGAAGTGTCATTGTTTGACATTTGAACAATTGTTATTGTTTGCTAGTAGAAGGTACGAGGTTAATAAAAATGGAGCGCTACACGAATGAACAACGCATTCTCATTGTGAAATTGTTTTACCAAAATGGTGAAAGTTTTGCGGCTACAGTTCGCAAATTGCGATCAATTTGGGGTCACAATAATGCTCCAAAAGAGTAAACTGTAAAGAGATTAATGGATAAATTTGCCGAAACTGGCGCTGTTAGTGATGTAAAGACAACAACGCGCCATCGACCAGGTCGATCGACCGAAAATGTCGCAGCTGTACGTGATGATGTCGCTCAAACTCCATCCACCTCAATTCGACACCGAGCTCAGCAAATTGGTGTCTCCAAATCCACTTTGCAGCGAATTTTGACGAAAGATTTGCATCTTCATGCATACAAAGTTCAATTGACTCAGGAACTGAAGCCAGCTGACCATGGACAGCGAAGGGAGTTCGTTAATTGGGTATTGGAGAGACAACATGAAAATGCTGATTTTGCCGATAAAATCATCTTCAGTGAAAAAAAGGGGTTTTCCGGGTGAACCGGCTCCGAGGAAGGCCAAGGAAAGTTTGTCGGCCATATGGTGATGCCAACAGTTTTTTAGGATGCACGTGGGATAATCCACATCGATTAACTTCAAAGGGAAAAGCAATAAGCGGCGAATATTATGCCAACTTATTGGACCGATTTAACGATGATTAAACAAAAACGACCCCATGTGGCTAAAAAAAAGTTCAAGATAATGCACGGGTGCACTAATGCACGGGTGGCTAAATTCAATAAATTGGTCTACGAATTGGCACCTCATCCGGCATATTCTTCAGACCTAAAGAAATTCCTCGGCGGAAAGAGATTTTGCTTCAACGATGAAATTTTTGATCAAACAAATGCCTATTTTATGGACCTCGAAAAATCCTATTTTTTGGAAGGGATAAAAAAATTGGAGAAATGTTGGACTAAGTGTATTGAGCTAAAAGGAGATTATGTTGAAAAATAATTTTATTTTGCAAAAAAAACTGTGTTTCATTTAAAAAGTCACGGACTTATTGAGCCGCCCTCGTATAATTATATTTTATACCATATTTTTTATATGGTTTACACGCCACTATATATATAAATATATGACATATACAGAGCCATGTATACTTATATATAACCTATACAGAGTCATATATAATAATATATGACTCTATATAGGTCATATATAAGCATATATCGCTCTGTATATGTCATATATTTATATATACAGTCCATTGTAAGACATATATAATTTGTATAGTGATATAGATAATTTTATATGATATAATATATACCATATCTTATCAAATAAATTTTATCTAATTTTATAATGATCAATATATAACTAGATGTGCATATATATGACAAAATATAAGGTAATTTAAAAAAATTAATGTTATATATAATTATATATGGTAATGCATACTAATATATGTATGTGTATTTGATATATATTATAAGATAAGGCCACATATGATTATATCTAAATTTTTTTTACTCCGGAAGATATAAGAGATAATAAGTTTATAATAATCGAGCTACATATAATTATAAAGGGTGTCCCAAGAAGAACGCAATTTTTAAATTTTAAATAAAACACAGATATTTAAACTTTATTATATCGTAAAGTAGACAGAATGAGGTTATGTATGGAACAATATATCGTGCAGATGGCCGCCGCGGCTTTGCTGGCATGCACGCGATCTTTTAATGAAATTTTCAATGACCGTTTTGCATGAATGCTGCGGTATTTCATTAATGCAGCTTCCAATTTCCTCTTTTAAGGCTTGAGTCGTCGTCGGCTTATTCTCGTAAACCATTGACTTCAAAAAACCCCAAAGAAAAAAATCTAATGGTGTTAAATCGCACGATCTAGGCGGCCAATTCTGATCTCCAAAACGCGAAATAACACGACCGGGAAATGACTGATGCAGCAATTGAATTGTTTCTCTGGCTGTATGACATGTGGCGCCGTCTTGTTGGAACCACATGCCCTCCACATTCATTTCTTCAATTCTAGGCAAGAAAAAACTGGTTATCATTTCACGATACCGAACACCATTGACTGTTTGCGCTTGACCTGCCTCATTTTCATAAAAAAAGGTCCTCCAGCCCAAAAACAACACCTCACAGTGACACGTTGAGGATGCATTTGCTTCTCGTGAATCACTCGAGGATTTTCCTCACCCCAAATGCGACAATTCTGCCTATTGACGAAGCCATCAAGATGAAAATGGGCCTCGTCACTAAAGATGATTTTATCACCAAAATCAGCATTTTCATGTTGTCTCTCCAATACCCAATTAACGAACTCCCTTCGCTGTCCATGGTCAGCTGGCTTCAGTTCCTGAGTCAACTGAACTTTGTATGCATGAAGATGCAAATCTTTCGTCAAAATTCGCTGCAAAGTGGATTTGGAGACACCAATTTGCTGAGCTCGGTGTCGAATTGAGGTGGATGGAGTTTGAGCGACATCATCACGTACAGCTGCGACATTTTCGGTCGATCGACCTGGTCGATGGCGCGTTGTTGTCTTTACATCACTAACAGACCCAGTTTCGGCAAAATTTATCCATTAATCTCTTTACAGTTGACTCTTTTGGAGCATTATTGTGACCCCAAATTGATCGCAATTTGCGAACTGTAGCCGGAAAACTTTCACCATTTTGGTAAAACAATTTCACAATGAGAATGCGTTGTTCATTCGTGTAGCGCTCCATTTTTACTAACCTCGTACCTTCTACTAGCAAACAATGACAATTGTTCAAATGTCAAACAATGACACTTCGAATGTTGCCAGATTTAAAAATTGCGTTCTTCTTGGGACACCCTTTATATGACTTTTTTTTTGTTTTAAATATATATTTTTCTCCAACTTTTTTCTTGGTCCCTAAGATATGATCACATATAATTGTATATAATCAAATATAATTATATATAATGTTATATATATTATAATTACATATGTATAATCACATAAGTACAGATACGTAGATTAATCTAATTAATTCAACAACGATATGTTGTCAATGATATAGTTGTATATAATTATATTTGAAATAATTATACGAATATTGTAGTCTTTTAAGGCCGAGTTTTTAGGATGTAGATTATCTTTAAACCCAGTTTATCGCAGTTTGTAACTTAAATACTGATTTTGAAATTTGTTTCAATTTGTTTAATTTTAATGAAGACCAAAATTTTATGTAACGAAAAGTTGTTCTGACAAACATGAAAATGGCAGACAAAATTCGTTTTCGGTTTAACTAAACCGCGTTTAACTTACATCGCAAAAACTCGCAAAAATTGTGGCCGAGTTGAGTTAAAATTTTTTAGATTTCGTATAATATATTGTTGGAACTGATCTGATATTGTTCGATACAATTCTCTTAATAACATATATTTTTTTTCCACTCGGTTATAGAATTCAAATTCATAAAAAACAAAAGATTTCGAATTAATGCTTGCAACATTGAGAAATATAGTATTTTCCCTGGGTCAGAAGATAAAAAAAAATTGGCATAATCAAAAAGACGTTTTAGTGGATTCAAATTCAAATTAGTGTTTAGGAGTCCAAAATATTTTTGAAAAGTTTAAGTAGAGGTTTTTGAATTGAATTTTATTATTCCTTTTTTAGTGGCCTGAATTCTAAATTCTTAAACTACTGAAATATGTATGCAAATTTAACTTTCATTACTATGATTCTTTAATTGAAAACTTATTCAAAGCAAATTTAAAAAAACGCATTTCTTTAATATTCTCAACAATTTTCGACTATAAGTTTTTATCAGTTTGTTATTTGCATTCGTTTGTTTACATGTTAAATTTATGATTTTACCTTGGTCTTGGTTTAACATAATAAATTTAACACACATAAATTCCAAAAGAATGAAAATTATTTAAATTAAATAAAAACGTTACCTAACAAACAATACCCTTATCATTTGAATGCAACCAGCAAAATAACAACTAACCAACCGACCAACCCACCCACCAGCCAAACAATCATTTAACCAACAAACTCCAACATTAATGTCAACATTTTATTTTTGTTGACCAACCAAGTGTTAGAAACTATGAAGAGGTTTTTCTTTCTTTTAATATTATATTCACAAGTCTTTCATTTATCCATTCATTTTCTGGTTTATCGTTTTTGTGGCTGTGAATAAGCAAAAATTTTTGAAACTTTACATAGAAACCAAAAACTAAACAAAATAATGTAAAATATTTTAATAGGGGTTTGTTTATTTAATATTTGAACATTTTAAAAGTTTTGTTGAAAGGGGAGGAAGACCGAAGAGTTGGTTGGTTATATGATTGTGTATAATTGTTAAATATATTTAGTATGTTATATATGTATGTATGTATGTGTGGATATTTATACAAAATTGTAAATTGTTTGTTGTTTATTAAATAAACAAATACTTATTAACCTTTAATATAATATATTTTATAGGCTTGACTTGTAAATTTTATTGGTTTAGAGATAAACGCACAATTTATGAACACAGAAGAGAATTTTACTAAAAACTCAAATTAAGGATATACGAGGGCAAGTCAATAAGTCTTTAAACAAATTATTTATATAGGCTTTTGGAAAGTGAACACATTATTTCGTTATTTTTAACAATCGATTGTCTGATCAAACTTACAAAATTTTAAAAACTGGAACTGCAAAAGTTCAAAAGTGCAAAAGTGCAAAAGTGTAAATTTGCAAAAGTGCAAATTTTCAAAAGTGCAAATGTGCAAATTGGCAAAAGTGCAAATGTGCGAATTTGCAAAAGTGCAAATTTGCATTTGTGCAAATTTGCAAAAGTTCAAATTTGCAAATGTGCAAATTTGCAAAAGAGCAAATGTGTAAAAGTGCAAATGTGCGAATTCGCAAAAGTGTAAATGTGCAAATTCGCAAAATTGCAAATTTGAAAATGCGCAAAAGTGAAAATTTAATTGTTTGATGGTTTGATAGATTAATGGTTTGATAGTAATGTAAATGTGCAAACATGGAAATGTGTAAATATGCACATGTGCTATTGTGCAAATGTGCAAATGTGTAAATGTAAAAATGTGTAAATATGTTAATATTTATTTATTTCATTCAACATCGCCCAGCCCAAGCCGCAGGAGGTAGGACGCTGAAATTTGGTATGTAGGTTGCCCCTACGGCATATGCATTCGTAGACATTGGAAATTCCTTCGGAGAAGAGCAAAACGGGGAAAAACCAAACTCCTATATCTAGAAACCTGAAATTTGAAATTTGCTAATTCATCGATGAAGTCTCCCCCTGCACAAACCGTTGGACCTAGGAAGTTGAAATTGTGTTTGCAGTCTCCATCTCCAGTGTAGATAACAGTTAAGATGTAATATTTGGAAAATCCAATGGGGAGGGGCAGAAAAGGGAAAAAATTCTTACCATAGCCAAAACCGATGGAGCTGGGAAGTTGAAATTTGGTCCAAAGGTTCCTCCTCCGGTGTAGACATTCATCTAGGTCGGATTTTTGGAAAGGTGTAGGGGGAGGGGCAAAAAGATGAACGGTCTCCTCCTTAACGGCCTGCCTTCACCGATTTAGCCAGAAAGCTGAAATTTTAAATATGTTTTAACTGGAGTATGAGCTAACTCATTGATCAGCTACATTTTAGAAAGGGTAAGAGTAAAATTTAAACACTAGACAAGGGATACAAAATGGAATGAAACGGGGTACGAGTGGAATTAAAACATTTCACAAAGGGATTGAAATGGAATGAAATGAGGAACGAGTGAAATCGATACACTTGATAGGGTAAAAAATAAATGGAAAGGGGAACGAGTGTAATTGAAACCTTAGATGAGGAGAAATAAATGGAATGGGAACGACTGGAAATTAATCATTAGACAAGGAGAACGAAATGGGATGGAAAGGGGAACAAGTCATAATAATAACAATTAACACTGGGCACGTTCCCCTTGAATGACCTATAAACATCCTCCTCAAAAGATGAAACTAATTTATTTAAATAATAAAATCTTTAGAAAATAGAATAATATTTTCTTCTCAACATATTTTGATATTTAAAACTACCTATAACAAAGAGTTGGGCTTTTAAGCTAGTATTCTATATTTTTGTAAGAACTTATTGATTTGCCCTCGTACTAATGAAACTTTTCTTCACAAAGTAAACAAAAATTTACTTAAAGTTAAAGAAAAGTTTCTTGTAAAACTAGTTTATTAATGAAGTGTCTTTTCACTAAGTGCATGAAAGTTTTTATTAATAACATGCAGTTTTTCATAAAATTTCATGAAAACTTACATTAACTTGATTAAAAGTTTTTAGTGTAACTTCATTAGTTTTATGCAAAAATTCATTAATGTCATAAGTGAAAGTTGACATACTATTTTAAAGAGTTCTTAAACAATTTAAAAATTCTAAAAAATACGAAAATATTGCAAAAATAACAAAAATATTCCTAAAATAAACGAAAGTTGTTGTTTTCACATTAATTGTGTATTTCTATGCATGGGTTATTATGAGTATATGTTTTTTTTTTAACCCACTAATGACCACTAACAAGTGTGCTTGACCCAGACAGACAGATAAGATATACAGTAAATAACACATCACACAGATGCTGCCACAAATAAGTAATTTATATTTTTTTTTAATAAAAACTTATTTTTAATAAATACTAACCTTCAAAAAGCAGCTGAATTTTTTTTTTGACAATCTGCCTGGTTTGAAAGTTACAGTGGTTTTTGTGAGACGACTATTATTAATTTCAAAAAATAAATACAAAATTTCGTGTGTTAATTAAAAATTACTTTTTGGTGGGGAAAAACAGCGTTAAAACAAAAGCTTAGCTTGATAAGTGATATCCGGATTCTGCACCAGGAAAATCGACAAATATTGACTGGTTTGCTCTTAAAGATGAATAAAGTCAAATTTGACTAGACAAGTTTTATTTTCTTCATTAGACCGCGAACTTATCAGTCGATGTGCCATGTTTGAATGTAGATGAAGATTGAGGCAACAAAAAAGTAGTGTGCGATTAATGTTTATTTTTTCTCTTACACGTAGAAAAAAGAGCATTATGTTATAATTGTTTAATTGTATCATGTTATGATTGAAATTTGAAATGATCATAGTATGATGCCAGTGATAATAATATGATCCTAAAAATTATGATAATATCGTTTCCAGTCATCATAATCAGTAAGAACCATATTTATAATTATAAGAATCATACTAAAATAATTTTAAATCCCCAATAATACATTGTCGCTGAGTGTAGAAGTCCTCCAAATGGCTCAAAAAGTTTGCTTTAATCAAGGGGAAAAATAACTATATTTGATAAGCGAATTATGGAGTAAGATGTTCTAGGGAGCCACTTTTTTATGGCATAATTATTATTAAGTCACAAAACACGAAAATCAAAATTTCTTTTGCCAAAAATCTATGGTCATCAAAGGGTTCGACGGCAACTGATTTAAGTTAACCACAGTTTTGTTAATTTAAATTAGTATCAATCAATCTGCTGGTGTTTTAATGCGAACAATGACAGATTATTTGAATCCCAATATTTTAATATTATAAAAAATTACAATTGTGGCATTTTCGTGGTTAATTTCTGTTGGTTATTTAAAAAAAGCTTATCTTTTTACACACGAGAGCATAATTATAACGAATCAATTACACTACACAACAAGAATTGAATATTTACAATATTTTGCATTGGCTTCTCTTAAGTATTTTCAACTCTAAAATACAAATCGTAATTTCAAAAAGTACCCTCAAAATTCCTTTTCTTATTGTGGTCCTTTTGTTTTTTTAATACCGCTTAAAAATTTATTTCATTTGAGTTTAATCATGTCACGAATTGTTGAAAAGTTTTTTAACACTAAAAGCACTGACGAAAATATAATTTCAGGGAACTTTTGCACATAAGATTTGCTAGTTGTTTGAGTTGCGTTACAGTTTTGTTGTTTTAAAGTACAAAAGCATTTATTTTTAGAAGAAACATAACTTTCAACTATATTTGTAAGTCATTATTATAAGCTGTCATTATTTTAGGCAGTCATTTTGTTATCAAAAAATATGAAAACTTAATGTTTTGTTCATTTACCTACAATAATAACTTACAGAATAGTAAAATTGTCTGTTATTACATCGGTTTTACTTAAAAACAGTAAAACCGATTAATGTTACAATTGTTTTTCACCACAGTCTAAACAATCAATGACTTATCAAATGGTAAATTTAAATGCATTTACACTTGTTTTTATTAACTACGCACATGTTATTAAATGATATACAAAGAGATAAAAGAGATTTGCTGTTGTTTTGGTAAGTTCTTTTATGCACATGTGCCATCAAAAAATCAGGGCTGTTCTGATGTGCCAATATATGGTTATCTGTTCGGTAAATTAAAAAAAAAATGCTTAAAATTATAAAAATCGTTGAAAGACATGTTAGAATTAAACAAGTAAAAAAGGCTTAAATTCGTCTGTGCAGAATCTTTGAATACCCTCCACCAATGTTCAAAAAAAAAAAAAATGTCCTGCTGTTTTGGAAACAAATAATGTAAAAACTTTAGAATTGAATGGAGGTGAAAAAATTTTTTTGATTTGAAAAACTTTTTTGGATGTGGAAACAAATTTTGTTGTGGAAAAACGTTTTAAGTTGAAAAAATTTTTTGTGGTGAAAAAAATTTTTTGAGTTGGAAATATTTCAGGTGAATATAAAATATTATTCAATTCTTAGGGACTGGTTAAAAACAAGAGAAAATATTTTACTTGCCAGTCGCTACTATAAAATTGTACTTAAAACACACCGCTGGACCGATTTTGCTAATTTTCAATACTAAACAGCTCGGGAGGATGTACATTAATCTAGGTAAAAATGAGCACCACCGCTTGCGTCGCTAAATTAAAAAATCTTTAAAATTATAAAAAAATCGTCTAAACTAAAAAAAAAAAAATACAAAATGAAAAAGATCTAAAATTAGGAAAAATATCGCTTGAATATAATCGACAACTAATCTTAAAATAAGGCATATATTTTTAGATATGATCTGTTCACATCTGACTAGATCTAATCAGATCCGGCACCAAATCTTATTATACCTAATTAAATCTAAACAGATGTAATTTCTTTCAGAGTGAATTGAAATGGTGTTTCAGAAAAATATATTTGCTTAAAAACCTTGTAGACCAGTGTTATTTTTTCTCAGGAATTGTTACATTATAAATTATCAAGTATATCTATATGATTTCAATGAGACATTTAATAAAATATTTTAATTGAAATAAAATTTTTTAACACTATTCAAAATATTACGCGCACAGTGGTTTAATTTGAGAGGTCGTAACCCTCCGTATTCATCACAAGGTCATAACCATACAGGTTATAACTGAAGTTTTTATTTATTTTTATTTTATTTCGATTCTAGCCATTAGCTTTTAGCTAGAAAGCGTAAAAGACCAGGATTCTCTTTGTTTTTACATGAGGCACCTTAATGTTTAAAAATTGGAGAGTTAGGGGTAAATTAGGAAATTGTACTATGTTACAAAATCTCCTAAAAAGTTAAAGTAATTCTATTCTAGTAAAGCAGAAATTGAAAGCATGAACTATTCTATAATATAAATCTCTCTCTCAAAAAAAAACATATTTTTTGTACGTTTTTGCATTAAAATCAATTTATCACTATTTCCCGCATTAAGCTATTTTTAATATATTTATATTTTCTTTATGGTATTAAATGTTATTATAATGAAAATTAAAATCAATATCAATCCAGAAATAATCATACAACCAGCTTTTAATAAAATTTTGCTTGCATATTAAAATTATATTTATAAATAAATAAATAGGATATTTATATATTTAATATGATTATTGGAAAATATTACAACAATCATACTTTCCAATAATATAGAGATTAATAAACTCATATATAATTATTTGTCTAAAATGAAATTAAATGAATGTTAAAGAATATTTAATTTAGAGTAGCACAGAAGAATTTTATATAAAATATTTGAGTATAATGTTTTTTTCAAAACAGACATTTCACAATATTTTACTAATTTTAAATAGGTAAAACTGCATAAGGGGGACCAGCAAAAACCCCACAACTCATTTGTTAAACTTGGGCTTTCAAATACTAGAATTTTGAGTCTTCATGTTACAACACAGAGTGAAAAAGTAAACGAATTTTTTAAGCAACCATACTACGAATATTTCATAAAAACAGGAACTTAAAAAAATGGATTTATTTTTGGGTTTACACATACCAGTTAAAAAGAAAACTGAAAGCACCATTTTTCACTCTACTGTTAGTAATTTACTAAAAATCCAATTGGGGAATATTAAATACTGCTTTGTAATCTGTTAATTGTGTAAAAATATGTATTAAAATGATTCCAGGGAAGTTGAAAATATCAACAGATATGTGAATCACTGAAATTTAAGTTAGAATTTAGGATGAATGTAGTAAAATAAATTAAAATACGGAGAAGCTAACTTAACAGGGCCACTCTAAATCAGGGGTCGAATTACGGCATTCGTGATCGTAATTTTTCGATCAAAATTAGTTTTTTATTTCTAAAAATCAAACATTAGAACGGAATATTTTCCATCAGGGATGTTGTAGTTTGGCCCTTAGATTGGAAATAAAAGTTAAAGTTGGTGTTATCATTATTAGTATTATTGTGGTAACTTTTTTAAAAAACAGTTTTCGAACAATTTCGTTCGATCACGAATGCCGTAATTCGGCACCAGAATTTTTTTTTTAAATTTAACCGATCTCCTAAACACCCTGTAAATAATATTGAAATCGGTTTATAGTTAACGTAATTAAACATATCAAATATTTGCATACATTAAACAGTAAGTTGTTTTACCTTATGTGGTAACAGGGTGACTCTAAGAATAATTATCAATCTGTCTTCTATAACCTCTATATAAACTTGAAGAAATTATACTCCAAGTGGTTAACTTTGTCAATTCGTAATTCACTTTGTGTTCAAACAGGCTGACTTTTAGTACATTTCTCTGAAAACCCAACTCCTTTACAACCGTTTTATATTAGTTGCAGATATGGAAGTATATGTCATAGTTACACATTCGGAAAGGGGTTTCGTACAAAGGTGGCCATATTTTTCATTTTATAACACACCTTGTGCTTGCACAGGGTGGCTTAAAATTTAATACTTGTTCAGAGTACACCTATCTGTCGAAGAGATCACTCTTTTTTTCAATTTTCATTATCAATTTAAGGCAGTTTTCAGAAAATTTCTATATGAAAATATTTTAAATTAAAGGGCGTGGAGTTGTTCAATGATTGTATTTTAAGAATTTGCATAAGTTTAAGTTTTTTTACAAAATTATTAAATATAAACAGAAGATTTTTCGAAAAAATCGACCTCAGACCTGCAAGCTGACACAAAGTTGTGGCGTCACTGAACGGTGAAAATGGTATTATATGTTATATGAACATGTCTGATCAAAAATCGGCTTGTATATATGAACATATATGACCGTGTACGACCATATATCCTGAAATTTTGGATCCAAAGATATATGAAAATATATGAGATCATGTATGGTCATATATTAAACTATACATGGATGTATATGATCATGCATACCCATGTATGGTCTTATACAAGACCATGTATGTAAAGGGTGTCCCAAGAAGAACGCAATTTTTAAATCTGGCAACATTCGAAGTGTCATTGTTTGACATTTGAACAATTGTTATTGTTTGCTAGCAGAAGGTACGAGGTTAGTAAAAATGGAGCGCTACACGAATGAACAACGCATTCTCATTGTAAAATTGTTTTACCAAAATGGTGAAAGTTTTGCGGCTACAGTGCGCAAATTGCGATCAATTTGGGGTCACAATAATGCTCCAAAAGAGTCAACTGTAAAGAGATTAATGAATAAATTTGCCGAAACTGGGTCTGTTAGTGATGTAAAGAGAACAACGCGCCATCGACCAGGTCGATCGACCGAAAATGTCGCAGCTGTACGTGATGATGTCGCTCAAACTCCATCCACCTCAATTCGACACCGAGCTCAGCAAATTGGTGTCTCCAAATCCACTTTGCAGCGAATTTTGACGAAAGATTTGCATCTTCATGCATACAAAGTTCAATTGACTCAGGAACTGAAGCCAGCTGACCATGGACAGCGAAGGGAGTTCGTTAATTGGGTATTGGAGAGACAACATGAAAATGCTGATATTGCCGATAAAATCATCTTCAGTGACGAGGCCCATTTTCATCTTGATGGCTTCGTCAATAGGCAGAATTGTCGCATTTGGGGTGAGGAAAATCCTCGAGTGATTCACGAGAAGCAAATGCATCCTCAACGCGTCACTGTGTGGTGTGGTTTTTGGGCTGGAGGAATCATTGGACCTTTTTTTATGAAAATGAGGTAGGTCAAGCGCAAACAGTCAATGGTGTTCGGTATCGTGAAATGATAACCAGTTTTTTCTTGCCTAGAATTGAAGAAATGAATGTGGAGGGCATGTGGTTCCAACAAGACGGCGCCACATGTCATACAGCCAGAGAAACAATTCAATTGCTGCGTCAGTCATTTCCCGGTCGTGTCATTTCGCGTTTTGGAGATCAGAATTGGCCGCCTAGATCGTGCGATTTAACACCATTAGATTTTTTTCTTTGGGGTTTTTTGAAGTCGATGGTTTGCGCGAATAAGCCGACGACGACTCAAGCCTTAAAAGAGGAAATTGGACGCTGCATTAATGAAATACCGCAGCATTGATGCAAAACGGTCATTGAAAATTTCATTAAAAGATCGCGTGCATGCCAGCAAAGCCGCGGCGGCCATCTGCACGATATATTGTTCCATACATAACCTCATTCTGTCTACTTTACGATATAATAAAGTTTCACGATTTTTTTTAAATATCTGTGTTTTATTTAAAATTTAAAAATTGCATTCTTCTTGGGACACCCTTTATATATTTCGATTTTCACATGAAAAGTTAAAATGGGATTGTATATGAATATAAATGATCATATATGTTTTTCTGTATCAGCATAAAAGTGTATAGTTGATCATTTATCACCATATATAGTTCAATACATGACCATATATGTTCGTATCCAAAATTTGAGGTTACATGGCCGTGTATGATCTTAATTGAACACTGCCGAATCATATATGGGAATATATGATCATATGCGACCATATGCAGTAAAATTTCGGATTCGAAAATACATCATATATAAGATCGTGTGTGGTCATATATTCATTTATATGTGTACATATATGATCAGCTCTACCCATATATGAACATATGTTCATATACTAAATAATTTGCAAAAAAATTCTTGCTTGATTTTTTTTTTGTCAAAAGGTTTAACCCCCATACAGTTTAGGTCGATAAGCAGCAGCGGTTTATAAAAAACGCTCATTGTGGTGGTGACAGATAATTATTTAAAACTTTGCCTAGTACAAATAAAATATAATATTTTGTAGGTCTGTGCTGGTTTTGTTTTTGATTATCTTCGTTTTAGATGATGGGAATTCAAGAAACCAAAAAAACTCCATATTAATTTATACGATTTTTGTAGAGTCAAATATATTTAATAAATACTCAAGTTTATTTCCGTATTGTTTTCCAACCAAAAATAAAGCAAGAAGACACCAACCAACAAAATGAAAAAACAAGGCAAGCCAGACAAAAGAATTCAATTTTAACCAATACCTGCATACAAGATAATATATTTTTGTGGTTTTGTGATAGCAACCACAACGACTACAAGAACACATACACAAGAAACATACACTTGCTTGAATAACACACACACACACATAAAAACAAACACAAAGAGAACATGAAATATAAATATCAAGGAAGAATTTATATTTTGTAATTTTCAATAGATGAGAATACATGAAAAATCATTTTGAGATTGGGTATAAAACACTAATTAGTTAAACATTTGTTTTTGTTTATTGTATGAAAAATTTCTGCGGTGCTTCTTAAAAATTTGTCTGAATTTAAATTTCAATGTAAATAAATGCTTACCTAATATAAATATGTACCAAAAAATTACGTGTACAAAAGAAACGCATACAACATTTGTGGTGTGGTAATATTAATCTTTGTTTTAACAAAAACCAAAAATGACAAATAATTTATAAACGACTATCTGCTATATGTGTATATGTGTTCTGATCTTCTGTGTACATGAGGCTTTCCATACACAGTGTCCAGCTAAAAAAATTATCAGTCTGTAGTATTAATCAGTATTGCTAGAAGTTATTTTGAATTCAGCATCAATTAACCAGTTTATGCATGATGCAGTATTAAATCCTCATGCATTTCGGGTTTTTTTGCACCAGGGGTGCCCAAAAGTGGAAAAATAAACACAAATATATTTAAAGAATAACTAATTTTTATTCAATATTTTTTATTGTAGAAACCAATACATACAAAGAAAAAAGAAAAAAAAAATATTTCATATCATACGTTAAACAAAAACAAAATCTACATTAATGATCGCTGTCGTCAATGTTTACCAGCAAAGCATACGAAAGTGTTGTTGCTTTGCACTTGCGGGTAAACAGTGAAGAACGACAAAAACACTATTAAGGCAAAGTTGTTTGTGTATTTCGTATTGCTATTTCTGAGTGCTCTATGTGTATTAAAACACACAGCATATAGCTAAGTGCTTTTACAAAAACAAATGAGCATCAAGCGCATAGGGCTTGGACACTCTTGCTTTACACAAACAAAAACATGGAAACTGACAAGACATTTAATTGTTGTTTCAGTTTTCCTTCCACCTTTATTTCGGAAATCCTTAAGACCTGCCTGAATAGTGGAATCGTGGCTGCTGATGATTTCAAAATGAAAAACTTTTCAACGCTCATTCCATGTGGTGATGGCCAGTTTTGGAATACTCTTCACCCATTTCTCACCTTGCGCCCAACTCAACTCGCATCATATTCATATTCCAAGGTTCGCAGCGTTTCACAGGCAGCCACAAAGCGTTCCTTATTTTTTTTTATAAAAAGGCTCGTTGGGTTGAACTTAACGATTTTCATTTCATTTATTAAAAAAAAATGGTTGAACGCGTGATTTTACTTGGAATGAAATTTTCTATTCCTTTAAAGTTATTTCGGCTCAGTCTAAACATATGTAAATGTTGATTCAAACAGACGTGCAAGACTGCAATAAGATTCAGAGAGAAGCCTCTAGTAATTGGAACGCCAATACTGACTTGCAGTATAATCTTTCTTCACGAACAGCGTCTGTATGCTAAAGTTTGATAAAAAAAGTAAGGAATAGTGCTTGTTCTATTCCAATTTTAACAATGATAGTAAAATTAGATTTATTCCAATTCTTATAAAGGATGACAAAATATACACTGACCCGTTTGATAAGGTTAACTTTCTTTTTTAATTATTTGTTGAAAATTTGTTCGCAGCCCAAGCTTTAAAGATTATCCCATACAATACCAAATATAATATTTTGTGCGAGAGCCTTCAAAAGGCTTCTTGTGCATCTCGATGTAAGTAAGACAGCGGGCTCAGATGGCATACTATCACTGGTACTGCAACAGTGTTCTTCACAGCTATATCGTCTATTGACAAACCCTCATTAGCACTTCGTACTGTACAGGTATTTTTCCTTTGTGTTAAAGTTTGCCAATATCGATCTAATCCTTATAAAGGAAGCGCATAGTAACCCTGAAAGTCACCTCCCCATTACTGTCCGCCCTGCACTCCTACCATCTTGGTAATTGTATAGAGATAAATTCACGTCTTAAACATCGACAGTATGGCTTCCGTAGAAGTCGTTCTATGGGATATCTGATGGCTTTTCTTTCGGAATGTTGGAGTCGCTTAATTCACTGATTTGGTGCAAGCAAATTGATTGCCCATGCTCGTACCAAATCTTATTGCTTTTGGTGCCGGTGATAACTTCTCCCGATTCATAACGAGTTTTCTCAGAGATTGCACTATAAAAGTTGTTATACAGGTTGGTTGAAAAGTTCCTGCGCTCACCAAGAGATGGCACTGCTAGCTCCAAACTTTTTGTTCTCAAGTTGGTATAACTGTCCTGAGAACACATGCAAAGTTGCAAGTCATTCTGTCAATTCTTTCTTTGTTTACAAGGCATTTAAAGTTGACGTGTCATTGATTTTTTTTAATACGAAAAAAATTGAATATCGTGCAGTCATTAGATTCTTTGTTTTGAAGGGTTTAAAAGCAAAGGAAATTTATGAAGAATTGTTAGAAGTGTATAAGGAGTCCTCACCTTCAAAACGCACAATTGAATTTTGGGCTGGTGAATTTAAACGTGGTCGTACCAGCCTTAAAGACGATCCACGCGAAGAATGACCAAAAACTGCAACCACAGCAGAAATCATTGAGCAGGTACATAATATGGTTAGTGAAGATCCAAGTTTGACTAAGCGTAAAATTGCTAATGCCATAGGCATCTTAGAGGAACGAGTACTCCATATTTTACATGAAGAATTACGTATGAAAAAACTGTTTGGAAAGTAAGTGCCGCACACATTAACAATTCAACAAAAACTGGATCGAAAACAAATTTCTCAGCGTAATTTGGAGCGTTTTAAGCCGAATAAAACCGACTTGTTGCGTCGTTTTATAACTATGGATGAGACTTGGATCTACCACCATGATCCTAAATTGAAACAAGAACGTTTACAGTGGACAGAAGCTGGTTGTTCAGCTCCAAAGCAGGTGAAGTTACAACGATCAGCAAAGAAGGTTATGGCATCAGTTTTTTGGGATGCAAAAGGAATTTTGTTGATTGATTATCTTCAGAAAGGTAAAACAATCAACTCTGAATATTATTGCAGCCTTTTGGATATACTGGATGAAAAAATTCGTGAGAAAAGACCTGGTTTGAAGAAGAAAAAAATAATTTTTCTCAAGACAATGCGCCTGCTCACAAAATTGTTTTGACGATGACTAAATTCAAAGAATTAAAGTACGAATTGCTTGAACATCCACCGTATTCACCAGATTTGGCTCCCAGTGACTACCATCTCTTCAGAAATCTCAAACAATTCCTTCGTGGAAAGCATTTTTCGTCGAATGAAGAGGCCATAGCAGCCGTAGGCAGTTATTTTGCAGAGCTTCCGGAAAACCATTATAAGGATGGGATAAAATTATTGGAAGATCATTTGAACAAGTGTGTTAAGCTTCTAGCAGATTATATTGAATAAAAAAATATATTTCGTAACAAAAACAGTATTCTTTCATTTCGAGCGCAGGAACTTTCAACCAATAAATTTTACTAAACAATTCAGATGTAAAATATTCAATGACATTTTTTTTGGTTACATTTTTTTTAAAAACAATAGTAATAAAAAGAATTTTGAACAATTTTAGAAAAAATTTTAAATCTATCAAAATTTTTTATTTTTTTTTTTCAAATTGCTGGAAAAAATTAATTAGATGTAGTCAAATTTCTAGTATTTTGCAAATTCCATTAAATTATAATATTTACATAGAAAAATAATTCTAAATTTTTCAATGTTTATTTGCGGCTTTGTCGTTTGTAATAAGACAGTTTCTATGAAAAGTCCCTTAATTTTGGAATAAGATAAAATAAGAAAAATTGTTTAAATTGTTAAAAGTCTTAAGGTGCAACGTACATATATATTATTTGAATGCATAAGTATCATATGCAATTGTCATCTGCATACAACAATTTACACACACACATACATTTTTAGCACACTCACACAAATCAACTCAAAAGGGATACAAATTGTATGTTTAATAGTTTTTTTTTTTGTAATTTTTTTTGTTTAAAAAAAGATATGTACAATATTTAGTGTAAAACGATTATTTTTTATGCAGTATTTTTAAACAATAACAAAAAAATTGTTTGTATTTTTTTTCATAAAAAGAAATACAAGTTAAATCAAGTTATACACTCACAATATATTTTCCGTTGACGAATGTAGTTTATTTTAAAAGTAATACGTTAAGTTTGTTTTTAAATAAAGAATCAATTAAAATTCATAGAAATGTATTTTTTAACTATTTAAATCAATTATTAAAAAACAAACTATACAAATTTACAGACTTTCAGTAGGAGTTGATATTTTCTGTTAAATGTAAATTTTTTTGTTTTCTGTTTCTAAAAATAGAAATTCATATAATTCCTTTTTGTTTTTTATACCAAAATAGTTTGTTTATATACAAAATTATTTCAATAAAAATTACAAGAAATTATTCAAATATGGATACACACATATAAAATAAAAATATATACATCTGTGTGTGTTGTGTTTTGTAAAAATTTTAATTTGAAAAACAAACCACAAAAATCGTTTTTTCCTACGATTTCTCAGTAAAAAATTGATGGTTATTTTAAACGACTTTCGATTGCTTTTACTACTTTTGTAAATTATTAAACAATGATTGAAAATAAACAAGAAAATGGATGGAATATAATGAAAAATCAGTAGTGCTATTTTTTACTGTATTTTCGATTAATTTAATATTTATTTTAGATTATTTTTAATGAAATTATATTGTGAGTGTATTTTATTTATAAAAATATCTTTTCCACAATTTACCATTTAATATACAGCAAAGTTTGGTTTTGGTTTGGTGACATAAAGAAATAAAGAATTACAAACATTTTTGTGTTTCATGTTAAGTTGGTTACGCAAAAGCAATTCCATTTGAATAAATTTAAATTCTAAACTAAAGTTTGAAATGCAATCATGGAAATGTCTCAAAGAAACCCCATATTATAAAATGGTTATTACAAAACTATTCTATCAGCATAAATTGCAATTGGATTGTTTTTGATACTTAAGTTTTGTTTTTTAAAAAAGCAAACAAATTCAGCTTAAATTTCGTTTGTTTGCTTGAATGTTATGGCGGCTCAAAATTATATTTGTTAGAAATAAATTATTTATATTTCAGTAAAAGGTATTATTTGTGTACAAACACATAATGCCTTTCACTAATCTGGTTCTACTTCGGATCTATAAATGCGGTTTTTGGGATTTTGGGACAAATTCAAACAAACATGATCGGCATTAGAGCCTACATAATAATAAATTTCTGTTGAAATTTTTCCAATTAATAGAATGAAACTGTATCATACTGTATTTAAATCCGTGTGAAATTGAAATTTATGGCACCTATTTCTCTGTAAAGTTTTATTTATTCGATTTAAATTTTACTGCACTGTACAATTATAATTCACATAAATTTTTTATGAAACTAAAATAAATTAAAAAAATAAGAAATTTTCACTTTCCCCCAAAAATAAAATCCAGAACATGCCCGTATAAATTGCGTAAATTTACTCTGTGTGTAAACAAAAAAAAAAATACACATGTAAGTTGGTGTGCACATAATGTGCATTAAAATGAATTCATTTCTCAAAATTTACTAAATAAGCCCACAAAATATCTTAAAATTCATTTTTAATAGCGCAAAAATCTCCACTTAATAAATTTACCAACGTAATGTTAAAAGAGAAACAGCACAATTTTTTTTTCATAAAAAAATAAATATAATTTATAAAATTTGTTTTATAAAAATGGGAAAAAATTGCTAACTTTGAAACAATTGCTGGAATTAAAAAAAAAAAAAACTAAAAAAAAAAACAAAAGAAGCCCTTGTAAAAAGATCAGACCTGAACAAATCTCATTAAATCCATTTGTACCAGATGTAATCATTGTAAATCTCAGAAAAAGGGACAAATTTGAGTTCTAATTATGTAGATCTGATCAAATCCAGCACATCACATTTAATAAAAAAACAGCTTTATTTTTTATAAATTTTTTGGTGCGTTTGAAAATGTGTCAAATAGCTATGATCTATGAACAGATCTACCACTATATATGATCCCATATGACTGGTTTTCTCATATCTGGCCAAATTTTCCAGAATGTTTTAGATATGAACAGATCTGGCATTAGATCTGATTAGATCAATCCATCAAGGGAATCACATAATTCATTATTAATCATGTATGAACAGTTATGGCACAAGATCTAATTTGTTTTAATCTAATTAGATTTTAGCAGTTCTGATCAGATCTAATATTTTTTACACAGGTGTCGATAAAATACTAAAAAAATCGCCAAAAGTGAAAAAAAAAATCGTCAAAATTGAAAAAAAAAACTCGTTAAGACTGAAAAATCGTTAAAATTTAGAAAAAATATCAAAAAAAAAAACATGAAAAAATCGCCAAAACATAAAAAAATCGCCAAAAATAATGACAATCGGTAAAATTGAAAACAAATCACTAAAATTTAAAAAAAAAAAATATTGAAAAATCGCCTAACCCATTTTGTACCAACGGTCGAGATCTTGACCACAAATTTTTGCTGTCATTAAATAATTAAAAATATTAGGTTATGGAACTGAACTTTTTTTTAATTTTTAATTTATAATTAAGTTTGATATATTGACTTTCCAACTTGAACTTGTTTGCCACTGCCCCCACCCCATTTCAAAAATCCCATCTGGGAGGATATAAAAATAGATTAAAAATAGCCTATTGTTAGTCTATTTTTAACTAAAGGCATACAAAAGAAAAAGAAAAAAGCGTTTTTGATTTCAATAGTTAACAGTTCAAATAAATTGCTGGTCGAAATCTCGACCGGCCATTTTGCGAGAAAATCTCAGGCAAAAAAAGGGTCCAAAAATTATTTTTGGCCTATTTTCAACTAACAATTAAAATTTCATTAAGATATTTAAACATTTATGTAGCCTGTTACAAAATGGGTTAAACCAAAAAAATAGCTAAAAATTAACAAAATCGGGGAAAATTTAAGATAGAGCTAAAATTTTAAATAACTCGAAAAGATTGCTAATACGTAATTTTAAAAAAATGATTAAAACTTTAAAAAAGCACTTTACTTAAAAAATTACCATTAAAAAAACGCAAAAATTGCTAAAAATCGCTCAAATTAAAAAATTTCATATATTTTCAAAAAATTATAAAAATAAAATAATGGTAAATGAAAAAAATATGAGAAAATAAATTGCTCGAATGAAAAAAAAAAACGATAAAATCATAATATGATTTAAATTAATTAATAACAGAGTACAACAAAACAAGCAACATTTTATGCATCGGGAACTAATCATATGTTATGGGAGCATATATGTTCAGATATGATCATTTGCGGCCATATACTCTCAATTTTCGGATGATTATATATAAAATCATATGTGGTCATATAGTAAAGACCCTATGGTCATATATGGTTATATATTGAACTATAAATGAACATATATGTATGTCCAGTGTATGATCACACATAAACCAATATATGTATTTATTGTTTTTAATTTCATATGAGTTGTAAGTTTTTCGAAAATTGTATTCGTTCCAAAATATTTTTTTTATAATTTTACAAAATTTTAATGAAGACACCGTGAAAATGTTATTTAAAAAAATTTTATAAATTTTGTTTTCTATCAGAAAAGCCTAATTTATGATTTTAAAGTTCGTCAAATTTGTGGTTAATTTTATTAATCCCGCTTGCAGGCAATCGTGTCGGTTTTTGGGTTAAATTTTATGTATTAAATGCTCCAGAAAATTCAAAAATTTACTTAATTGATTAAAATTTTTTTACAATTTTTTATATCCTTAAATTGTCCAAAACATCTAAACCCAGTTAATATATGAATACACAATTTAAAATATACCACCCTCTATTTTTTTTATGTTTTTGGTTTGTTTAATAAAAAAAACCTTTTATTCCTTAATGGTGAAAATAAATTAAATACTTTTAAATTTTACAATACATGTAAGTTATTGAGTACTACAACTATTACAGCTACAACTACATAACATACATGTATGCCGAAATACAGGACTAGGGAAAACATCTATGAACTATGTATTGCTTTTACGCCACTTGTATATTTCATCTCCTTGTTTGCCTTATTCAAATAAAGCATAGCATGTAGCATTTATAGTAAAAATGCTTGCTTCTTTCAGCGATTGTGTTACATTTGTATGTATGTGTATGGGTGTTTATTTAACTGTCTGATTTTATTTTTGTTAACATGATAAATGGACTTAAAATATCACAAACATACAAGTGCAGTTGAAGAAAAAAAAAAAAAACCATGAGTGCACGAGTATGTGTTGAATGAAAATAAAAAAAAATTAAAAAAAAATTCTGCATATACAGCAAAAATAAAAATCGAGCAAACAACGAATATCACACATACATACATACACACTCGAAAAGAGATTTTTAAATATGAAACTCTAATTTAAACTCGTTGGTTTCAAAAATTTTTTGCATTTATATGTTAACTAATATCACTGTCCAACAAATTAAGACTTTTTGAATGGAACAGAATAGCGACCCCATAATTCTGAAAGGGTATGTTGGGTAGATCATTTTTGTAGAACAAACTTATGGTCCAGCACGTCTGAGTTTTTTTTACAGTGGGTCAAAGTTTTCATTTTTTGGTCGAAGGGAGCATTATACTATATGAAAAAAATGCTGTTAGTTAATGTCTGAGAGAATTCTTATGGTCAGAGTGGATTATTTTTGTGGAAGATCTTAACCCTCTAACTAGTCTCTTTATGGGTCAATTTGACCCTTTTTCGAGAAAATCAAAAAATATCCTTTAAAAAAGGACATTTAAGGATTAAAATATTCTACGAAAATGTTTGCCGGAAAATTTCAGTGGGAGTCACCAAAGACACCAATGTTGTAAATAAAGCTCTTTACGATTAATTTGCAAAATTAGACGCCAACTTCTATAAAAAAATTATAAGAATTCTCTCAGACATTAACTTACATCATTTTTTTCATATAGTATAATGCTCCCTTCGACCGAAAAATGAAAACTTTGACCCACTGTAAAAAAATACTCAGACGTGCTGGACCATAAGTTTGTTCTACAAAAATGATCTACTCAACATACCCTTTCAGAATTATAGGGTCGCTTTCTGTTCCAAAAATGCAGTTGGACAGTGTATTTAAAGGCTACCGGTGTGAAAATCGAAATATATATGAACATGCATGACCATACATAGGTTTGCATCCCAGCAAAACTTTGGTAATGGGTGCGATATTGTCATGCGTTACCTTGTAATTATAGCTCCTTACCTTTTTCATTATTTGCAAGCATAAAGTAATAAGTTACTCATTATTGATTACGTAATATATGAAATATTTTTCAAAATCTATTTTTAGTTACATTACTTTGCGTTTTTTTGTAAGCAAAAGGGTAATGTGTGTTTGTTTTGACAACACTAGCGAAAAAACTTAGCGCAACAATTCATTTAAGTTTAAAGCAAACAAATACTATATGCGTCGATAGCTCACTGGGTAGAGTTCTTGGCTGGCAACCAGATATCCCTGGTTCGATTCCCATCTTGACCACATTATTTTTAATTCGAAAAAATTTAAATAAAATATTTGTAATAATTTTTTTTTAATAAAAATTCGTCTTTTTTAAAAATCTATTTTTAGACACATTACTTTTTCCATTCTCGTAACCATATAAGTAACCCCTTACATTATCACCTCTATAGTAATGAGTATATACATTACTTTGAGGCTCATCGCCAATAAAATTGATCAATGAAGTAAGGTGTAAAGTAATCCATCGGCCACTATTCCTATACATTACTTTACCCACTATTTGGTAATGTGTGGTTTTGCTTGGATAGTTAAATATATGATCATACATAATAAATTATTTAACATTTAACTTTAATTCCAAAATTTAAAGTTATATGACAGTGTAGGGTAATATATGATCATATATGGGCATATATGAATCCTACATAAGTATATATGAACATATGCCGTCAAATTTCTAATCCGCAAATATATGGTCATATATAAGATCATATTGAATCATGCATATTAGTATATAATCCGTTATGCCCATATATAATCATATTTATGTATTTTCACATGTTTAGCTAAATTAACGACTGTCCCAAAAGGGAGCGGATATAACTGTACATCCAAACCACAGTGCCCAGTATAACTGAGTAGTCCAAATAAAAAAAAAGTCACACATTCGTACGCTCCATTTGACTTATATGTCAAATGTTTCTAGAAAAAAAATTAAATGCTAACATTTTGTATATTGTGTATATCATGGTTGTATACAACAGACTTTTCAGTATGAATTGAAATTATTTGAAAACATTTGTTAAACAATATAAAATATAAAGCAAACAACCATATCGGAGGAAAAAAGCAGCAATATAACAAATATGTTGAATGTAAAAGAGTTGAGTGAAGTTAGTATTCTTTTTTTTTTGCTGTTGCAACACCCATAAAGAAAGACATTTATTTAAGTTCTTTTTAGAAAATATAAGAAACAGAAATAAAATGCACTTAAGTTGTTCATTTTGTATTATTTCTTTTTGTAAATAAACATTTTAGTTAGAATTTTAATTTATTTACCAAAAAAAAAAACATTTTTAAAAAGCAGTCATTATTCCAAGTATGTAAACATTTTATATGTATATCTTAATCAGTCATCGCACTTTTACCGCCACTTACCTGTTGTACATTAACACGTCTGGTTTCCATAAACGATGCGGTGGTATCCGCAAGTCTCTAACACCACCATAATCACTAGCATTCCATCTTAAGTTCATATCATTCCATTCCTATAATAAAGAATACAAAAAATACATTTTAATTTTTTATACAAAAAAAAAAATGATAAAAAACACAAAGTACACGCATAAAGTTAATGGACGACGTATACGTTATATTAATTGCAAACATTAAATATTATGTATACGTTAAGTGTTCTTTTGGTAGATTTTAAAAGGGCGAGTTACAAGGGAAACAATTTTACGGTTAAAAAGAAGAAAAAATTTTAAAAATTTGTGTAAAATATAATAAATTTAAGGCGAACAAGAACTTTGAATACAAATTGTTTGAAATTTTTTGTACGTCTTATATTTTAGTAACACTAATCGACAAGGCCTCTAAAGGTCCTCTAATATAGAGATGGTCAGGTGGACCAACATTTATCACCCATCTTGCAAAAGCTTGCCATTGGGTCTTTTTTTTTTTTGTTTAAGGACACCTTGATTTACACGGTTACTCTGACTGGTGGGCGGTACAAAATCATGATCAGTCAGTTTTTATTGCCGCAAATTGATGAATTGGGATTGCTGGACTTGTAGTTCCATCCATCACACTTGCACACTCAGTTTTTTTTTTATTTTTTTTTTATTTCAGTCTACTAATTAAAATATTACAGACTTCTTTAACCTAACTACTTCACATTTTTGTAACTTATTTATATGAAGAATTATATCAAATGTAACAACATCCAAACTTTTATAAAAGTCAACAGCAAAATAAAGTTGATTAAACTCATCAAAAATTCTTCGATAAGGATCAGCATTAGCGTAATAAGTACGAAAGGTAGAAAAACGTATAAACTCAAAATAAAATGGCGTATTTAAACTAAATTTTCTCAACAGAAACTCGGAATAAATAAAGCCAATTTATTAGGTTTAGAAAGAAAGTTTTATTCAACATTTTTTTTTATTAGTAATTCTTCATTTACATAACCGATCTATTAGGGCCTTATATGGTTAATTAAAGCTACTCCGGTGTGGGAACGGGGGTCTTTGGACCCAACACGAGGATTTCTGAGCCAATAGGCAAGTGGCCGACGGTATTCCAGGCTGAACAACAGGCTATACTCATGTGCGCTAGACTGAATATTGGTAAGGGTCTAAATGGCGCGTATATTTATATTTTCTTTGATAGCCGAGTGGCACTCCAGGCTTTGTTGTCTTGTACATTCACTACAGAAGTGAATTGGTCCACTATGGCAGCCCTGGTAAAGGAGGGCGAACTACCAATGACAAAGGACCTTTAGAACAATTTTTTGGGATGAGAAGGACTAAAACTCTTGGTCAACCCCTTCTCCAATGGGAAAATTTTAGACCTTGCTAGGAACGACATTATGTAACTAACAGGGTTTCTTACCAGGCACTTTAGATTGAACTACCATTTGTGGAAGATGAATCTGTTGGCATGGCCTCTGTGTCGGCTATGTCTTGAGTGAGACGAAACAAAAATCCACATTTTGTGTGAGTGTGTTGTATTGTGCTAGGAACAGGAGAAAAGTTTTCAATAAGGAATTTTTAGGTCCAGAGGAAATTAGGAACTCTTCTCCATCTTCTTCTCGTATATTAAAGTTTATTGGGATTATAATAAATAACTTGGTTTAGTTTTATGAACCATATGGGTCGCAGTGCCGGCCGTGGGGCCAGATAACAAACGTTGTCTTCAACTTTTAAGAATAGGAAGTTTTATCAGTGCTAGACAATTATTGTAAGAAGGCAAATCATTAACATAATCCTATCCGAGACCAAATTGTTTTTGAACAGATTCGAGTCATTGAATACGAATTTTAACGGATGGGAACCAAACAGTGAATCCGTATTCCACAATTGGTCTAACTAAAGTTGTAAAAAACTGTTGTGTTGTATGTGTGGATCAGAAAATTTTTTAGCCCAGCGTTTAATAAATCCGAGCACATCCATAGCTTTATTTATTGCAATTGAAACATGAGCTCGGAAATCCATTTGTTTATATAGTAGTATCCCAAAGACATTACATGTTTGTACTAACTTTTTATTATTCATTAAATACGTGCCGATAATAGGAGTTGATCTTGAAAATATCACATATTTTAATAAATTAGCAGTTTTAAAGTATAACAAGTGTATCTACACTCACAATATATTGTTACGATTTTACCCTTTATAAAATCGTTGATTTATTTACCTTTTAAATAAATCGAGTTCATTCTATATTGCAAATAATAAACACTGTTTGAAATTATTTATAGCTCTATTTATTTATAACCGTCACTAAAAATTACAAAAATACACTTTAATAGCACATTTTATTTACACGAATTAGATAGACTAAACGTTAGCCACTCTTTAGTTCTTCACACTCTGTGTTTTACTTATAAACTGAACTACTGCGTCACCGAGTACCAGTATTTATATGAGTAGTCAGGTATTCTAGTTATTTCCAGTTTATTACACTAGATTTTTCCAGCTATCAAAATTCGTGTAAAGAAATTTCTAATACTAGAAATTTCTTGTAACAATATTTTCCGTTACCGACTGTAGTTTATTTAACAAGTAATACATAAAGTTTTTTTTTAAATGAAGAATCAATTGAAATTCATAGAAATACATTTTTTAACTATTTGAATTAGTCATTAAAAAAACAAACTATAAAAATTTACAAACATTCAGTCGGAGTTGATATTTTCTGTTAAATGTAAAATTTTACGTTTTCTGTTTCTAAAAATTGAAATTCATATAATTCTTTTTTGTTTTTTTTTACCAAAATAATTTATATATATACAAAATTATTTCAATAAAAATTGCAAGAAATTATTAAAATATAGATACACACATAGAAAACAAAAATTTATGCAACTGTGTGTGTTGTCTTTTGTAAAATTACATATAAATAAAAAAAATAAAAATCGTTTGAAAAACAAACCATAAAAATCGTTTTTTCTACGTTTTGACTGTTAAAAATTGATGGTTATTTTAAACGACTTTTTATTATTTTTACTACTTCTGTTGGTTATTAAACAATGGTTAAAAATAAATAACAAAATAGGTTGAATATAATGAAAAATCACTAGTCTTCTTTTTGACTGTATTTTCGATTAATTTAATATTTATTTTAAGTTTTTTTTTTATCGAAATAATAATGTGAGTGTAAAAATAATTGAGTTAGTTTGAGCATTTTAATTTTTTTTATAATATAAAAATTTTGCTACATATATATTACAGTGATTTACTAAAATTTAGTAGCGCTTACTAATTTTTTATACTATGAGAGCGGATCAATAAGTCCGTGAGTTTTCGAACTTCCCTCGTATTTATATGAAATGCAACACTACTCCCATCGAGTACCACCTGTTAATAGAATACTGCAAATATTGAGCAAGTTTCATCATTTACTTTGCATTTAACAAAATTCAGACAAAATTATAAAAAATCTAAGGCTTAAAAATTGTAAAAATATAAACGAATTTATCATTTTGTTTTATTTTTATTTTTGAAAAATATTTTAGTCAACTTTTTTACTTTTAAGATCAAATTTTAATTGTTTTTAGGGCTGATTTTTGGAACCAAAGAAACTTTTTAGTGCTATTTTCAGTGGATGTCCTATTTTTAGACATGAGTCGGTATCTTCACTTCCGATTCCTTATTTTAATCTATGTTACATTTAAAGGCAATTTAAGTTTGTAGGTGTAAGTTTTAATTAGAAATAACATTTCCTTCAATATCCACTTTTTTAAAATTAGTTATTTTTTTTTCTAATTTTAGCAAATCGGCTTTCAAAAATTTGTAAAATGATTTCTGAAATTAGCCACAAAAATTTGTAAATATTCTGTATTTTGTAAAATGTAAATAGCAAAAAGATTTGCTAAATAATATTTTTTTTTACTAAAAATCTGTACAAAAATAGTAAAATGGAATTGAAAACTGTTTACAAATTTTTCTACTAACTTTTTTTTTTGTTAGCGTAATAACTTTTCGTATTTATAATAATCAGCAGGTAGTGGTGTAGGGTATAAAAAAATTAACTAAAAATTAAACATTTTGTTGGACAACAAACTAATATTTATTTAATATTTCAATTGATTCAATTAAAAATAATAAGAAAATTATTGATCAATTTAAATAAATAATTAAAATAAAAAAAAAAAACTTATTTGAAAGGAACGCTGCACGGATCCTCTCAGAACCGTTGTTCTAGGTCACCAAAATGAATTCGGTTAGATTTTCCAACTTAAAAAATGTTATATTCCACTTCTGTATAAAAAAGACGTATACGTAATATTAATTCATATGAAAAATAAAGTATACGCCAGGTGGTTCTGTTCAATTAGAGGAGATATTCTACAAAAGAAACGACAGTTTTGTTGTTATATTAATAATAATAATATTAACAACAATGCAATAAAAAGTTATTGGTATATAAAATGGAGTGATATAAAGGGTCCGCCATCTAACGTTTTTATACTCTCCACCATATATGGTGAGGGTATATATCAGTTTGTCATTCCGTTTGTAATATGTCGAAATATAGGTTTAAGACCCCATAAAGTATATATATTCGTAATCCTTATGCAATTTTAAGTCGATTTAGCGATGTCCGTCTGTCTGTCCGTCTGTCTGTCTGTCTGTCTGTTGAAATGGCGAGTACGTCGCGAAGACGCAAGCGGGGGTGCCTATTTTTACGCAGATTATTGAACATCCTCCCGAGCAGTTTGGTATATAAAATGAGCAAAATCGGTTAAGAGGTTCAAAAGTTATGAGTGAAAATGTGAAGGTACCTCTAAATTTTCCATACAAATTTGTACAATTTTTCTGTATCTATTTTTGTTTTCTGTTAAGTAAGTAAAAATGTTATTAAGTCTTCTTCTTAATCGGTTACATTTATTGTCTTACATACCATGAGAATAATAACATTTTAAAGCTATATGTGTGTTAATCTTAATAACTAAGTTAACGTTAAGAGCAACAATGTTAAAGTCGCTAACAGAGCAGACCTCTGTAAATAACATTACTAAAACTAAATAACAAAAGTTCGTTACATAAATTGGCAAAACATATTCATATTACAGTTCATGCAAAATTTAGTATATACGTATATCATCTTCAGCCCCTATGGTGGAGGGTATTCAAAGATTCGGCACAGCCGAATTTAGCCCTTTTTTACTTGTTTTTTTTTTTCAACTAGTGCTTATTTCGTGAATGGTAACACTTAGCTCATGTCTGATTTGACAGATAATTAGTTTTATCCTTCCGCTGAACGAATTATGGTTGTGTATACGCTTGAACAACGCTGGCAAATATTGTGACATTACTTTGAAAATCATGGTAATGTTGCAGAATGTCATCTTTTCAATGTCATCTTTTCAGATGAAGCTCATTTTGATCTTGGCGGGTATGAAAAACAAGCAAAAATGTCGCATTTGGGGCACAGGAAAACCGCACGCATACATTGAAAAACCGATGCACCCAAAACGAGTCACTGTTTGGTGCGGATTTTGGTCCAGAGGCATAATTGGGTCATTTTTCTTCGAAAATGAGCAAGGAGTGGCCGTTTCAGCCAATGGCGATCGTTATCGGGCCATGTTGAACGAATTTTTTTGTTCACAAAAATTGAAGAGGAGGATATTGGCAACATTTGGTTTCAACAGGACGGCGCTACGTGCCACACAGCCGAAGCTACACTCGATGTTTTGCGCCCTGTTTTTGAAGATCGCATTATCAGCCGCATAGCTGATGTCGGAGCTACGATTTGACACCGTTGGACTAATATTTGTGGGGTGTCGTCAAAGATAAGTGTTACGCCGACAAGCCAGAGACAATTGACGCTTTAAAGGACAATATTCGTGAAGCCATTGGTGAAATACAGCTGCACGCAATCGATAATGTGCTTAAAAATTGGACCGATCGTGTAGACTACTGCATGGGCAGCCGAGGCAGCCATTTGAATGAAATTATTTAACATTATTAACCGGAAGGATTGTACTTTCAAATAAAAAAAGAAATTTGAGAAAATATTCAGTAGTTTTTTTTATAGCATTTTCAAAAAAAAAAAAAAATTATTTGGCGGACCCTATAATATTTATGACCTTTTTGTAAGTTTACTTGTAAGTTTTTACAGTTTAATTGTTTTTAAGTTTAATTGTAAGTTTTTACTTATTCCATTAAAATTTAAAATATAGCAATTACAATTTAAATTCGATATAAATATATTTTTAGATATTAATACCTTAAGTTTAAAGAATTATTTTATTAAAGTGTGTAAATCAATAATTTGTCTAATTGAAATTGGATAAAATTATACTTTTTTGGTAAATCAAGTCAAGCAGGTTAAAATTATAATACAACACCTCCAAAATAATTCCATCTCAGCTATTCATAAAGCATACATATCAATCGTTATTATTTTATTAAAAAAAAAAGCTATCACTTTGTTAGAAAAAATCCTTTTATTGTCCTTATAATTTTGGCATGATTGGTTTCATTAAAAATTTTCTAATTACACCTCCTCTATTGAAACTACTCTATTTTAATTTATTTTTCTTTTTAGTTTCATTTGTTACATTTTTAATAATTTTCTATTTAGAAAGAAATCTCTAAAGAAATAAATAGTTACCATAACACACACACACACACAAAAAAAAGAGGAAAAATTACAACTAAAAGAACGTTTCTTTTGTTTGATATTTTAAGTCATCACAATTGACCAGGCTAACAATATGCTGGTTGGCTGGTTGGTTGGATAGTTTGTTCTCATTATGGATGTAGTACTATTTAAGCAAGTTAATTAATTTTAGTTCTTTTTTTTTTCTCTCATAGAGAACTTTGCAATTAGTGTTGCTGACATTTTAATGATGGCAAACCAATAATAGTATAGGAAAAAAAGTAAAGTCAAATAATAAAAAAGAGAATTTTAAAAGCAATAGAATTTAAAATGATAATTGTAAAGGCATTTTAACAAAAGAATTTAGAGATTTTTTTTTAAAATGTAATCACAAAATAAACTAACTAATGATTGCCGGGATATTTTGATAATTCCCATACAATTTATTAAAGGGTTCCAAATAAACACAATATAGCATTAATGTCACCATTATTGTTCTTGCCATTGTTGTTCAGTTAAAAACCATCTAGGGATGTCAGTTTACTAAACCTCATGCATTTTGTTGTAAAATATTCTCATATATGCTATATTTGTTTTCATATGTATGCAATTGTTTTTTGGTTTGGTTTCCAAAAAAAAAAAAACACAATGTCTAGCTAAAACAAATATGGGTATTTCCACAGAAAGGTCAACCGCTACCAAAATGTTAAAGTTGAAGAAAAAAGACTTTTCTGAGAAAATTTAGTTGGTTAATGCATTGGATTTTAAGAATATACCTAATTAATGCATATTACCATTTGTAATTTAAGAAAAGTGGTCTGCAAAGAGCAGGTTTGCTTTTTTTGGTTTTAGCGTTTTTAATTGACATTTTTCCTTGAGTTATTTCTAAGTGTTACATATCATGTCGATTGCACTCTTCTTATAGACTAAATATACCAACAATAAATATTTAAAAACACCACAGTAGAGATCAAGCAAACTCCGAATAACGGTATAATTCAAAGATTCTTTGTACTACATTCTTCTATCCCGTTCGCGACCGAAAATAAGCATTTGTGTTTAGTTCTCCGTGAACGTTGATCGGAATAGTTTGATATTTACAATTCAAAACAGAATAACCGAGATCATTTAAAAAAACCAAACCTAAAACATTTTGATCCATAAATAAACCTAAAAAATGCCTTTGGAATCATTGTCCCGTTCGCGATGTCCCGTTCGCGATTCTAAAAAAATATTTAAAAAAAATAATAATAAGGATAATAAAAAAAAAACAAAATGCTAAATAAAATCTTTATATCTCTGCTTTAGTTAAAAAATAATCTCCATTTAATAAACTGACGAAATTCGCAGAGTTTTAAACAAAACCACACACCGAAAAAAATGACTTACATTTTTTGTCCCGTTCGCGATCGCAAGTTTATCCAAAATATTTGGAGAACGTTCATATTTTATAATTTTCTTTTTGTTCTCAAAAATTGTTCTACTGAAATGCTATTAAATATTTATAAAAAGTTAAAAAAAAATTTGAGTTTTCATATTTTTTTTTTTCAAGTTGAGTGCGTACGAATGTCCCGTTCGCGATCCTGGAAATGCCCATATATAAAAATAGTGAAAAATTACATTTGATTTGAGTTTTATTTTAGTGTTTTTTTATATTATTTTGTTTCTGTTGTCTCTACTAAAATGTTTAATATAAAATAGATGACAACAAAAGTAAACAAGGGAAATAATATACAATAGTAAAGTGATGTTGTTTTTTTTTGTCGCCATTTTTTGTTTAAAACAAAGAGAAGAAACAAAACAAAAACAAAAAAAAAAAATCTTGTAAAAAATAAAATAAAACTTTTCAATTTCCGCAAAAAGCAATTTTGGCAAAGCAATCGCGCTTTGTTAAATGTAAAAGAGAGAAAAAAATAGGACAAAATAAAAAAAACACATTTTAAACATTAATTTGGAAACCTTTTATATGTTACTACTATATTTGACGGAAAATCAAATGAAATACTTTAATTTAAAAAAGAAAAATCTCAATTTGATGTTTCGAAAAATGTTCTATAACACAGCGTATTTAAATGGACCCTTAAAATTTAAAACAAAAGTCTAGATCGGAATATTCTGGATATGCTGATTTCAGTAAAAACCCAGCAAAAATGAAGCTGCCAAAGAAGCAATAAAAGCATCACTACTATGGCAAAGGCATCACTTCTTTTCTAATGGTTTCATCGATGAATTTAACATTAGCGTGTCATAGGATGGAAGTATTCGAATATAGCTACTAGCATTACTCATACTTTACTCTAAGGAAGCAATAACAATGCAATGATTAGATATTCTGATGCATGAGTGGAAAATGTTTATATACTTTGTAGTATTTAAGCTTTAATGAAAATTTAATTCATAAGAATGCAGAAAAATTAGTTTAAAGAAGCGACATTTTTGCATTGATATACAAATACTCTTTATTAAAACAAATAAATAATTCTGCATTAGTGAAAAAGCATTTTTGAAACATTTTTCAAAATATTAATAAATTTTTAGACAAATTTTAAAATATTTTTGGATAATTTAAAAACTGCTTGAACAATTTTAAAACATTTTTAGACAATTTTAAAATATTTTTGAACAATTTTAAATAATTTTTGCACAATTTTAAAACATTTTTGGGCAATTTGAAATAATTTTTACACAATTTTAAAATTATTTTGGTAAATTCTAAATTAAAACTGGAAATGATATAGCGTTGAAAAAATACATAATGCAAAAATGCGCAGATTGCATCGTCATAAATATTTAAGGCTGAAAAAATGCAAATGACAGGCCAGATAGTTTCAATTAAAGGTTTAGAAAGGTTTCAAAACTTTTATAATAACAATGCAAATATAAAAAATGATTTAATAAAAAAATTAAAAAATTTCATCAGAACTATTTTCTCAATTTGAATAAATGCTTTAGATTCAAAAAAAAAATATACGAAATACTATAACTTATGCTTTGGAAGTAATGAAGAGTGATAAATTAAGATATACAGGGTGGCGCAAAAATAACCTTCCGATGTTTTTTGGCTGTAATTTAAAAAAAAAAATGAAAAACTTTGATTCTTCTTGTGGATTATTTTTATTTGGTCTTTTAATTTTTTTTTTACATCAAGTCGAGAATGTGATGTCATTTAAATGGCGCCGCCACAGTTGATTGTCATTTGAGCCCTTTTTATGGCATTTTCCATCACCATGGCCAAAACTTCCGGCGATAGGTCCTCACATTCTTGACGGATATTGTCTTTAAGAGCTGCAAGAGTCTGAGGCTTGTTGACATAAACCCGCGACTTCAAAAAGCCCCACAAAAAGAAGTCTGGAGCGGTCAAATCAGGCGATCTTGCTGGCCAGTGCAAATCGCCGAAACGGGAGATTAGGCGCCCGGGAAATGCATCCTTCAGCATATCGGTTGTGGCACGTGCAATGTGTGGCGTTGCACCGTCCTGTTGGAACCACATGTTTTCCAATCCCAATTCGTCAAGTTGCGGCAAAAAGAACTCGTTGATCATTGCTCTGTAGCGCTCACCATTCACAGTAACCGTTTGGCCTGCGACTTCTTCGAAGAAAAAAGGTCCGATGACTCCTCCAGCGAAAACAGCACACCATACAGTGACTTTGAGCGGGTGTAATGGCTCTTCGTGGGTTACACGCGGATTTTCAGTGCCCCAGAAGCGTAAATTTTGCTTATTTACGTACCCGCTAATATGGAAATGGGCCTCATCACTCATGATTATTTTTGATGAAAAATCATCTTCATTATTGCTCAAAAAATAGTCACCAATATTCCGCGTTCTGGAGCAGTGTAGCATAACATTGTTTATTAACGTGTATTTCGCATGTGTTTACTACACAAATGTCAAAACAGAACTGACATTAGGGGCCAATCGCAAAATTTATAGCATTTTCTGATAGGAGGATTACTTTTGCGCCACCTTGTACATCGGGTTTATATCCAGATCACTGCATTTGAAATATGAACACATGAATGCTTTTGGAAGTGCCTTAGAATAACACTAAAAAATCATAAAAGAATGCCAACTAAAGTTTAGGAAGCAATGAAAGAAGTTATAATCACAGAATGACTACCATTTTTTTTTTGCTGGGAACTTTGTTTTTCGAATTATACAGTTTTTTAAACTTTTCATCAACAAATTACTTTACTTTTAATTAAAAGTCAAGGTTGTTAAGCAACAATTTTATTATTTTCGTTTTCGGGGGAAACGTCAAATCAAATGATGTGAAAAACTACATTATCTACACACAGAAAATAGGATCAGTTGTGGCAACCAAATTTGTTGCCAGTCGAATTCTGGCGGTTATGACAACTATCTTTATATTAAATTTTATTTTATTCCACAGAAATATTATTACATTCCACAAATTTTTTTTTTTTTTTAATTATTTTTAGATATTTCCCGTATCGAACCTGGGCATTCAGACCACAATTTAATTTTATTTTCTTTGATATATTTGTTATTTAAACATTTGAATATTTTATTTTAATTAAAAAAAAAAATATATTTTTTTAAATGTTTGCCTTTACCGGGATTTGAACTCAGAAATTAGGAGTACTAGGCTAGCTCTCTACCAGAGAACTGCAAAATCAACTTTTTTCTTGATTTAATCATACACAAAAATTCTTGTTCACATTTAATAATTCAACAAAATTCACTGTAGAATAAAATCAGCATCATGTTACTGAACGCGTAATTGGAATCAGTGTGAATCATCTGTCGTTTATGTTTTTTACAAATGTAATCACTTAACAAAAAGTCAGAGTTGAATATATCAGAAAAAACAACAAACAACGCGTATGAGTTTATTCATAATTAAAACAAAATAGAAACACATTTTATAAGGGGGTGGTTTTGTAGAAAAACATTTTATAAATGTTATATGTATATTAGGGTGGGTCTAAAATCCGCCTTTTTAGATTTTTTATTAGTAATAAAAATATTCTTATTTGTGAAATATAAATATTTTTTTTTTTGGAAAAAAAATTTAGGTCGATATCTCAGGCTTGCCTAATCCGGAAAAATTTAAATATTGTCTAATTTTTTTTTCATCTATTTTGATTGGAAAATTAGGCAATATTTAACTTTAACCGGATTGGGCCAGCCTGAGATGTGGACCTAAATTAAAAAAAAAAAAAATTTCACAAAGAACAATATTTTTGGTATTCCTAATGAAAATTATAAAAAAACATATTTTAGACCCACCCTAATATACATATAACGTTTATGAAATATGTTTTTTTTACAAAACCACCCCCTTTTTATAGATAAGAAACTATTTTTTTTTAATTATGATTACATTCATACACGTTGTTTGTTGTTTTTTCTGATTTATTCTACATCAAAATAATTATTGTTGGCTCGAATGAACAGAATAAAACAATGGTTTAACAACGACCGATGATTATAAACCAGTGACAAAACAATTTGCACATCGTTTGATTGATTTAAAATCATCAACAAATATGTGTGTTGGAGTATATTCAGCGTTTGAACGCAAACACAATTTATTCTTGTGTTGATTGCGTATGAACGTTTTGCAATAAGCAAATGCAGTTCTCTGCTCTCTGCTCTCTACCCACTATCCCACAAACACTTATAAATTTTAAGGACTAATTTTGAATTTAAATAATTTTTTAACAAAATAAATATAGCAGAAAATTTGTTTACAAATACCAATCTTTAGTGGCTTCTACAATCAATACAATCCACAATTCGGTTGGATCAACTGAAATCCTAATTTAATGATATAGTTGATCAGGATAATCGTATTTGTATGTAGTTACCATATTCGAATATCGATAATTTATTAATAAATTTGATAGATTGTACTAATATTCCAGTACATTCACTAAATAAATGGTTGCTTCTATTGTACACAATTTCTAAACGAATTTTATTCATAACGTTGATTGGAAATATCAATAATTGGATAATAATATTCTTTTTAAGTTCTTTTTCCTTTTTTTAATTCCAAATGCCATATTTCTGCTATAATGATGGATTATAGGTTATTCCAAATAAAATAAAGTTCTTACAAATAAATGTTATTGGTTTTGATCGAATTGCAACCAATATTTTCTCTGGGTGTATAGCTCTTACAAAATTAAATTTTCCCTTACTCTTACCAGAAACTTAATAACAAAATTATGGAATTAGTAATGAAAAACAATTAATTCCTCTCATGCCACATACTCAAAGGAGGTTAATTGGTGGTGGAATATACGGTTATTAGGATTTTCAGTGGTTGTCTCCTGGACTACTGGAACTCACTTCGAAGGATTTGCACAGGACCTGAAAATATATTCGAAATACATCCAATGATATTTTCAGGACTGAAAGGGATAGTAACAAGACATGGAAGGATACTCACAGAAGCTCAAGTGTTATTCGCAAGCCCAGAAAAGATCTTTGCAAATTCTTGAAGGATACTCACAAAACTTCTAAGGATATACAAAGCACCTCAAAGGATATTCACAGGACCTTAAAAGGATGTTCAAAAAATTTCGAAGGATATTAATGGACCTCAAAAGATACTCGCAGTACCTCGAATGATACTCACAAGACTTCAAAGGATGTTCACCGGACCTTAAAAGATGTTTGCAAAACCTAGAAAGATATTTCTGCACATCAAAGGATACCGCGAAAGATGTTCACAGGATCTCGAGGAATACTTACAGGTCTACGAAGGATACACAAAGAGCTTCAAAGGATTTTACTAAACCTCAAAGGATATTCGCTGGACCTTGAAAAATATTCACAATAGTTTATTCAGCTCAATGGATGTTGCCCAGACCACGTTGAATACTTACAGGACCTCGAGGGATACTCGTAGGATCTCAAAGGACGTCTTACAATGTGACCCAAGTAGGGTACACTTCTTAGTCAGTATAAATACTCAAAAGCTATAGAGTTTAGTTATAATTACCTCGATTTTACGGTTTTACTGATAATAATCCATTAATAAATTACAAAACAAATTGTAAAAAAATTTAAAAAAAAAAATGAAAAAATTTGTAAAATAAACGTAAAGTTGTTTGTGTTACGATAGCCTTCATTGTTGGGACATTAATTTCGCACTTTTCTACATGGATTATCAAGTATGTGTCGATAACTGAACCAGTTTTGTGCAATATTATGCTTTTTACACTCTTAATAGCAGCTGTTTGTGTTGGTAGTAGTAGGTATAACTAATGTAGTCCGCAATGTGTGTAGACATAAAGGAGCAAAACGACTTAAGTCGTTACAATGTACGTGTAGGACCGAAAGTGCAAATACAAATTAATTTCCATGTTATCTCTTTGAAAAATTATAATTAAAAGATTTATTGGGTTATTCTCCAAATATTTCTAGTGCATTTTAAAGTTCTGTGTTAATATCGATATATGTATGTATATATAGGGTGGTTAAATTTTAAGGGCCGATGTTGAATGTGAACCACACCCAAACGGGAATGCTCTTTCTGCATTTCATTTGACATTGCTCAATTTCACACTAACTCAATTTGAACCATGAAAAGATACACAATCGAGCAACGCGTTAAAGTTATTCAGGCTTAATATGAAAATGGGCGTTCAATTTAAAATGCATTTCGTGCACTTCGTGATTTTTTTTTGGTCAGCATAATCGATCAAATGTGTACATAATCGGGAGAATCGTGGGCAAATTTTAGCAAACCGTGTCTGTGAAAACACCTGTACATGCTCGCCCAGTTCATTCTGCGGAAAACATTGCTGTTGTTCGCGATAGCGTGTCACGAGGTCGGCCAAACATTTACCGTGAATACTGTTCGCTATAGCGAGATGATAACGAACTTATTGAAGCCAGGAATTGAGGATATGCCCCTGGACGATATGTGGTTTCAACAGGATGGTGCCACTTGCCACACAGCTAACGAAACAATGGCTCAAATCAAATGGCCATGTTATCTCACGTGGTGGCGATGTCAATTGGCCGCCAAGATCATGTGATTTGACACCGTTAGACTTCTTTCTTTGGCCAGCAATAATTCCAAAGCTAAAGGATGAGATAATTCGGCACATTAACGGCATAGAACCTCAATTATGCCTCAGCGTCATCGAAAATTTGGACCATCGGATAGAGGTGTGCCCCCGAGGTCGCGGCGGCCATTTGGCCGATATTGTGCTCCATACATAATTTAACCATACCATATTATTATAATAAAAAGTACAACAATTTCCCAAATAATTTGTGTTTTATTCAAAATCGGCCCTTAAAATTTAACCACCTTTTACAAATATTTCTAGTGCATTTTAAAGTCCTGATCACACATGGGCCTGTATGTTAACATAGATGGGCATACGTGACCACACATGGCCCCATATACCTTGGATCCGAAATTTGATGGTATATGGCCGTATATCATCATATATGCCCATATATGATAAATGTATGCTGATGTACATGATCATGGACGACCGTATACGGCCATATACCCTTAAATTTTGGATCCAAAGATGTGTGGAAATATATGAGATCATGTATATGATTCATATCTGCTGATATATGTAATCCCGTATAACCATATAAGGCTATATACCCTTAAATTGTAATATATGAGAGCAAATATGACCATATACGGCTAGGGCATATAGATTTCAGATCCAAAGATATATGGAAATATATGAGTTCATATATGGTCATATATTGAACTATTTTTGGACATATATGTTTATTAATGTCCATTTGGGATCATACTAAACACACATACAGTAATGCATGTTCATATATAATTCGATTTTTACATGGGGCTTAAAAATTTTAAGACATTTTGATTCCAATTGTAAATTAGCATTAATTTTGATTTGTTTTTTAAAAATAGACTTTGGAGAATAGTATAAAGTTTTAGAAAATTCCGTAAAATCTAACAAAATAATTCGTCAATAAATTTTTATAAAACAACTCAAAATATTAAAATATTTGACATTATTGGAAAATGAGGGAAATTTTCAGATTTAAGCAAAATTTTCGGAATAAAATCCTTATGAATTGCTTCAAAATACCATCAATTTTGTTCCTAGGATCTCAAAAATAGTAAAAAAAATTTTATCCTTTGGATCAAATTATGGCAAAAAATTAAATTTTTCCTCAATTTCTCTAAGATTCATGGCATTAATGACTTCTTCCACAAAAATAATGATATTGCATTATTATAACTTTTCAGTAAGTTTATGCGAGTTTTTATAACGTATGCATATACATTCCATGAAAAAGTTTCATTAAAAAATTAGTTACATAAAAAGAATGAAAGTTTTCTTTCATTTCAATAACATTGTCGTTCAGACGGTGAAGAAGATTGTAATTATATTATTGAGATATTCTTTTTTCTAAATGAATAGAAAAATTATAATTTTTTTGTAATTATGGGAAATACAAAAGAAATTTAGTAGACATCGATTGAAATGCATTTTCTAATCAGCAACAAACTTCATAAACAGTCTTCGCGCCTAAAGTGATTGGATTGTAAATATCTCTTATTTAATTTACAACTTTAAAGGAAAAAGCTGATAAAGTTAAACCCACGTTAATTTATTAAGCTATGATGAAATTTACTTCTGAACTGTCTGTGTTTGCAGTTAGATGACAAACACATGTTAACTACTCATTTTGACTTTTCCACTTGCATTTACAGCAAAAGGGAAAGGAAAACAAACACATGTCTTTCGAATATCAGCTGATTTTATTACATAAGTCTTTCTTTAATTTGCTTTAAGTTAAAATATTTTTCAATTAAAATTTAAATTTGTATAACAAATTCAATTATATTTATATTTCGTTTTTTACTATTATTTTTGACTTATTCACTTATCCCACAGACTGAATTGTTGTTGGCTGTTGCCATATGAAGATGTCAAGTAGATTTATTATTATGATTTTTCTTGCTTCCCCTTTTTTCAAAATATAATAAAAATGTTAGAAGATTTTTTGTTTTTTCAATATAAACCAGATTTGTTTCTTTCAGACAACTTAAGAGTATTAAAATTAATTGTATAAAAGTAGAAATAAAAATTTTAAAACATTTTTTTTTCTAAAACCTTTTCTTAGAAATAAAATACCAAATTTTGCGCATCATACATCATTGTGAACATAAAATATTAACCGTAGTATGATATGAGGTTGTTTACATGATAATTTTTACAATTTCTTAGTTATTTTCTCTTAAATTTGTTTTTAATGTCAGGTGAAGAGATTCATTGCTTCATACAGTGAAAACACCAGGAGGCTTCTTTCCCTGAACAGAAAGGACTTAAGGACCTTAATGGGATTTTTCACTGATCCGTCGGAGTCGGACACTTGTAGGTTATGCGAATTAAATGTTGAGACAGCGCAATATATACTCTGCATATCTCCTAGGCTTCACAGCAGGATACTGCAATTCCTTGGAAATTCCCCCTGGGAATAACCTCAATATTTAGGGTAAAATGAGACGGCACAAGGATTGATTTTTGGTCGCTGTGAATATCGCCTTTCTAATCGAAATCTAATTAAATATTTCTATTTACTAATTTTAATATTCTATTTAAAAAGGAATACATTTTTGGCAATTCTTTCATACTTTCTAAGTTTCTAAGCATTTTTTTTTACCAGAAATGTAAACAAACAGACCCATTATGTTTTTTCTTTCTTTATTTTTATTTTCAAAAGTTGTTAAATTTGCTTCATGCAAAAAACCAAAATGAAGAACGAAAATTAATTTATGTTATCATATGACTGAAAAACAACTTCATTTTCATCATTTTATCTAACTGTCGCTTGTCATACGAGCTTGTTTTTTTTTTATTATTAGTGGTTTTTAAGAATTTTCTTTTATAACATTTTTTTCGCTTTACTTTTTTCTCTTTGCCTTGTTTTATGGTTGGTTTATAAGACAGCTTACTATTGTCTAACAAGGAAGGTATACTGCGGGAAAAGATTTACTTTCAAAATGTGACTAAGATTTATGATGGAAGAGACAAATTTATATATGTAAATGTGTTGTTTGTTTGTCGAGTTAAAAAAGATTTAAGTCAATTTTACTTATACATTTAATAATGATTCGTTTAAATATTAATGTATTTAAAAATTTAGTGTTGTCACAAAATATTTTTAACGAAAATGTGATACCATTTCGATTTAAAAATTCGGTAGTAATATGTATTGCAGAATACAAGTTTAGCGAAAAAAATGTACAATTTATAATTTCAGGTTTGCTATAGTAGAGGTTAGTTTTTGGCTTTTTTTTAATAACGTTTAAATGTAAAGAATGCCTTTATGTTGAGTTTTTTATGCGAGTTTTACTAATAAGAAAACACATCCAACGAATAGAGAAGAAGAAACTCGTATACAGGTAGATGTTTTTTAAGCGTTTAAATAACACTATTCGGATGACAGATTCATCTCTGATAAAAATTTTGTAAAATATTTGCTATCAGAAATAAGATTTATTTTTGAATGCAATACCCTCTATCAACCACATTAAAATTACCGGCTTATTTAAAATGTATTATTACTAGGTATACTAAAATAAATTGTTTCCTACAACAGTTTATACAACTGTATTAATAATATCAAGTTGATTTTGTGCCCATTAAATACGGTTTACGGATTCTTAAAAAAAATTATCACTCAATCAATGGATTTTAACGTGCAGATTAAAAAATTAATATACTTGATTGCAGATTATATCCGAATAAAAATAGCAAGAAAAACACTCAAATTAATGGTACCGTAAACCATTCGATGTAATGAATTTAAATTACATTTTTTTAAACTACAATCATGCCAAACATATTCGCTTTACGAACATTAGACCTGTTCGAGCCGAAAATGATTCAACGGTTGCGCAATTAAGAGCTCTAAAGTATTTACCAAATGGTGATGCTAAATTTTAAGAAAATTTAGATAAATAATACAATAATTTACCCAACCGGATTAAAGAATTCTCAGGGTAAGAAGCCAAAACCCTTTATACATATATTTATCAATTTGAAATTCAGCTTTGTAAATATCTACAAGATTTGAAGCCTGTTATATCAAAAGAATATCATTACTTTTATGAAAATAGCAAAGTCCTATTAAAATTTATTTCTTTTTAATTGTTACGTTATTTACTTGTTTTAGTTGAGAAAACGTAAGAAAAATAGTTGAAATCGTTAATAGAACTGCAAATTATATATGTTTTTTATGGTAAAAAACCCTTTATTAGCTAAAACATATCTGAATTATTTTTATGTCAGATTCAGTAGTAATATTTTACAAATATTGTAGAAGATAAATAGATTCATATTTTGAGAATTTGGGGATATAGCAATTTTTTAACTCCTCTGAAAAAAATCTCTTTTGGTGATTAAGGGTATTGCTTAAAAGCCCTACACTCACCAAAAAAATTCTGTAATGGCAAATGAAAATTTTGCTGTTATTACGAGAAATTTTGCTAATTGCTAAATTGCAACACATGTCGTGTAGTACAATGAAATTAGTAGAAAAAATTGGTAGCCGCTACTAAATTTTATTAAACTTTTTGTAAAGTGGAATTTAAAATCTGTTTGCTAAAATCAGCAAAAAAAAAATTACTAAATATTATTATTATTAGTACAAAAATTTAAATTTATTTTTTAATCGAACATCAAAATTTTTTTATATTATTTATTTTTTTCAAAAAATATTTTATACAAAATTAAAAAAAAAATCAAAGGCTTAAAAATCTTAATAATTCTCTATATTTATCTTCCTTTATTCGATCTTCAATATTATATTATTCCTTCAAATCGAGTTCAAGATCTTTTTATAAAAAATAATAAAGATTATTTATTATTTCCTTCCAATATTTCGTCTCCCTGAAGAAGTCACCCAATGTGGAGACGAAATATTGGAAGGAAATAATAAATAATCATTATTATTTTTTATAAAAAGATCTTGAACTTGATTTGAAGAAATAATAATCTTAATAATTGTTCAAACAAACGAATTTATCTTTTATTTTTAATTTGGTAATTTCTGCTTTAAAAAATATTTTAGTCAATTTTTTTTACTTTTAAAGTCAAATTTTAATTGTTTTTGGGGCTGATTTTTAGAACTAAAGCAAACTTTTTAGTGCTATTTTAATTGGATGTCCTACTTTTAGACATGAGTCGGTATATTAACTTCCGATCCCTTTTTTAATCTATGTAACATTTGAAGGCAACTTAAGTTTCTAGGTGTAAGTTTTAATTAGAAATAACATTGCCTTTAATATCCTCTTTTTTAAAATAAGGATTTTTTTTTGCAAATCGGTTTTCAAAAATTTGTAAAATAATTTCTGAAATTAGCAACGAAATTTTGTAAATATTCAGTAAAAATTCTGTAATTTTTAAAATGTAAATAGCAAAAAAATTTGCTGAATAATAATTTTTTTTACTAAAAATCAGTACAAAAATAGTAAAGTGGAATTGAAAACCATTTACAAATTTTTCTACTATATGCGTATATGTTTCAAATCGGCCGTTAGCTGATATTGACAGACATTTATTTATTATTTCGGTTTCCATTTGCTGTAGATGCAAGTGAAAGTGTTAAACTCAACAAATCTATGTTTATATCGATTCCACTCGTTCTCTGTTTCATTCCATTTTGTTCTTCTTGTCTAGTGTTTCATTTCCACTCGTTTCCCATTCTATTTCGTTTTCATTGTTAAATGTTTCAGCTCCACTCGATTTCCTTTATTCCATTTTGTTTCCCTTTTTTAATGCTTCAATTTCACTCGTTTACCTTATTTCGTCCCCATTGTATAGCATTTTAATTCCTTTTGATAACTCTTTTCGGTCCTTATCTCCAAAAAATAGAGATAAAACAATTACGGGATGGGGCAAAAAACCACCATCTGATTTTATTTTGCTATAACTTTTGTTTGAAGTAAAAACGCATTTGGTTTTTAACTGATTATGTTTATTTTAATCAATTCTGAAAAATATTATCCGAAAAATGGCCGCCATTGGCTTTGATTCAAATTTAGGCCCTTTTGATTAAATTTTGCGATGTAACGTTGTCAATTTCTGCTCGAGTGTAGTTCTTTAATCCTTTTAAAGTGTGGGGCTTGTTAGGGTACACCAATGTCTTCAAATATCCCCAAAAAAAGATGTTCGGGTCAGTTAAATCAGATGATCTAGCTGGCCCAAATCAATTATACGCGAGAATACAAGCACTGGAAAGGCATCCGTTAAAGTACGCATTGTATCGCATGCAGTGCCCTCGACCTGTTGCAACCATATGTCTTCCAAATCCAGATCGTCAACTTCTGGTAAGAAAAATGAGTATGGTGGCTCATGGTAAATTGTGATGAAAAATTATACACTTCGTCGTTGAGTTACAAAATAGCGATACAAATCAAGAAAAGTGATTCACTATAAATTTCACTATAAATTTCAGATTTTTCTACCCTACAAGTGTCTAAACGAAACTTAGGTACGATGCCATTTACAAAAATGGCAGCACTTTCCAATAGGATGATACTTATAGGCCCACTGTGTAGGTGGTTTGAATTTCATTCCAAATAAAAATAAGCACATTGAAGGGTTAAGTTAAACTATGTGATGAAAAGAAGTGAGAAAAATTGTTTCCACTGTGCAATTGTTTTTCGTAATGCTTTTTTTTATTTTTTGTTTTGTTCACAACATAATAACGAAAGGATTCTTTTTTCATATTGTCAAAGATTGTCATGGTTATAAAGCAAATTTCATTACAAGTAGCTAGAAGAATATTTTTTTCTCACAAAAAAAAAAAAATGATAAATTATATTAAGACTACTACAAGTTTAAAATTACAACAAAAAATAATGAGGAAAAAAATAAAAAAAAAGTTCTCTAAAAAGAAAAAACCCAAAAATTTGTTAAAGCCTTCATAGAAATCCAACTACTAAAAAAAACAAAAAAACTTGCAAAATATTCCCCTTGCTTGCCGCATATCAAGTGGGTTTTCAGATTTATCAATTTGTTAACTGTTTATTTTAGTGTTATTTGTGAGTGTTCTTATATCTTGTAAATGGGAAATATCCGTAAAAATCTTGTATCACAAAATATATTTTTGCTTTGGGCCAAAAACATATTTGTTAGCAGCTTGTTATTCAAAAAATGTTTACTTTAACTTGCAACTGAATACTAAACAAAAATGTTAGTTAAAGTTTATATATACAATATATATTTTTTTTTTTTGATAAACGTTTTTTTTTGTTTGTGGAATGTTTGTGTTTAACCACAAGATAAATTGTAACCATATTTTAGTATGGTCAAATTGCTAAAATATGTGGCCAATACTTAAGGCTATTTATTTTACAACTGGGTAAAAGATCCCACTCCAAAGTCAAGTACACTTTTCATTCTTACGATTAACATTGTTGTTTTCTGGAAAAATATATATAAATAGAATAGCAGCCATAAGTAAAACGAAATATATATTTTTTTTGGATTAAAATGAATAACTACATATTTATAATTTTCTCTTTCGATACCCTACAATAAGCAGGCAATTATATTAAAGATTTTTTTATTTTTTCTTGCAGTTGCCTTTGTAAGAAATGTATATAAACTGTCACAGGAGCAGTCTATCACTTTGATTTGACTTTGAACTGAGGGGGAGGGGGGGGGGGGATAATGACTTTTTGTGATATGCCAACAAATGATTGTTTTAAGAGTCCTTTATTGGTTTTGTGACATTTCAAACAACATGTGTTTTGTTTTCTTTTTTCTGACAGTTTAGTGACTTATTCTGGGTTAGCTCTTAAGCATGATACAATATGTCAATTTTGTACTTTTATGACATTACCATGTTAAAGTGACAGGTTCTCTTTCATATAAAGTAACCAATTCAGTGTTAGTAGTTTTTAAAAACTTTCCATAGCAAAAGTGCTCTACTCGGTCGGTTTTTCTTTTACATTTATTTTGTTTTTTTTTTCATCTTAAGTTATGTTAAATTTTTCTTGTATTTTCTTTGCTTTCTTTGTATAGCATATGTTTATTAAATTGTATTTTTGTTAGTAGTTTTTCCATTATAATTTATTTCAGTTTGTGATAAATAAATTGCAAATTTTTGTTGTTTTCTTTTCTTTTGATTTGTTTAGTACAATTTTTCTTTATTTTGAGAATTTATATCATAGTCAACATTATTATGGATATCCTTAGGTTCTACTTTGATTAAAATATAGCGGTTACACCTCTTTCTTTATTATTTGATAATCTTTTAGTTTGTAGAACACCAGCTTACAGATATTTCGGGCACTAAATCCGAATATGTTTTATTAGGGGTATGTTGGCTTTTTTTTCATATCTCACAGAAGCTGAAAAAAATGCCGTGCTAGAAATGTAATATTGCTGGTAATATACATACAGGTTGGTTGTAAAGTTCCTGCGTTCGAAATGAAAGAATACTGTTTTTGTTACGAAATATATTTTTTTATTCAATATAATCTCCTAGAAGCTCAATACACTTGTTCCAATGATCTTCCAAACTTTTATTCCATCCTTATAATGGTTTTCCGGAAGCTCTGCAAAATAACCGTCTACGGCTGCTATGGCCTCTTCATTCGACGAAAAATGCTTTCCACGAAGGAATTGTTTGAGATTTCTGAAGAGATAGTAGTCACTGGGAGCCAAATCTGGTGAATACGGTGGATGTTCAAGCAATTCGTACTTTAATTCTTTGAATTTAGCCATCGTCAAAACACTTTTGTGAGCAGGTGCATTGTCTTGATGAACAATGATTTTTTTCTTCTTTAAACCAGGTCTTTTCTCACGAATTTTTTCATTCAGCTGATCCAAAAGACTGCAATACTATACAGAGTTGATTGTTTTACCTTTCTGAAGATAATCAATCAACAAAATTCCTTTTGCATCTCAAAAAACTGATGCCATAACCTTCTTTGCTGATCGTTGTGACTTCACCTGCTTTGGAGCTGAACAACCAGCTTCAGTCCACTGTAAACGTTCTTGTTTCAATTTAGGATCATGGTGGTAGATCCAAGTCTCATCCATAGTTATAAAACGACGCAACAAGTCGATTTTATTCGGCTTAAAACGCTCCAAATTACGCTGAAAAATTTGTTTTTGATCCAGTTTTTGTTGAATTGTTAATGTGTGCGGCACAAACTTTCCAAACAGTTTTTTCATACGTAATTCTTCATGTAAAATATGGAGTACTCGTTCGTCTGAGATGTCTATGGCATTAGTAATTTCACGCTTAGTCAAACTTGGATCTTCACTAACCATATTATGTACCTGCTCAATGATTTCTGCTGTGGTTGCAGTTTTTGGTCGTCCTTCGCGTGGATCGTCTTTAAGGCTGGTACGAGCACGTTTAAATTCACCAGCCCAAAATTCAATGGTGAGTTTTGATAGTGAGGACTTCTTATGGACTTCTAACAATTATTCATAAATTTCCTTTGCTTTTAAACCCTTCAAAACAAAGAATCTATTGACTGCACGATATTCAATTTTTTCCATATTAAAAAAAATCAATGACACGTCAACTTCGAATGGCTTGTAAACAAAGAAAGAATTGACAGAATGACTTGCAACTTTGCATGTGTTCTCAGGACAGTTAAACCAACTTGAGAAAAAAAGTTTGGAGCTAGCAGTGCCATCTCTTGGTGAGCGCAGGAACTTTTCAACCAACCTGTATATTTGGAAACGCTGTAAGTTATATTTGCCGCGTTTATAATATAATATGTTTGCCTGCAAATATAATATGTTTGCTTGTAAATATATATATGTTTATGTGCTTTTAAATGCATCCACCGGCAAAAATACATCTGTTTGCCTGCAGATATGTATATGTTTATCATTATTATGTTTGCATCCCACAAGTATAATTGAATAATTACGTGTTATAGGGAGCGAAAAAAGATGGCTACCTTCTAAAGTACAAATCCTTAGCTTGAGGGAATTATACATATAAAAAAATGGCGTTTGTAACGTTTTAAATTATGTGTAATTTTATTTTGCCTTTTGTGAAAAATTAAATTTTGGGTCTGGGTTACAAAATTCAGTTTTGGCCCCTAAGGTTAAACTTGGATTTTCATGTACACTCAGAAAAATGTATGAACCAAAATTAAGTTCACACCTTACTAAAATAAAAGCTATGAATTTTTCATTAAAATTAATAAAAATGTTTCAAAATAATGCAAATTTATTCGATTTTAGTTTATTTATTTATTATTTATTTATTTATTGATTTATTTATTTATTTATTTATTTATTTATTTATTTATTATTTTATTAAACTTTTAATTACAAATTATATCCTAATACCCTAACCGAGCACTAGCAACGAATGCTATCGGCTCGTTGTAGCGAAAACAGACCAGAGCCTCTCTGGTGGGAATCGAACCCACGACCCCCGCACTGATAAGCTAGCACGCTACCAACTAGCCTACCGAGGCGCAAAACTTTCAACAACTTAAAAATAGCGACCCATTTTCCTTAATTTTTCTTTCTTTATTTATGATAAATATTAATTTCTTGTTAGTAAAAAATCTTAAATGTTAAGAATTTTTAAACTAAAAAATAAGGAAATTTTGAATTGTATGAGAATACAAAATATAAATATGAAACTTCTATAGAGTTAGTTCAAACATTTTAACTTATTGAAACCAAGTATGTAACTTCTTAAATTTAAGGAAATGTTTTCTTTAGCATTCCTAAAAAGGTTTAGAATATTTTTTGGTTTATAGTTTATATTGCAAAACTAATTTAGTTTATACTTTCAACATTTAAGTAATAAATTTCAAATTGAAATTTGTATGTATTAACAAAGGTAATGTTCTATTTATCTTCGTTAATATTCATATACAAAAAAAAAAAAAATCAAATTGATTACTTAGGTTTCATGATGCAAACTAAAATACTTATATATCTAAAAGTTAGAACTTAATGAAAATTACAAATTAATAAATATTAATAAGAGAAATTTGTGTGTGAGTATTTTGAATGAATATAACATGAAAATAACTAATAAACTAAAAACAAGTAAAAAGGGCTAAATTCGGCTGTGCCGAATCTTTGAATACCCTCCACCAATATCCTAAAAAGATGTTCTCTTCTGTTTTTGATACAAATAATATAAGAAAACTTTTAAAGTAAAATTATGTAGGTGAACAAATTTTTTGAGGTGAAAAACTTTTTTAGATGTGAAAAGAACTTTTTTGGTGGAAAAAAAAATTTAGAGGTGAACAAAAATTTTTAAGGTGAAAAATTTTTTGTGGTGAAAAAAAATTTTAGTAGTGAAAAAATGTTTGAGGTGAATACAAAATATTTACTGCTAAGCGACTGGTGAAAAAATATGAGAAAATATGTTATGTACCAGTCGCTACTATGAAATTGTACTAAATTTGTATGGGCATTTTAGAGGTAGCTTGCCATTTCACTAGTTTTTTTAAACATGGACTGCACAAAAAACACATTTTAAAGCATAGTTTTTGTCAAATACTCAATTTTGTTCCGGCTAATGGGAACTAGCTCTGCAGCTGAATATGCCTAATGGAGAGAATGCACTTTCTGATGCGCCACGCATTGATAAATAGTTGCAACGAATGTTCTTTCTTTAAACGATTGAAGTGTGTTTGTCTAAAAGAGAGAATACAGCAAATAAATTAATTTATTAAAGAAAGAACATGAGTTGTAACTATTTGTCAATAGAAGGTGCATTCCCTCCATTAGGGTATTTTGCTGCAGAGCTAGTCTCCATTAGCCATATTGTGCTACAATATGCATTAGAGTATTATTGATTTTCTATTTTCTTCGTAACATAAATGAATATTTGCCAAAACTATAAAATAATATATGTTTTATGTACAAATTATACCTTAATATTTTAAATTAATATTCATTTAGATGTTTAAGAGCACAATATTGCACTTTATTCATGTGTTTTTTTTATAAAAGAAAAAATTAACATAAATTTACATTTTCCAATCCCTCAATTCTCAAAAATACAAATGGAATAAAAAAAATACTATTTTCCTCTATGAAAATTTCTTTTTTGACATGAAAATGTCAAACGAATGCTTTTGCTAAGTCAAACATTTGAAAAATTGACTTTAAAATTATGTAATAAGTCTAATAGCAACATCTGAATGTATAGTTTTACTGTGATTCTGTGCCACCTATTCAAAAGTAGCGGCACTAAAGCAATTATGTATTTTGCTCTTTCTTTAGATCTAAATGTCTTTGGTTACAAAAATAAAAAAATACATTTTATGGAATGAAACGAAAAACCAACAAAGCTTAAGAGAAAAACCCAATCTGGTTTACTATATCTCCTAAAGTAGTCAAAGAATTGGAGTTATTTGAACGGAAAATCCTAAGAAAATGTATCGGAAAAAATTATGAAAATTCCATAAAACGATTTTCAAATAGTTACGTCTATGAAGATGGCGATGTTCTATCTACCCTTCTGTAGGTACTCCATGTCGTTGCAAGCCAGATTTGTTGAGAAACTTGCTCTACACGATAATATGCTTGTCAACCAAATATACGATCTGGGCTGGATCTACATATCTTTCTCCTGTCGGTATAATTAATGGACGTATTAACGACGATCCAGCTCCTCTGGACCTTACCTCATTCTATATGGACCCAGCCTCCGGCAATCATAGGGGCTGAAGATGATATACATACGTATATACTAAATTTTGCATGAACTGTAATATGAATATGTTTTGTCAATTTACAAAACAGAACTTTTTTTATTTAGTTTTAGTAATGTTATTTACAGACGTCTGCTCTGTTAGCGACTTTAACAATGTTATTAGAGTAACACACATATAGCTCTAAGAATGTTATTATTCTCAGAGTATGTAAGACAATAAATGTAATCGAACAAGAAGAAGACTTAATAACATTTTTACTTACTTAACAGAAAATAAAAATAGATACAGAAAAATTGTACAAATTTGTATGGAAAATTTAGAGGTACCTTCACATTTTCACTCATAACTTTTGAACCGCTTGACGAATTTGCTCATTTTAAATACCAAACTGCTCGGGAGGATGTTAAATAATCTGGGTAAAAATAGGCACCCCCGCTTGCGTCTTCGCGTCGTGATCGCCATTTCAACAGACAGACAGACAGACAGACAGACAGACGGACATCGCTAAATCGTCTTAAAATTGCATAAGGATCACGAATATATATACTTTATAGGGTCTTAAACCTATATTTCGACAAACTCCTCACCATATATGGTGGAGGGTATAATAAAGTTTATTAAGCATTACCACGAATTCAAGAGTATTAAAATTTAAGAAAACATTTACTCGTTTACAAATAATTTTTACTGAATTTAAGAACAAATTTATCCTAAAAATTTACTTACTTTAAGAAAAAAATTTACTTAATTTAAGTAAAGTATTTGTACTTGTTTTTAAGAAAAGGGTATACCTAAGTTAAAATTTCTTTGGAGCCAAATCATTCCTAAATTTCTTAAAATATAGTTTAATTACTTAATATTTGGTAAATATTTTTCTGAGTGTAAGAACAGGTAAGTATTTTAACCTTAGACTTTAGTTTTTAACAATGGATTTAAGTTCTTAGCACAAGAGTTGTTAGACTTAAGTTTTTAACATTAGATTTAAGTTTTTTAGCATTAGATTTAAATTAACAATAGAACCAAGTTTTTAGTATTTGGGTTTAACATGTTAAGGTTTTTTTATATACGACTTCAGTTCACAATATCCTTTTATTTCCCACTTTAACTTCTTCTACTTTCCACTTTTCTGCACAATAGATGTGACCTTGTTGACGAAAAAAAAAAAATGTTTTTGTTTTTATGATGAAGTTAGCTGCAGTTTCTTGTGCCAAACGTCATTGAGTGAGAAGAGTTAGCGTTGGCACTCTTGGTACTATTTGGTACTTTTTGTTCACAGTTTAAATTTGAATATAAAAGTTAGTTTTATGAGTCCCGTGAGCGGTGATCTTGATGAAAAAGCCTTCGGGTTAGTTGTATAGTTCGTGCAATAAACAATGTCAACTAGCATCATACTCATAGCAAGGTTGGCTGTGATTGCGCATATCAACAGCTGCCGTTTATGACATATAGGAGGCGTTGAAGGTGTTAGGGTTACCATTTTTCACTGGCGTTAACAATAATAATGATAAAATTACAATGGAAAATATATATTTATTTAGGTGGGAAAATAAAAATATTACAATGTTTGAGTGGAAACATATGTATAATAACCATAAATATAAAATACTCGGAAATAAACTTTAAATATACATATGGTAGCTTCTAAACAAATATATATTTGCCTCTAAACATATTCGAAAATGTCTTTTTCCTGCGTGCACATATACATATGATGGGGGGTATATACTTGTACTGTGAGCGTCAAAAGAAACTGTACACTTTGGTTTATTATGTTTACAGTTTTTTTGCATCTGTAAAATAACCAAATTTGCTCTCATTTTTTTTAATAACAGATGTTATATCTAGAGATTTTTTTTGTATGGTCACTTACACTCAGAAAAAAAGTTAGTAGAAAAATTTGTAAACGGTTTTCAATCCCCCTTTACTATATTTGTACTGATTTTTGGTATTTTATTATTTTATTATTATTTAGCAAATCTTTTTGCTATTTACATTTTAAAAATCACAGAGTTTTTACAGAATATCTACAAATTTTCGTTGCTAATTTCAGAAATCATTTTACAAATTTTTGAAAGCCGAATTGCTATAATTAGCAATAAAAAATTACTAATTTTAAAAAAGTCGATATTGATGGAAATGTTATTTCTAATAATTTAAACTTATACATACAAACTTAAATTGCCCTAAAATGTTACATAGGATTAAAAAAGGGATCGGAAGTGAAGATACCGACTCATGTCTAAAAAGAGGACTTCCACTTTTTTTCATTTTGTATAAAACATCTTTTAAAAAATATGATTAAAATTTTTGATGCTCGATAAAAAAAATACCGCTGGGCTCAAATTAGCAGAATTTCCCGTAATAACAGCAAAATTTTCAGTTGCCATTACAGACTTTTTTTGGTGAGTGTATAGTGAAATTTTACATAGCACAATTTTTTATACAAACTAACTCCCAAAAACACGGTTTTATGGGACATTTTACCGCCAACTCTGTATAAGTACGAAATTGACTCTTAAACGTATTTTAAACGTTTACTTATTTCTCGCCTTCAAGTTAAATTTTGAGCTTTGCTCTATTCAGAGAGAATTTCATAACAAACATTTTTGTGGAACATTTTAACCCGTTATATCCCCGTCTTAAGAATATATCCCCCCCTTTATCATGAGATGGACAAAAAAGACCCATACATTGAGCTTAAAAAGTTCCACGAAAATGTTCCTCGTAATTTTCTACATAAATCTACTGAACACCTTTTATACCTAAAATGTAAGGGTCACATGATTTTTCAGGTCGATTCACCGTAAGAATATGCAAAAGAGTCGAAAATTTAACCCTCCACTTTTAATACAAATCCCAAGCCTTAGCTGGGAATATTTTTCTTATTAGTGCGCTCAAACAAAAAAAAAATCCTGTTTCGTAAACTAGTGTAAACATTTGTATTTTCTTCATACTTACCAATTTTAACCAAATATTTGTTATCAGCAATTGATTCTTTTCATCCTAGAAAGAAAATAAGAAAAAAAAAAAGTTGAAAAGTTGTTTAAATATGATTTTAATTTATTTTAAGACAATTTGTGTGTTTTTGTTTTATATAATAAAAAAATATTTCTTGCCATAAATTCAATTTAATAGAAAAACTTTTTTTTTGCTTGCTACAAATAATATTGGAGTTTATTATTGTATTAAAAGGAGCAGAATGTTAAATGTGCATGTTTCTTCTTGTTTGCTACAACCAGCTTTTCATTTAGGAAGTTTAAAGAGATTTTTTTTCTTTATAAAATTTTTGTTTAAAATTTATTGCTTTTAAAAGTTTTTTCGTGTTGTTTTTTTTTTTGTTGCAACTACTTTGTTAAAATCCATAATCGTTAGTCTTTTACACAAATGCATAAATGGATTTGTAAGTAACGCGGCGTATGTGAAACTTTTGATTGAAATTTATATTCATTAAACGCTGTGTAGATTAACCTGTGTAACATTTGTTTTGGGGTTTGGATACCCAGCAAAAATAAAGCTGTCAAAGAAGCAATAAAAGAATCACTACTATGGCAAAGGCATCACTTCTTTTCTGATGGTTTCATCGATGAATTTAACATTGGAGTGTATTAAAATGGAAGTATTCAAATATAACTACTAGTATTACTTATAATTTTCTCTTAGTGAGTAAAGATAATACAATGATTAGATATTCTGATGCATAAGTGGAAAATGTTCATATACTTTATAGTATTTAAGCTTTGATGAAAATTTAATTCATTAGAATGCAGAAAAATAAGTTTACAGAAGCGAAATTTATGCATTTATATACAAATACTTTTTATTAAAAGAAATAAATAATTCTGCATTAGTGAAAAACCATTTTTGAAAAATTTTTTAAAAATATAAAAAAATATAAAATAAAATATTTTTGGATAATTTAAAAACTGGTTGTACAATTTTGAAACATTTTTAGACAATTTAAAAATATTTTTGAACAATTTAAAATAATTTTTGCACAATTTTAAAACATTTTTGGGCAATTTGATATAATTTTTACACAATTTTAGAATTATTTTGGTAAATTCTAAATTAAAACTGGAAATGATGTAGTGTTAAATAAAATACATAATACAAAAAAGCACAGATTGCGTCGTCATAAATATTTGAGGCTAAACAAGTAAAAAGGGCTAAATTCGGCTGTGCCGAATCTTTGAATACCCTCCACCACAGGGGCTGAAGATGATATACGTATATACTAAATTTTGCATGAACTGTAATATGAATATGTTTTGTCAATTTATGTAAGGAACTTTTGTTATCTAGTTTTAGTAATGTTATTTATTTAGTTTTAGTAATGTTATTTACAGAGGTCTGCTCTGTTAGCGACTTTAACATTGTAGCTTTTAACGTTAACTTAGTTATTAAGAGTAACACACATATAGCTTTAAAATGTTATTATTCTCATGGTATGTAAGACAATAAATGTAATCGAACAAGAAGAAGACTTAATAACATTTTTACTTACTTAACAGAAAACAAAAATAGATACAGAAAAATTGTACAAATTTGTATGGAAAATTTAGAGGTACCTTCACATTTTCACCGCTTGACCGATTTTGCTCATTTTAAATACCAAACTGCTCAGGAGGATGTTCAATAATCTGGGTAAAAATAGGCACCCCCGCTTGCGTCTTTGCGTCGTGATCGCCATTGCAACAGACAGACAGACGGACAGACAGACGGACATCGCTAAATCGACTGAAAATTGCATAAGGATCACGAATATATATACTTTATGGGGTCTTAAACCTATATTTCGACATATTAGAAACGGAATGACTAACTGATATATACCCTCACCATATATGGTGGAGGGTATAAAAATGCAAATGTCAGGCCAGCCAGTATCAATTAAAGGTCAAAAAAGGTCTGTTTTTCTTGATTTTTCAAAACTTTTATAAAAATTGCAAAACTGCATAAATTCACACCCTCATGAAATTTTAAACTAAAATATAAAAAATGATTTAATAAAAAAATTAAAAAATTCATCAGAACTATTTTCTCAATTTGAATAAATGCTTTAGATTCCAAAAAAAAAATATACGATATACTATAACTTATGCTTTAGAAGTAATGAAGAGCGATGTTTTATGATATGCATCGGGTTTATATCCAGATCACTGCATTTGAAATGAGTGCTTTTGGAAGTGCCTTAGAATGACACCAAAAAATCATAAAAGAATGTCAGCTGAAGTTTAGGAAGCAATGAAAGAAGTTATAGTCACAGAATGACTACCATTTTTTGCTGGGTACTTTTCATTAGAACAAATAAATAAATCTGCATTAGTGAAAAAGTATTTTTGGGCAATATTGAAACATTTTTCCAAAATTTTTAGACAAATTTAAAATATTTTTGGATAATTTAAAAACTGGTTGGACAATTTTGAAATATTTTTAGATAATTTTAAAATATTTTTGAACAACAATTTTAAATAATTTTTGGACAATTTTAAAACTTCTTTGGAAAATTTGAAATAATTTTCTCAAGGAAATTTTTGATTTTGCATGACCAGAAAACAACATTTTAAATAATTGAATAATTGCTATAGATTCAGAAAATATTCGATATACTATAACTTATGCTTTAGAAGCAATGAAAAGAGTGATTTTTAAGATATGCATTGGGTTTATATCCAAATCACTACATTTGAAATATGAACATATGAATTTTTTTGGGAGTTCCTTAGAATAACACCAAAATATTATTAAATAATGTAAACTGAAGTTTAGGAAGCAATGAAAGGACTACCATTTTTTTAGCTGGGTAGTTTCTACGGCCAATAGAAAATACTAGTGTACGATATCATTGACCACCAATTATTCCCTCGCGAATGTATGCGGAATGAAATATGTACTGACTTATCAACAGTAACAAAGAATTAAAAGATTTAGAATTAAATATAAGTGTATGTTTCTTCGAACTTTTTGTTGTAACTTTAAAAAAATAAATTGTCAAGCTCGAGGTCAATAAATATTTTATATTTATTATTTATTTTTCTATATTTTTTCATCCATTGGATGACATCTTCAGGAAAAAACCAAACGAGTAACAATATTTTGAATTAATATATGTGACCTTCTCCGAGAAAAGGGACTTAGTGTGTCAAAAAGCGGTTTTGGACTTAAGAGTGGATTCTGGGGTGTAGAATAAGATGAAATGAGTTAGATTTCTGATAAAAATTTGTTTACACCATAAAAACGTTCAAAACGAACTTGGGTATACGCACATCAACCCTTTGCTGAGAGCGAACAGAGCAGCAACAATAGCAAAGGTATTGTCACACTAAAAGCGAAAAAAAAAATACGTCACCACATATGTAGGCATGACGTCATCAAAGTCGGCACCCAATCACAACTTACCATACCAAATCGCATCTCCCAACTGAAGGTGTGTTTACAGTGATAATGCGTTATGAAACTTTAAATGCGTTTTTCTCTAAAATTCATTTTCACACACTAGGTCCCTTTTCTCGGAGAAGGTCACATATGTTGAAATACATAACCTAACTTTTTTACCCTTGAGTTTTTTTTTTTTGAAATCTGATAGGATTTTTTCAACTTTTATGACAAATGCAATTATATGTAAGGTGAATATATAAATGTTTGGGATACATGAGTACCCGGAGATCCTTTACTTTATACTGGTATAAATAATCCCAATACGATTTTTCGGAGGGACATTATGTCCCAATAAAGCTAAAATAAGCAATAAATTACTTTGATCAATTTACATTTTTCTTTTTATTTATATGAAAAACAAAGGATAATCAGAAATTCATAGCTTCCTCAGCACAGTACTTTCTTAGAGTCCATCCATCTTACAGCTGATAAACCATCAGCACAGCAGGTATCCTTCGAAAATTGGTGTTTCTCTTCGATTCTTTCCCTAGCAAAGAGACTGACGTGGAACAGCAACATCCTTGTTGCGAATCATGGATCTGAAATTAAAGACTACCCCAAGAGTCCCGGTGATTTAATGGTTAGTTTCCGGTATAAATTTTTAAGTCATTTGTATATCCGGTCTTAGCATTTTACTGCAGCCACATTATCACTCCTCTTTTTATAAGCTGCATTGGCATGTACTGCTTTAGCAAGGAACGGCTCTTGAATTTCGTCGTGCACTCACATATTGACTGGAAAGGACTTTCACTTCTAGCCTCCGAAAACGTTTTCTTTACACAAGCTTCAATTTCAGATATGTAATGTTCTTTCAGAACTCCATTCGGTTTTTTACGTCATTAAAGTATGATGTAAGAAACATTGCTGGGACATATGATCCTAGTAGGAGCGAAAAGGTTAAGCTAAATTAAAAAAAAAAAATCATAACCACAGCGATGGGTCTTTCTTTTATTTTTAGGCATTTTACGCATTGCCTCCTGGATCCCTCCTGTTTTTATTTTCACCAGCTCGCTCTTATTTTTTTGGTTTATAACCCTTTGCATAAAAATTTCTTTTTAAATTTGCCCAAAAGGTTTCCTTTGGTCGTAGTTTATGGACGTTTGGGGGGATTTTCTGCTTAGGAAAAAATTCTATATTTAAATTTTGTCATTCTTATGATACTTATTGAAAAATTGTTTAAATACAGGAAGACATTTATTAATATACAGCTCTGTATTTACAGGTGAACCGTATTTTATAAACACCGGTTCGTTGACACTTCGCGCACTAATCGCCAGCCTGAAACCTTTTTAGGAAATTTTATTTTCGTAGTGTTAGTTACACTATCAGGTGCTGTATTACCAGGATGCTTATTTAAGTGTCAATTCATGCCCCTGCACTTTAAAAGAAGAAGCAAGTGTTTTTCTAAGATTCCAGGAAAGGTTTTTTTCTGCATATCTAATTACTCCCATATCTGATATATATATTTTATGGTTTTATAGTTGACATTATATATTTTCCCCAATGCACGATAAGATTTTGCTGTATGTCCCACAATTTCTGCCTTCAACTTAGATCGAGTTTTGCTTTACTGTAAAGCAGATTTTTTTTTTTACCGGAACCGCTTTTTCTTTTAAATGATTTTCTACTCTCAAAAGCATTTAATGAATTATAATTACATTTTTTTTTTAAATTTGATTTTAGAAAAATTACGAAATACTTCATTATTGGTTTTGTGTGGTTTCATTTCACAAAATTTACAAATTTATTTGCGACGTTCTATTTCTTTCAATGACATGGTTGCTACTAACTTTAATGTGTTGTTCCAATTTCTCAAGTCAATTAATAGCAGGAATAATACCGTTACTTTTTTCATATTTTGTTTTGCTATTGTAATTTGTTTTGCATTTGATATCATGGTTGCAAATAAATTCGTATTTGATTTTGCATACATTATTGTAGAAAATTCAAAAAAATATAATATTTGTTTTAAAGCCAGTTAATACCTCTGTACTTATAGGTATTATATTGATTATACGTTACGGTGTTCTCAATAAATATATAACAAATATATACATTTTTTATATAAATATTTGATATGTACATTATGAATCGACTGAGAAACCTCTAAACATTGTTTAGAAATAAAAAAGTAAATCTCCTACCAAAATTCTTTTACTATAGAAATACATAAATAGATATGAATTTCTTTAAAATCGGTTTAACATGGTAAAATTTTGAGTATATCCGAAATTCTATAAACTGAAATTTGTAAACTTCTTCCACTTTTCGAATAAATTTAAAAAGTTGTTCTATGTTTTCTTTGTATTTTTTATAATAAATACGGTCAATTAGAATGGAGAGCCTTAAACGTAAACGGAGTGTAAGTGAAACTTTTAATTGAAATTTGTATTCATCATATGTTGTCAAAATAGACAAAAAAGAATGGAATGAATAATATTTTTAATTTCAAAGAAATTGTATATTAATTCATTATTAATTAAAAGTGATTTACACTTGAATATTATTTTAATTAAGTACCATAATATTTATTTTATTTTAAACTGTTTAATAAAAGGTGTGAAAACATAAATTTATGCTAGGGGTAATTTGATTTTAAGAATTATTTATTGATTTAAGATTTAAGATTTTTGCTTATTAAATTCCTTCAAGCAATGTTTGTAAAAGTCATTATATGTTTTTCTTGGTATGGGTGACTAGTTTAAAAGCCGACTCCTTCGTTACCGATATTTTTTGATGTCGCAACATATTATAAGGCTTTATTATTTTTTCTAAGGATATTCCGATTTAAATTCAAATTTTTGATTTTTGGCTTCAAGGGTTTAGGGCAGGTCATTCAAAGGCCACCTTCCCCTTTTGGACAATAATTTTTTTTAAAAGGAAGAAAAATCTTCATGTCAGATTTTAATTGCTTTTAATTGTTTCTTTTTTAACCTATTTTTACCAGTTTCTTATTGGAAATCCCAAAAATTAATAACAATAACAATGGCTTTATATTTCATTATCATAATACACCAATTAAGCCAATAAAATAATTATCATTTAATCTAAAAAACCGCTAAAATACTCGTTCCATTTCTTTCCCCTAGGTGTGTCAGTTCCAGTCGTTCCTCTGGTCTAGTGTTTTAATTTAACTCGTTTCCATTAATTTCCATTAATTTCCATTTTGATATCCTGTTATTTTAATTTGACTCGTCTCCTGTTTCATTCCAATTTGTTCATTGGATCTAGTTTTTCTATTCCACTAGTCACCCGTTTCATTTTATTTTGTTCTTTTCGTCCAGTGTTTAAAATTTCCACTTGTTTCTCGGTTCATATCATTTTCTTTTCTAGTGTTTTGATTCCACTCGTTTCCCGTTTCAGTCCATTTTGTTCCCTTGTCTAATATTTAAATTTCACTCGCTACACATTCCATTGTAATACTTTAAATTTCAGATTTCTAGCCTAAGCTGTTTGGGCGGGCCATCAAGGGGAAGCATCTTTGTTCCTCTCCGTAGGAATTTCTTAAAATCCCGTGAAATCAGTGAGCTAGTTCATACTCCATATTTTAAATATCAGAATTTTAGGAAAAAAAGTTTTGGAACACATATTTTAAATTTATTGTTTCTAGCCAGAGGGGTTTGGACAGGCCATCAAGGGGGAAACTTTTGACCTTTTTGCCACTTGCTGTAAAAATTTATAGGCATTTAGCCCATACTCTTCTCCTTGACGGCCCGCCAAGAGAAGAGTAGATATTTCCCTAATTCTCATCTCATAAAAGTTAGTTAGTTTCTAGTCAAAGGGGTTTGTACAAAACTTTCAAAAATTCCATCTTTGCGGATGTGTACGCCGTAGGTTATATACCAAATTTTAGCTCCCTCGTTCCAGCGGATTGGGCTGGACGATGTTGTTAGTCATTCAGTAAATCTTTTCTTTTGTATATGGAAATAAGTTTGAGTTTAAAATTCTCATACTTAATATCATTCATATCAAATTCATGCCTAATATCGTTGATCAATTTAGGACTTTAGAAGAATTTCATTGAGGAAAGAAATAGAAAAGTTGTGGATAAATTTTTTAAGTGCAATTGAAGAACATATATTTTTTTGGAAATCGAAATTTTTATTCTCAAAAAGGTGGAAATTTCGATTGTTCGAAATATGTAGTTTTTTACAACTATAAGTGAGTTTGTACCTTAAATTTTCTGCGGAGAATGCTATTTTTAAAGCCCTACGTCTTTTACCACCTTTCAGCTTTCATCTTTCCTCTATTCCCTTTCCATACACTCATAATAATCCATACGTAAAATACACGAAAACCGTGGTTCATTTACGAAAATATTGGTTATTTTGATATTACGAAAAGTATTGTAACATGTACGAATGATATTTCGTTACTTGTATAAAATATTTATTTGTTTATTTTACGAAATTTTAAAAAAATACAAAAAAAAAGATTTGTAAATATATAAATATTTCGTTAAATTGCAAAATAATTTTGTTTCTAGTAAGAAATTTTTGTTTGTATATTTATTACCAAATGTTGTATTACCAAATGTTGTAAAAGCGTCAAACAAATTTTGTTATTATACAATTACTTAGTAAAAATACAAAATAATTTTGCTTATTCCACAAATTGATTTCTGATAAAATTAAAAATATTTTTAAAATAAACAAAATCGGTGGATAAGATATTTTGTAGGTTTACTAAAATTTATTAAAAATATATTGTGTACTTAAAACAAATTAATTTTTGTTTTATTAATTCAATTTTGTTAAAATAAAAATATTTGTACTTTAATATTTAAATTGGAATAAAAGGCGTACAAATTAACATTAATACAATCAAATAATTAATTGACAAAAAATTATTTAAAAAATCGTGTTTATATTATTTACGAAATTTGTAAATTTATAAAATTTCTTATATACGAAATTTTGGTAATATAAACAAAATGTTAATACATTCTACAAAAAAAATTACGAAAAATATATTAGTATTTTTAAGCATGGATTATTATGAGTGAAGAGGCAACACATTATTTATTGGGAAGAACTTCCTAAGTGTTGATTCTCCTTTGAAAAAAAGAACTATCCGATCAAAACCCAGCAAAAAAGACCTTGCCAAATAATGGGTTTTAGAACGAGCAGTAGCTGGTTGAAGTTTGACTGCTAAGATCATTATTTTAACATAGGGATGTCATTGGAGGTAGCTTTTTACCTGCAACCTTACGAGTAGGGAGTAAAATAACTACCCAGCAAAAATGAAGCTGCCAAAGAAGCAATAAAAGCATCACTACTATGGCAAAGGCATCACTTCTTTTCTAATGGTTTCATCGATGGATTTAACATTAGCGTGTCATAGGATGGAAGTATTCAAATGTAGCTACTAGCATAACTCATACTTTACTCTAAGGAAGCAATGATAATACAAGGATTAGGTATTCTAATGCATGAGTGGAAAATGTTCATATACTTTGTAGTATTTAAGCTTTGATAAAAAATTTAATTCATAAATATGCAGAAAAATAAGTTCAAAGAAGCGAAATGTATGCATTGATATACAAATACTCTTTATTAAAACAAATAAATAATTCTGCATTAGTGAAAAAGCATTTTTGAAACATATTTTAAAAATTTTAATGAATTTTTAGACAAATTTTAAAATATTTTTGGATAATTTAAAAACTGGTTGTACAATTTGGAAACATTTTTAGACAATTTTAAAATATTTTTGAACATTTTTAAATAATTTTTGCACAATTTTGAAACATTTTTGGGCAATTTGAAATAATTTTTACACAATTTTAAAATTATTTTGATAAATTCTAAATTAAAAACAGGAAATGGTGTAGTGTCAAATAATAAACAATGCAAAAATGCACAGGTTGCGTCCTCATAAATATTTAAGGCTGAAAAAATGCAAATGACACACAACTAGTTTCAATTAAAGGTTAAAAAAATCTGTTTTTCTTGATATTTCAAAACTTTTGCAAAACTGCATAAATTCTAACCCACATGAAATTTTAAACTAAAATATAAAAAATGATTTAATAAAAAAATTAAAAAAAATTTCATGAGAACTATTTTTTCAATTTGAATAAATGCTTTAGATTCAAAAAATATACGATATACTATAACATATGCTTTAGAAGTAATGAAGAGTGATTTTTAAAGATATGCATCGGGTGTTAACCAGATCACGGCATTTGAAATATGAACACATGCATTTTTTGGAAGTGCCTTAGAATAACACCAAAAAATCATAAAAGAATGTCAACTGAAGTTTAGGAAGCATAAAAAGAAGTTATAGTCAAAGAATGACTACCATTTTTTTTGCTGGGTAGTTAATGGTAAGGTTAAAATAACTAGTTATAGGTAACGCAAAAATAACTGGTTGCAATTCATATAAAAACAATTTACTTTCAGATTAATTCATTCCAAATTCCTATTTCAAAATGTTATTTGAAAAATCCTATTTTCAAATCAAAATCATTAAAAAACAGAAATATTTTAAATCAAAAACAATTTTTTATTATGTTTCAAATTTTTTTCTATTAATTTTTTATTTGCCTTTTATTTGAATTTATTTTTGATAACAATTTGAAAACATAAATTTAAATAAAAAAACCAAAAATAGATTTTTATTGTCAAAAAAAAGTAGTTATAACACATTATAAGTAACTCATTATTTTCGCATTGAAATTAATGTAGTATGCAAGGAGCTGAAATGGCATATAAATGGCTGTATAACACATTATTAGTAACTTATTATTTTCACTATAGAAGTAATGCAGTAGGCAAAGGTAGGTCATAATTGGTAATGCAAAAAGCAATGAGCTGCTATTACTAATTTTTTTTCTGGGAACTTCAGTTTTTTTTCGTTTATAAGAAAGAATGAACAAATATTTTTAGCGAAAAAAACTCGATTTCGAAAAAAAATTTTTTAATATGTTGAAAAATTTCGATTTCAAAAAATTTTTTTTTTCAAATTCAATCCACATTAATCATTGAAATCACATTCCATCGTTTACAGCATTTACTACTATCGAATTGATTGTTATACAAATTATGATACAATCATCTCATAATTTTGTATGACAATGAAATTCCCTCAAACATATTGATTTTTTTTTTTAATTATCAAACGCTGTGGCGCCCACTTTGAAAATGTCTATTTTTAAAAGTAATTGCAAAACCACAAAACATGTAAATAAAATCACATACGGATAATAATCAATTTGACAATCAATCAATCATAGCTGTGCAATTTATAATAATAATATTAATCACTTGTTGTTTAGATCATTTGCAAAATTGATTTGTTGGAATATATTTAGTTGGAATATTTAATATCAAATATTTCTATTGCGACATAAAAAAAAAATATAAAATGATTAAATATTGATGTCATATCCATTTTATAACAAGTAATTATCATTTAATTATGTATAATAATTTATTTATTTTTTTTGCAGATTTGTTGTCTCTAGTATAAAAAGTAAGGTAAGTTGACTATAATTTTTTTTGTTTACTATTTTTTATAATTTTTGAAAATGTTCACTAACCTAGTTTTTTTTTTGCTTAATTTTAAAATAATTTTAAATATATTCCCAATTAAATTGTATGCAAACTCTTTCTTGTAAATTACCTAAATGTGAGACAATTGACAATAAAATTCTATAAATTTTATAAAATAATTTTGCTACTGCTCTCTCTACATGTTAAATTAAATAAAATGATTGGGTATACAAGTTAATAATGTCACTTGTTTTGCTTAAAAAATTAATTTATCATTAAAACAAAATGAATTGATACATTGTTAAAAGTATTGTCCATCGTTAGTCACTACTTTTTCCTATTTTTCTGGCAGCATATGGATTCCGCGCCAAAAGACCTGTTCCCCTTTTGAGATAAGAATGAATCAAGCCAATTTCTGATATCCTGTTTTGAAGTGGTGCATATTCCAGCAAGGCCGTTCTGCATCGATAGAGATGGGCAAAGGGTAAATACCCAAATGGTAAATACCCGGTAATATAGGTAAATTGGGTAAAAATGGGTAAATTCCCGGGTATTTACCAAAAAGGTGGGTATAAAATTTAATTTAATGAATTTTATACTAAATTTTATTAATAAAAATAAAAATTCTTAAAAAGTAGTTGGAAAATAAGAACTTGAAGCAATAACTATATTATATATATATTAGGGCGGGCCGATTTGTATGGATGGCACAATATTGCTTAATCGACCCACCCTAATATATATATTTATTTTTGCAACATTATATTATCCAATCGAAATCACTTTCGCTGATTGTTTCATCGTCACTTTTACTCCGAAAATAATTAAACGAACAATGGGTGATACCAGTGGAAGTGGAAGGTGCTTCCTCAAATGAATTTGCAAAATTGATTGCATCCTCAGCCGGTACTATTTTTGGGGAAGTATCAATTTGTCCTATGTTTTTATTGGCGAGATTCCAAATGCTTTTTATAAACCCAACCAAATTCCCAAAAAAGGTATTTATTTTTTTTACCCGGTATTTGCCCATTCATCAGGTAAATACCAGGTAGAATCCCATCTCAGCGGGTAGAATCCCATGTAGTATCGATCGAAACAAATTATGGTCAGAAGGGATAAGGTATGGGCTATAAGGTGGGTGAGCCAAAACTTCCCATCCACTGTTTTCCAAATATTTTTTGACCGGCCTTGCAACATGTGGCCGAGCGTTGTAATGATAGAAGATTATGGTTCCGTGCCAGAATAATCATTCTGGCTGTTTTTCGTCGATTGCTCTCTTCAAACGAATCAATTGTGTTCGGTACAGGTCCTCTGTGATCGTCTGACCCGATTTCAACAGCTCCTAGTACAAAACACCCTTCTCATCCCAACAAATACAAAGCATTACCTTGGCGTCATGGATATTCGGCTTCGGCGTTGATTTGGCTTGTTGTGAGACTTTTTCGGCTGATCAGGCTTTCCCTTATTTTCTGTGTCGAAATCACTACTTTTGAATCGCGCAAACCATCATTCACAAGTTTTTTGAGTTGGTGCATGTTGTCCGTAAGCTTCTACTAACACTCGATAACTTTTAGCAGCCGTTTTCTTCAAATGATTTTAGGCACAAAATTCAACATTATTATAGCGATTGAAAAATAATGACAGATGTTTACCCTCCAAAATACCAAATTCATTATTATTGACACAAACCATATGTGACAGTTATGCCATCTGTTGTTCAAATCGTCATTATTAACTTGTATATAGAATATATTATTCTAATATTGTAATTTAAAATCAAATCAAATCCATTTTGCGCTTACTTTTTATTATACTACTGATTTAAAATCACAGATAAATTATTGGCAAATTATTATTATACCATTAACATGTTTAAGTCTTCAATGCGTATCAAATTCGTAAAGATTTCACATCAAATTTAATTTAGCTCAATTGTAGCTTTATACAGAAAAATGTTCTATAAATTGTAAATCCTTTATAATTTTTCTTTTGTATATATTTTTGCTTTAACGCATAAAAAATAATGTTGGAAATATATTGGGGGGGAAAAAGGTATTCAAACACGCAGAAAAACACTTATTCATAACAAAAACGCGTCTAACATGACAATAAGTCACAGATGTTTTATATACAACTTACTTATACACAGGCATATAACAGATATCTGCATGAATATTAGTGGGAAACATATTAAGGAACTAAACATTTTATTTAGTAAAAAAAAAAAAAAACATTTTGAATATATGACAATAATCGTTAAAAATATAATTCAAGAATACAAAATACAGTGTTTGAATATTTTTAAAGAAAACTTTATAGTAAATTTTATGAAATTCTATCGATAAATTCCAAAAGTTACGATAAATTTAGTACAAGAAAATTGGACGCTGAGACTCTGCGTATGCCTGGGCTTTGCAGCAGGAGACTATAATTCTTTGGTGGACATACACTATTCCTCTTGGAAATTTGGAAATCTGTGCCTAGTGGGGTGATTGGCTTCACTGGAAGCATCAATATTTAGGGCGAAAAAATTCGGCTGCACAAAAGATCGATTTTTTGGTAATTTAAGAAATATTTTTCCTAAAGCAACAATATGATATTAAGGATTATTTCAATAAAACTTCTTTGAATCCCAGGACTTAAAAAAAAATACTTAAAAGTTTTTTAAAAATTCTAAGGAATTTTTCAATAAATAAACAGAGATTCTGTGTACTTTTTCTAAAAAAAAATCTTAGATTCTAATTACGTTTTTAAGATTTTTAGAAAGTCCTTAGAGTCTCAGAATTTTTTATATACCTTACAATCTAAGTTTTTCAAGAATTTTCGCAAACTTCCCAGCCAAACTTTGGTAATGGGTACGATATTCCCATGCGTTACCTTGTAATAATATCTCGTAACCTTTTTCATTATTTGCAAGCATAAGTTATTCATTATTGCTTACGTAATATATGATTTATAAATGTAAAGTAATAATTGAAATATTTTTGAAAATCTATTTTTAGATACATTACTTTGTTTTGATAACACTAGCGAAAAAACGAAGAGCAACAATTCATTTAAGTTTAAAGCAATCAAATACTATATGCGTCGATAGCTCAGTGGGTAGAGTTCTTGGCTGGCAACCAGATTTCCCTGGTTCGATTCCCATCTTGATCACATTATTTTTAATTCGAAATAATTTTAATAAAATATTTGTAATAATTTTTTGTAATAAAAATCCTCTTTTTTAAAAATCTATTTTTAAACACATTACTTTTTCGATTCTCGTAACCATATAAGTAACCCCTTACATTATCACCTCTAAAGTAAAGGGTATATACATTACTTTGAGGCTCATCGCCTGTAAAATTCATCAATGAAGTAAGGTGTAAAGTAATCCATCGGCCCCTATGGCTATACATTACTTTACCCATTATTTGGTAATGTGTGGTTTTGCTGGGTAGTGTTATTTTAATGTTATATTTGAAAGACATATTCGAAGATAGTTGTCAGCATTTTATAGTTGCATAATTATCATATTTTATTTATAGTCAGAATTTTCGTAACTACAATATCGTTACAACAATCATGTTATAAAAGACAAAGTGGCAATTATGAAATCATGAAATATTTACTATATCAATGATGGTAGCAGCCATATTGATGGTTAGAATCTATTTATAAACCAATAACTTGATTGTGACAACCATACCCGAATACAGCATGAACAATATAGTAGCAATGACCATATTGCAACCATGTTTTTTCTCTGCGTGTACTCATGGTACGTGAGTTAACATGTGTTGAAATAAGTATGGATTCATGAATGAGTATTGGTATAAAATGTTTGTATGTTATTATAACAAATTGGGTTAAGAGAATTCCAACTAAAACATAACCATATTAATAAAACATTAACAATAAAGTGGCAAGTGACAAATTTTTGACAATAATATTTCAAATACAGAAATTATAGACAAATTTAAATAAATGTTTTTTTTTTCCACAAAATGAATTAAATTATTTTGTGTAAAAATAAATTAAAAGTATACCTTTACCTTTAAAAATGTCGTTTTTTTGTTTTTGTGTTTTATATATGTATCTAACTTGTCATTTCTCAAGTACTGTGTTCATATTATTTATCCTTATTCGCATACTATTTCATTCTAAACATAAACATTTGTGTGTCTGTCATTTGGCCATAAATTAGGCTCGATATCTTAAGTAAAAAACATTTCACCAAAATATAAAATCTATGCTATTCTTGTCCCTTAATAGTACATGCAAACAAACATTCATTTGTTACAAACATGTACTCGTACGAGTTTGTAACTCTTATTTAAGCTTTTTTTTGTGTTTTTTTGTATGACTATCACGTGCGACTTGCTACAAATTGTGGTATGCAGATGTTTCGTAAAGACGATATTTTATTTTTTATATATATAATTTTTTTTTTTTGCAAAATGTTGATGTTGATGCTACTATTTGGTATATTGTTCATCGTCATCCTCATCATCATCATTTCATGCTCTCTTTATGGAGTAACATCCATATAATACACACATTTGTTCAATGAAACGTGTTCATTTTATACTAACTGGGTGTATAGATGAATAAATGTTTAATATCAAACATTCATTTATTATTTTGTAGCAAAATTTTGTAAATTGGGTTACCAAAAATTAATACGGCTATTAAAATCGGTGGAAGTACAGATAATTGTCTTTACTTGGCACTGCCCACCATGATAAGCATAGGTCTGTCTAACCGAGTTAAAATTGTATATATGATCATAAATATGTGGCTTTATCTAATAATATATTTTCATATATAAATATATATCTCGGTATGCATAACCATTTATATTTATATAGTGTAATAAATAATTTTTGTCTAAATTATCTTAAAATATGCGTATATATAATCACATCTAGTTATATATTGATATTTATAATATAAGATATGCTTTATGTGAAAATATATGATAAATTATTTTAAGTTATATATAACTCAATATACAATTATATATGTCTCATACAAAATATATAATTATATATGCTATCACAAATATGAGACATAATTAGAGTATTCAAAAAACCGGCCTTTTGAAAAAACCGGTTTCGGTTTTCTTCGAAAAATAGAATTTAAAAAAAACCGGTTTCGGTTTTTGCAGAAAAAACCGGTCAACCGGTTTTTTTCGGTTTTTTTTTTAATTTGAATAAAAAGCTTATATAATTTGTTAATTATGTAAAAAAAAACAGAAATTTAATATATAAAGTAATAAAAATAAAAAAATAAATTCTTTGAAAAAAAAAATTATTTTTTTATTGTATTTCATTTCAACATTTCATTCATTGGTTTTAATATTTTTTTAATTTATAATATCTTAAAAATTATATTATAAAACTATATTCATATCAAATGAATAGAGATCATTAAGTTTGTAAATTGGCCAAAATAAGTACGTTAGTAATTTGAACGTTTAAAACGTTTGGCATTAAATAAGTTTTTTTAATATTACATTTTAAATATGTAAAAAGAAAATCTATTTTTCAGTTATAAAATAATATTTTAGAAATAATATTCAATTTAAATGTTTCGTTTTAAGACGATTTTTTTGTTTGCTTTTGATAAAGCTAAAAGTGGAAAATACTCTTTCACTTATAGTAGATGTTGGACAAATAGTCAAAAGACAATTATATAAGTTTTCCAACTTTTTTTTTGTCGCATTTATCAAGATATATGAAATCATTATATAATGATGAATGATTTTGTACAGTCTCTTTTTTAGGATTTTGAATACTGTTTATTGTGTTATTTAGATCAGAAATTAAACTATTTGAATTTGGAATATCCAAAGTTAAGTCTTCATCGGAATCTATCAGACTTACATCTAAATCTTCATAACCAAACAAACGATTATGTGTGCGGAAAAAATAAAAGAGACCAAGTAACCCAGTTGGTGATGTAATTAAAAAAACCGGTTAACCGAACAAAAAAGACCGGTTTTCGGTTTTCTTCGAATTTACAAAATATTCGAAACCGATCGGTTTTTTAAAATAACGAAACCGGTTGACCGGTTTTCGGTTTCGGTTTTTGAATACTCTAGACATAATAATATATGTTGCCTTATCCAAACTATTTTTGAATATCATATGAGATATAATTATATATGATTTACTATATGTTTCCAGATCAGAAATATTTTTGATACACAAAAAAAAAGAAAGACCTAAACTAAAAATTAATTCAAAATTTCCTTTAAAAATAGTTTAAATTTTTTTTTCTCAACTAAAGTCAAATTTTATTAAAAAATTTCTTAAAATGAATAAAAATTCCTATGTTTGGGGAAAAACGAAATAGTTTATATTCTCGGAAATAGTTCATATTTTTCCTAGTTCCTTCATTTTAGGAAGAAATAGTATATTAAATCAAAATTTAAGAATTAAAAAAAAAAAGTTAAAAAAATCTGTCTAACTTATAATGACAAAGTATTTAAACTTAATGTGTGTTCATTTTTTTTGACGAATAGTAAAAATAATTAATAATTATTTTAGTTTTCTTCGATCTTCTCTATTCATATAATATGCCTTATTGAGCTTAAGATCCTTTATTTATAAAAGATGTAATTATAAATATTTATTTATCCCAATATTTCGTCACCACATTGGGTGACTTCTTCAGGGGAAATTGTCTTTTTTTATAATTAATAAATTAAAATTATAAACTGAAAACTTATATATTAATTTTTTTTTTAAAAAGACGGTAAATCAAAAATTATTTTTTGTCAATATTAAAAAATAAAAATATCACAGAAAACAAAAATAACAATATTTGAAAAATTAAAATATTACATGAACAAAAATATTTTATATACATTTCATTTAACATAATAATATTTATCCTAGTTTTTATTAACTAAATGTCTATAATTTTGTGCAATATTTGCTATGTCTGTTTTATAATTAATTCGTTGTGTAGATGTATAATGTATATAAAATATTTTTGTTCATGTAATATTTTAATTGTTCAAATATTGTTATTTTTGTTTTCTGTGATATTTTTATTTTTTAATATTGACAAAAAAATAATTTTTGATTTACCGCCTTTTTTAAAAAAATAGTTATATATAAGTTTTCAGTTTTATAATTTTAATTTATTAATTCCAGATAATAAGTATTCAAGCTTAAGGTCTTTTTTTACAAAATTATTTATTTTTTATTTTTTTATCCAATATTTCGCTATCTCAATGGATAGCTTCTTCAGGGATATTTTGTTTTTTAATTAAATTTTTTTAATTTATTTTGTAAAAAAAGACCTTAAGCTTGAATACTTATTACCTGGAATTTATATTAAAAAGGTCTAAGAAATTGAACTGAATAAATTATTAATTTATTAATTATAAAAAAGACAATTTCCCCTGAAGAAGTCACCCAATGTGGTGACGAAATATTGGGATAAATAAATATTTATAATTACATCTTTTATAAATAAAGGATCTTAAGCTCAATAGGGAATATTATAAAAATAATTAATTTTAGAAAGCCATTTCTAATTTAAGTTTTTTGTCACTTTCCAATTTGTTTTCTAAGAATTAGTTTATGAAATTAAAAACAAAAAGCTTAGAAACTGACGAACTATTTCTAGGTGAAATTTTCAAGTAACTTAGTTCAGATAAATTTTTAAAATTTTAATAATATTATTAATATTTTTTTTTTCAAGTAAAAGTTTTCTAATTTTTGGGAAATAATAACCTTAGGTATATGATTCTTTTTAGTGGAAATCTTTTAACTATTTTTCAATATTTTTTTTCCAAAAAAAACAAAAAATTAAAAACAAACTAGTTAGTTTTCCTTATTGTAAAGAAAAAATATTATTAAAGGCAAAAAATTTAAGTAACCACTTAAAAAAAAAAATATATCGTGCATGATTGTGATTTTTGGTTCCTGATGTGAGTCAAAAGTTGCTCACGTTCCCATTCCTAATCTTAACAGTTTTAAATATTTGAATAAAAGTAACTTAAAATATATTTAAGTTATTTTAATATTAAAGTAACTTAAAATAAATTTTATTAGTAAAAGGGGAAAAATTTAGAATTTGCGCTTTAATGTAATAATTTTGTTTGCCCACTGCAATACAAAATATCGCAAGCACATTTTATACATTACGGCATAATGGCTTTCCTATAATTGACGTTAAACTATTTTTTTTTTCACTTAATAATAAAAAAAGTAAAAATTTCTTTATGTCAATTAAAGTTTCAGCTTAATTATAACAAGAAAAGTAACTGTGTTATTTTGTATTTTTGCAACAATTTCCTTAAACTAGTTAATTTAAGAAGACAAAGGACCCCCGGTATTCCTTAGCCACAGATGCCGTGTACCACTGAGGGCAGTTTTCTTAAGTAAAACCATTAATTAACAACGAAAAGGATCTGACTTTGTCACAATTTATTACGTATCAGGATATCGTGCAGCACATTTTTTTAATTTACTTAATTTTTGCTAATTAAATATAATTTATATTTTAAATATAAGAGTTTGGTTAAATTCAATTTCATTTAAAGACAAAAATGTATAGCAAAAAGCGTATTAAAAACAGTGTCCTCACAAAGCGGAAGTCCTTCGAAAGTGGGCAAATAGTTACACAATGACTGTAAAACACTGTAAAATATATAGTTAAATATATTTTTACGATACAGAACAGTTTCATATTTATTAGAAAATTGTTATGAAATTTAAGGATAATTTTCACTTAAAAGAAGTGCTGTTTAACTTGATGTTAGAAAATATTTTCTTATTTTTAGGGTGTTAAAAACTAGTTTTTAGTAAAAAAATATATATAATGAACTTAAAATAAATTTTTCTTAAAACCAAGGAAAAATTTCCTAACAGTAAAATTTAAGATTGTGTATGAACTACTTAGGAGGAAGTTTTACTGTTTCTAATAAAAATTTACTTATCAATAGTAAAATGTTTCTTTAATTTAGAAATTTTGACCAAATTCTAAGTAAATTTTGTGTCTTAATTTTAAGGAAGATTTTATTAAATATTGATAAAAAAAGTGTCTTTGGCACCATTTTTAGTTCAATTTTTTCTTCAAAGAAGCTAATTTTTTTATATTCTGGTTAATTTTTGTGTGTGTATGACATAAGATGTAATTATATATGGTTCATAATTATATATGGCCTCATAGCAAAAATATTTTTTTTTCACAACATATAGCGTATCGTTTTTACATGGTTTGTATCTTTAATAATTTATGTAGCAATTTCGAGCGTAAACATCTGTTGTCTAAACAAAAACGTTTTGTTTTTGCTTCGGAAACGTAAAATTTGCAGAAAGTTTTGTTTAACTTCTTCAATTGAAAAAAATTACAGTTGAAGGACATCGATTGCCCACCGCAGCTTATCCTTAACATGTTCCATCGATTTCAACGTGTGAAAGATGTTTTGTGCGATTCAGAAGTCCTGATTTTGACACGGAAGAAAAAGATCGGTCAGATAAGCCAAAAAAGTTCCAAGATGATGAATTGGAGATGGAGATTTTTGTCAAACTCAAGAAGAATTTACTAAATTATTAGAATTTACTAAAGCATCAATTTCAAAACGTTTGCAAGCAGCTGGATTTATCCAAAAGCAAGGAAAATTGGTATCACAATCGAGAGGCGTTGAAAGACGATTTCGCATGTCCGTAATATTGCTTGATTCGACGAAAATTTCTTCCCAGCGAGCATTCTTTTGAGATCTGAGAACAGGAAATAGTCGCTGGGGGCCAGATCTGGAGAATACGGTGGATGCGGAAGCAATTCGAAGGCCAATTCATGGATTTTCGCCTTCGTTTTCATTGACTGGTTTTTGGTCAAAAGTGAGCTAGCGCGGCACCCACTTTGCACAGAGCTTTCTCATACCCAAATATTCGTGAACGATATGATGCATACGTTCAGTTGATATCTTTAGAGTACCTGCTATTTCCATCAATTTAAATTTACGTTCATTCTAAATCATTTTTGAAATCATTTTCGTCCACTGCGCGAGTCTTCGGTGATCATTTCACCACGTCTTAAGTTGCTTAGTTTTTTAGATATTCGCCATTTTGTAAAATGATATTTTTTTTTAAATGACCGGTATCTCGAAAACTTAGCGAGATAGGGTAAAACAGACAGGTTCGGAAGATATTCCGAAGTATCAATTTTTATAAAACAGCCACAGGGTGACCATTTTTATACGAACGAAATGAAACTGGAGTGTGTTATTTTATATTATCATATAAATTAGTAAACAAATAGTCACCCTGTGACTGTCTTATTAAAATTCCATGAAACCCTTCGGATTTTAAAATAAATTAATAGTGTTTAAAAAAAATCATACACTCTCAAAAAAAAAGATATGAACTAAAAATTAATCCAAAATTTTCTTTAAAATAGTTTAAAAATTTTCCTTAATTTAAGATAAATTTTATTAAAACTTAGAAAAATTTTCATAAAATGAATAAAAATTCCTATAGTTAATTTAATAAAAATTTATTAATTTTTAAGAAAACCATCTCAGTTTTAAGAAATTTGCATACTATAATGTAAAAAAAAGAAAAAAAATTTAACATAATTTACTCCCATTAAGTTCAAAAAATAAGAAAGTATTTGAACTTAATGTACGTTTGTTTTTTTTTCGCGAGTAGTAAAATTAACTAAATTTTAGAAAGCCATTTCTAAATTCAGTTTTTAAGTCTACCACTTTCTATTAAGAAGTGTTTACTAAAAATTATTTCGGGCTATTAAAAACAAAAAGTAATAAACTTTTTCCTATGTAATAAAAAATTTATTTGGTTTTAGAAACTGATGAACTATTTATAAGAAAAATTTTCATATAACTTAGTTCAGATAAATTTTAAAAATTTTAAAAATTTAAAAAAAGTATATTTTCAGGTAATAAGTATTCAAGCTTAAGGTCTTTTTTTACAAAATTATTTATTTTTTATCCAATATTTCGCTATCTCAATGGATAGCTTCTTCAAAAAAAAAAAAAAAAAAAAAATATCCCTGAAGAAGCTATCCATTGAGATAGCGAAATATTGGATAAAAAATAAATGATTTTGTAAAAAAAGACCTTAAGCTTGAATACTTATTACCTGGAATTTGTATTAAAAAGGTCGAAGAAATTGAACTGGATAAAAGTATATTTTTTTTCAAGTAAAATTTTTCTTACTTTCAAAAAATAATAAGCACAGGTATAGGATTTTTTTTTCTTTGAAAACGTTTAAATTATTTTCAATATTCTTTCCAAAAAAAAAACAACCAACTAGTTAGTTTTCCTAATTTTCAAGAAAAAATATTGTTAAAGGAAACAAATTAAAGTAACCACTAAAAAAGATAATCGTGCATGATTGTGCGTGAGTCAAAAATCGCTTACGCGCCCATCTCTTATCTTAACAGTCTTTAATATTGACTTGAAAGTAGTTTAAAATATATTTTTAAATTTTGTTAGCAAAAGGTTAAAAATTTCGAATTTGCGCTTTAATGTAATAATTTTGTCTGCTGACTACAATACAAAATATCGCAAGCACATTTTATATTGTATATTACGGCATAATGGCTTTCCTATAATTTACGTTGTGCCTCTTCAACTTTATATTTATCGAAGGCACTAAAACTATTCTTTTTTTCACTTACACAGAAAAAAGTATCACAAAATTTTAAGTAATTAAAAATAATTGTTAAAATTCATATTCGATTTCTAACAATTTTTTGTTTGAAATATTTGTAAATTGTCACTTTTCATATAAAAATTCTATGAAAATAAATATTTAAGTAACAAAAAAATAACAAAAAGTTTTTTGTATTTACAAATTCCATTGTTGGTGCCTTTTTAAAAAATATTTTTTTGTATTTACAAAAATGTTCTATGGACGATGTTTAATATTACAAACAGAATTTTGTAATTTTTTTGTGTGTAATATTAAAAAAAAAATTTTAAATTTGTATATGTCAATTAAAGTTTAAGCTAAAAATGCCATAAAATAAACGTATGACATTTTTTAATTTGAAAATTATAACAAAAAATATAACTGTAATATTTTGTATTTTTGCAACAATTTCTTTAAATTAGTTAATTTGAGAAGACAAAAGCCCCCCAGTATTACTTAGCCATAGGCGCCGTGTGTCCTTTTTTGTAGTTCTCTCAAGCAGAATCGTTATTTAACTACGAAAAGAAACTGACTTTGTCACAATTTATTACATTTCAGGATATCCTGCAGTAATTTTTTTTAATTCGTTTAATTTATATTGTCAATATATGAGTTTAGTATAATTCAATTTAATTTAAAAACAAAAATGTTTGTAAAAAGCAGTGTGCTCACAAAGTGGAAGTTGTCCGAGAGTGGGAAAATACTTACACAATAAGTGTAAAGTACTTTAAAATGTATTAGCTTTGTAATAGAAACAGTTTTATATATATAAGAAAAATTTATCAACTTTAAGGATAATTTTCACTTAAAAGAAGTGCTATTAAACTTGATTTTACAAAATATTTTCTTATTTTTAGGGAGTTAAGTCCTAGTTTTTAGTAAGCAAAAATATATAATGAACTTAAATAAAATAAAATTTTTCTTAAAACCAAGAAAACATTTCATAACTAATAGTAAAATTTTAGATGATGTATGAACTAATTAGGAGAAATTTTAGTTCTCAATAGTAAAATTTTACTATAATATAGAAATTTTGACCAAATTTTAAAAAATTTGTTTCATAGTTTCAAGGAAAATTTTACTAAATATTGGTAAAAAGTTTCTATGGCGCAGTTTTCATTTCGATTTTTCCTCTAAATAAGTTAATTTTTCTAAATTCTAGTTCAATTTTTTTTGAGTGTATTCGAGATTAAAATATATATTTTTTTATTTTTTTGATTCGCGAATCAAATCAAAATTAATTTGATTCATTGATTTTAAATTGAATTATATCGTTTGATTTATAAAAAGACTTATGTAAATCAACTTGATTCTTCTAATAAGATAAAGATTGAATCAAGGTAGTAAATAATTCAATCAGAAAAATAAATTTTGCGAATTAATTCTTCAACATTTAAATTAGATTTGAAAATTGGAATTATGTTTTTTAAGGTCTGCTCAATATCTACAGTGAGCGTCAAAAGAAACAGTTTCTTTTCTACTTTTCTTATAAATATTTACAGTTTCATTTCACACTTTCTACACTTACATTTGGAAGTGACAGCAATTGTTAGTTTTGTTGACCGATTGACACTATTATTTGGAAAGAAGTCGGTGAACATAATACAGACCTCGAAAATATTATATGGGATTATAGGCCTAATTCTAAGCTTTATGTCCGTTTTCTTTTGGTGATTATGACTGAAAATGTTTCTGTCATAGTCTTAACTTACAGTGTGGGGATTATGATCCAAATTCAGTTCTTCATCACGCAAAGAAAAAACATGGTTGGGAGAATCATAGTCGAAGAGCATCATATATTTTGGGTTTATGATTGTGCCAACTATAGTCGTACTATATTATGGTTATCATATTATGATAATAAAATATCCTTAATTTTACCATAATACTGACCCTACAGTTATATTATGATCCAAAAATTACCATATTATGATTCTAAATAAACATTATGATGTTGAATTTATCATAATATGATTGCATGTAATCATAGTATGCTCAAAATGTTATTACATTATGGTCCCCATAACTATATTATGATTTCTGGATTATCATAATATGATCCATATAAAATCTTTATATAGAATCTTTTTGACAATGAATTGATTATTGTAAATAATATTACATGTATGAGGAATTTTCGAAAAAAAACCCTAAAAAAAAAAATCTTCTAAAGTTTAAAAAAAAAAAAAATAAACTGGATCTTAATAGGTCAATTGATGAAATGTTTTAATGCCACATGAAAGGTATTTTCTACCCATCTGATATTTGTCCAGTTTTAGAAAACAATATATGATTGTTTTTTTAAGACATTTTGGTTTTTATGAAAACAAGACAATACTCGTATTATGACTGTAAATGTCAAAGTCGTGTTTTATTTGATGTATAATTATTCTTTGATTGTTGTCAGCATTTTATGGTTGCATAATTATCATATTTTTTTGATAGTCAGAATATTTGTTACCACAGTATGGTCACAGCCAATCATGTTATAAAATAGAAGGTGGCAATCATAAAATAGTGAAATATTTACTATAATAATGATGGTAGCGACCATGTTGATGGTTAGACAACCAATAATATGGTTGTGACAACCATACCCGATTGCAGCAAGCACAATATAGTAGCAGTGATCATGTTGCAACTATGTTTTTTCTCTGCGTGATATCAGTTTCTTCTGGTCCCCAACTTCAAACTAGAAATTTGTATAATGTTCGTTGGGAATATGTCTTGCCACTGAATTTCAAAATGAAATGTTTTGTTATATTTAAATTTTGCCACTGCTGTAATTATATTATTTTAAAGCAAATGCTTGTGTTGTTTTGTATTACAATATTATTTTATTGTCTATAATAACTATTTCAAGGATCATTAAACCAGAATAGGCATAATAAGTAGTATTTTATCAATGCTCTGTTGTTATTTAAATCACATTTTAATAAACATTTGGGACAGGATATGAGGGTCAAAATGTTTATTTTATTCTTTAGAAATAAAACGCATTTTTTTTAAATAAATAAATTTACAAAATAAACAGACATGTTTGTTACAAAAACATGTTATTATAATAATAAAATGAAAAAAAAAAAAATGCTATAACATATTTTTACAAAATAAAATCCTCAAAAGACATTTGGCCAGTGTCCCAAAACAAACGAAAAACACAGAAAAAATAAGTAATTTTTGTTGTTCTTGTTTGTAGAGACATTTTTTAAAGCTTAAGTTTTTATGTATATTTTGTTAAATGCCAAATATGAAATGTAAAATGTTTAACACCATACCACAACACACATACACTAACACACATTTAGACACAGAATGACAAAAACACATGCAGGGCAGGGATAATAAGCACACAGTGAAACGCATATTAAACAAACAAAACACTATGACAGAGTTGTTTAAAATTATACAAGAATAGTTTTTTTTTTTTGGAAAATTCTTTAAAATTTTTAACTGAAATAAGATATTGGCTATTTTGAACTTTTGGCCCATAGTACTGATATATAAAACCCACACACATTTATTTATGTACACCATACTTACAACACATTTATACAAATAACAATAATGCTAAATGTATTATTATATTTTCTTACACTTTGTTTCTCTCTGTGTGTGTGTGTGTATGTTTATGTCGGTCTCTAGGGTTGGTGACAAATAAAAATTCGTCGTTTTAAATAAATTTTTTTTTTACAGTTTTCATATTTTTTTCTACAACTAATGTACATGTTGTATTTTTTTTTGTGCACTTTTGTTTAATGTTCTATGCACAACAAAAACATTAAAAATACAAATTTGCATTTTTGCCAAAAACAATAAGAAAAAAAAAAAAAAAAAACACTGAAAATTTGTAATAAAAAAAGGAAATTAAGTCCTTTTGTCGAAAAAGACATTAGTGTTGAACAAAAATTAAAATGTTTTTCTATCAAAACAAAGAAATAAAATGTTGAATAGGAAAAGCTTTTAGAAATATATACAGAGAGAATTATTTTTGCATAGGTTGTTATGAAATTATTTTAAAGAAAAAACTAATAAAATTTTTCACACAAAGTAAATGAAAGATAAAATAAAAAAAAATTCTGAATTACTGGCTTAATTAAATGAAAAGGGTACCAGCTAAACTTATTGATTTATTAAAAAAAAGTCATTAATGTGAATGAATATATTTTTTTTCGGTGTACGTAAGTATGTTAACCACAAGTTATAAGCTTTTGAAGTTTATTTTTCTATGTGGTCTGTTTTTTTTTATATTTTTTAAACTCATCAACATATAAATTGTAAATAAGTTACATTTGTAGCTAATTTTTGTCTCATTCTTTTTTTTTTTTGTAATTACAATTATGTACTTGTGGATATAGAAAAATAAAGGTCTGCACAGTGTGAGGTATTTAACTAAAATTGAGTAACAAATAAATTTTAAAATTTTAATCAATTTAACCCCGCTACTATGTTAGGGTCATTTAATGACCTCAATCGTGTTTAACATTATCAAGTTTCTAACTGGTGGAATATATTTGAAAGTTCTTACTACTCAGTGCATAAATTGTTGAAATATATTGAATTCGATTAATTACAACAACATTTTAGGCTTTAACAAGTTTTTATTGCAGATGTTTACACATATCATGTTCGGGTCACATTATGACCTCTTATCAATTTTGAAAAATTGATAGTAAATATATAATAAGTAAATTTTTTGTAAATTTTTACAAACATTTGAGGTAGGATATTATAATTTGCAACTGAGAATAAAATACACCCATTCCTCGTTTTGCAAGCTAGATAGTTCCTGAAACGCTGTTTTCGAAACTTTTCAAGCAGTAGATGATATTGAGTTTGATGTTTCCTGGGACTTCTTATTCTTATTGGTATTTGTATACAATATTTCCTTTATATTACAATTATATAATGGACATATTATTCTTTTAGGAGTTTACTATTCATACGGTGAAAGTCTTAATTCTCATGTCCATGAAGTCCTTTTTTAAGAGCAATAATGTCTTTGGAGCGATTTAACAATATTTCTCGGATACTAGCTTTTCACGATAGGCAAAGAAGAAGATCAGAACAAAGGGGAGATAAACTTGCTCCTATTCGAAAATTTTGTGAGCAATGGACTCAAAACTTGCAACTGCTTTATGTTCCAAATGCTAATATAACGGTAGACGAACAGCTTATTCCTTTCCGTGGTAAATGCCCTTTCAAAGTATACATGCCAAGTAAACCTGGGAAATATGGTATGAAAGCGTGGATAGCAGCAGATTCTTACACCGCATTTTGTTTACAGTTCCAAATTTACAGGTTGGTTGAAAAGTTCCTGCGCTCGAAATGAAAGAATACTGGTTTTGTTCCGAAATATATTTTTTTATTCAATATAATCTCCTAGAAGCTCAATACACTTGTTCCAATGATCTTCCAATAATTTTATCCCATCCTTATAATGGTTTTCCGGAAGCTCTGCAAAATAACCGTCTACGGCTGCTATGGCCTCTTCATTCGACGAAAAATGCTTTCCACGAAGGAATTGTTTGAGATTTCTGAAGAGATAGTAGTCACTGGGAGCCAAATCTAGTGAATACGGTGGATGTTCAAGCAATTCGTACTTTAATTCTTTGAATTCAGGCATCGTCAAAACACTTTTGTGAGCAGGTGCATTGTCTTGATGAAAAATGATTTTTTTCTTCTTTAAACCAGGTCTTTTCTCACGAATAATATTCAGAGTTGATAATATTCAGATTTGATTGCTTTACCTTTCTGAAGATAATCAATCAACAAAATTACTTTTGCATCCCAAAAAACTGATGCCATAACCTTCTTTGCTTCACCTGCTTTGGAGCTGAACAACCAGCTTCAGTCCACTGTAAACGTTCTTGTTTCAATTTAGGATCATGGTGGTAGATCCAAGTCTCATCCATAGTTATAAAATGACGCAAGAAGTCGGTTTTATTCGGCTTAAAACGCTCGAAATTACGCTGAGAAATTTGTTTTTGATCCAGTTATTGTTGAATTGTTAATGTGTGCGGCACTAACTTTCCAAACAGTTTTTTCATACGTAATTCTTCATGTAAAATATGGAGTACTCGTTCGTCTGAGATGCTTATGGCATTAGCAATTTCACGCTTAGTAAAACTTGGATCTTCACTAAGCATATTATGTACCTGCTCAATGATTTCTGCTGTGGTTGCAGTTTTTGGTCGTCCTTCGCGTGGATCGTCTTTAAGGCTGGTACGACCACGTTTAAATTCACCAGCCAAAAATTTAACGGTGCGTTTTGAAGGTGAGGACTCCTTCTCCACTTCTAACAATTGTTCATAAATTTCCTTTGCTTTTAAACCCTTCAAAACAAAGAATCTAATGACTGCACGATATTAAATTTTTTCCATATTAAAAAAAGTCAATGACACGTCAACACCAAATGGCTTGTAAACAAAGAAAGAATTGACAGAATGACTTGCAACTTTGCATGTATTCTCAGGAAAGTTATACCAACTTGATAAAAAAAAGTTTGGAGCTAGCAGTGCAATCTCTTGGTGAGCGCAGGAACTTTTCAACCAACCTGTACTTGGGCAAAGTGAGAGACAATGCTGAACGGAACCAGGGCGAACGTGTTGTCCTAGACTTAGTTTTATCATATCGTGGAAGAAATGTGATTACCGATAACTTTTTTACGAGTTACAATCTTGCATAAGAACTGCTAAAACAAAAAATTACTATTGTTGGTACAGTTAGAAAAAATAAACGTATTTTGCCGGTTCATGATCCAGCCCAGCCCTTGCGTAAGCTTCCAATATACTCAAGTAAATTTTTTTTCATAACAAAGAAACTGTATGTACCGAAAAAATACAAAATGGTTTACTTGCTTAGCACTTTTCACCATAACAGCAATATTTTGCAAGATCATCCAAAAAACCAATCGATGGCCAGTTGCATTGTTCTCAAATTTACTAGATATTTCTGCTTTCAACGCTTTTATGATATGGACCGAAATATATTGTGAATGGCAGAAAAATAAGCTGCACAAAAGGCCCTTATTTTTAGAGCAACTCGGCGAACATAACAAGAACTTTACAAGAGGAATAGTCGGCTTCCTCGCGCAGAAGCATCTGCATCATTAGTACGAAGAATTCGAGGAGAGGAAAGTATATCACCATCTACACATTCACCTTCTCCAAAACGCCAATGCGCTAGTGAACGGAAAAAGTGCAATACTGGCAAAAAAAACCTGTTTGTCCATCTCACCGACACACAATAAATGTATCTACGACTTATTGCAATAATCACAGGTCTTAAATTTTATTAAACTGTACAAATGTAAATTTTCTATATACATATAAATATATGGGGTCATAAAATTACCCAAACATAATAACATGTGTATCTTTTTTCTAACAATGTAGCGGGGTTAAATACAACAAAACTAATACGTTAGCTTACCACTACACTGCATTGTTAATTTTAAAATAACAGTTGCCCAGAAAAAACATGGTTTGAACCATCCTATTTACTCGTTAAATTACTTTTGTTTACGATGTCCCAAAAATAATGAGTAGTCATTATCTTTTAATTGGCAAAAAAAAAAAAAAAAAAACACAAAGTAATCGATGATCATTATCATATCAGTTACAAAAATAATGAGTACCATTTGCTGGTGGGACAACGCAAAAAAATGTAACTAAGTGAGTAAATAGGCTGATAAGTACCATGCTGTAAAATGACCCATCTCAGGACAAGTTACATGACCGGTTCATTGTGATAGGGACCGGTCACTTTAACATGGGCTTGTCCTAGGAGGGAGTCAATTGCCCTCTGTGACATGTCACGGGACTGGTCTAAAATAACATGTTACACAACTAATCCCAAAGAACATATCACGGAACTCGTACTTTCAAACTCATCACGTGATAAAGGTTTTTAAACAGATCATTTAGTAAGTTTTATGAGCACCGGTACTTTTTTCACCTATTTCGGGACTAGTACTTTGCACAGGAACGGTACTTTCAGGCCCATTACGTTATATAGACTTTTAAACTGATATTTATTTTTGGAACCGGTAGTGTTTTCACCTATCACGGGACAGACCACAATACCCAAATGACCCCTTATTTCCCACCATTGTTTTGTTGGGTGTCTTAACTCAAATTTTTTTTATTTATTCGAGGCGTGTAAATATGCAGTCTCATGACAAAGCATCCTGAAGTTTTATGACATCCAAATTTGACACTGAACCAATTTATTATTTTTAGTGGAACTCTCTCAAAAGATAATTCAGTTTGCGCTGAAATTTGGTGTATAACTTATGAATGCGGTAGTTTTGGCAAAATTTGGGGGTTTATTGTAAAACATTGGTACAAAATAAATTTATTCAAAGAATTGGCCATCGTTAGTATGACCCTTTCCCATTTTTCTGGTAACATATGAATTCGGCACCAAAAGAACGAATCAAGCCAATTTCGAGTATCCTCTTCTGAAGAGGGATATTCTAGTGTGAGCGATCGATCTAAACAAATGATGGTCAGACGGAGCAAGGTCTGGACTTAAAGGCGAGTGAGGTAAAACTTCCCAACCATTATTTTCTAAATAGTTTTTAGCCGGTCTTGCAACATGTTGCCGAGTGTTGTCATGATGGAATATTTCGAATTTATGTGTTATCGCAGTCAATACTCGGTACAGGTCCCCTGTGATCGTCTGTCCCCCTTTCAGCAGTTCTTGTGGTCCCACCAAAGACAGAGCATTTAGCTGGTTTGAGTCGATAAAAAAATGACTTCTTTTTTTGGCCGAAACTGAGGCCTATTTTGAAGCAAAGGACAAATCGTACTACGAAAATAGTGTCGAAAAGTTGGAGGGTCGCTATAATCAATGTATCATCCTTGAAGGCAACTATGTTGAATAAAAAAAAACGAATTTTGCCAAAAAAAAATATGTTTTAGTATGCTAGGCCGGGGACTTTTCAATTGACCTGTTATGTTTGAAAGAATTATGAAGAATTATAATTCAAATGAAATTGATTTGAATGATTTGAACTCTGATTTAGTAACTCGATTTATAAGATATTGAATTAGCTCGCTGATTTAAAAAATGAAATATATAATTCAATAAAGATTTATCTCTGTTAAGGTCTGATATTGAGCTGCTTGTAAAAAAAAACTCGTGTCTCCTTTACAAACATACCCAAATATCCTTAAGATCTGAGGCTCCCCTTTGGAAGACTGACCTTGCTAGAAAATTTTTAAGCATTAATAAAATTTTCTAAATAAAATATCCTTTGATTCTCTACAAAGGGGGAAAAAATACTGGAATTCCTTTGAATTTATTCTTAGTAACGAAGTGTTCTTCAAAGTTATGCTATAGAAATCTCATTATCTTAATTAATTTATATAAAATATTCAAATGTTTTTTGTATTTTTAAATTTTTGTTTTCATTTTCAGTAATTATGATTTTATTTTTATCTTTCTGTACAAATTCTGTATATTTTTGTTAACAAAAGGCATTCCCTTTCATTTGATTTATCTCGTTGGTTTTTATGCCAGAGATTTTCAGCCTAAACAAGAAAACGTGAAATAAAAAACCTTTTGGCATTTGGTAATCAAAATCTAATTAGCCAAAATCCTTTTTATTTTTTTGGTTATAATTTGTTTGTTCTCTGTACTTTCTCTTTCTTTTTTTCCCCCATTATACATTTTATTAGCGTGTAATTAATTTTTATTTTCTTTGTTAACTAAAATTTATTAAAAAAAAAAAAATTAAATAAGTGAATAGATTGAAATAATGAAAAGAAACAAATGATTTTAAAATAAACATTTTTTTTTGTTTCATGTAAGGGTTGTTAAAGAAAATTTAATTGAAATTGTTAAACTAGATAGCAAAAATTTCATGCATCAGTTGTTTTTGAAGAATTTTATCAAATTAAAATTTGTATTTGTATATAAATTTCTTAGATAAATATAGAAATATTGGTAAGGTAGTAAAACTTTTAATTTATCTTCAACTAAAAGTGTTTAAAATTTATTGTAAACATAAATTATACTTTCGCTTTCACTTTCTTTAAATGTAAGATATGACAAAGATATTAAACGTTAAAGATTTTCAACATCGATTATTGTCCATTTTAAAAGTTAATGTGTTAACAAATCGTGTAAGTTAACGTCTAAAACACATTTGTGTGCGTTAATAGGAAAACACCGCTATAGTAACTTTTATTAAATTTAACAACATACATAATTTATTTCATAGAAAAATTACGTTTTTTTTTTTAATTTTAATGATTATATACAATGAGTGTAATGAATAACCCAATGGACCATATTGTATTCTCAGCCCCCAAAATCATAAACAGCAGCCGCATTAATAATTGCAAAGTGATAATGATGTGGTAAAATTCCATTTAGAATGTTTTAAACAAACACTAACTAATATAACATGTTTTGGCACAGGGACATGGAAAAACTTAAACATTTATAGGGGCACTGAATGTAGGATTTAACAAATTGGCTTAAAAAGTTCTTTTAAGCAATACTAAAGATATTCTACCTATTTATTCATATGTAAAGGAAAACACGGGCATGGCCCTTAAGCCTGCAATCCACACGACCGCCAAAAAGCAGTTGTCAGATATTAATTTGTTTTTAGATAAATAATATTTTTTTATTAAAACACGATAGAAATATAAATTACTATTTCTGCAAGCGATAAATAATAATTTATCACGAATTTTTAAAAATTGCTCTCTGAATAATAGTTACAAATAACCAATATTTGTTTGGTTTTTGATACCCAGCAAAATTTTGGTAATGGGTGCGATATGATAGCTCGTTACCTTTTTATTTATTTGCATGCATAAAGTAATAAGTTACTCATTATTGATAACGTAATATACAAGTTGGCGCAAAAGTAATCCTCCTATCAGAAAATGCTATAAATTTTGCGATTGGCCCCTAATGTCAGTTCTGTTTTGACATTTGTGTAATAAACACATGCGAAATATACGTTAATAAACAATATAACGCTACACTGCTCCAGAACGCGGAGTATTGGTGACTATTTATTTGAGCAATAATGAAGATGATTTTTCATCAAAAATAATCATGAGTGATGAGGCCCATTTCCATCTTAGCGGGTACGTAAATAAGCAAAATTTACGCTTCTGGGGCACTGAAAATCCGCGTGCAACCCACGAAGAGCCATTACACCCGCTCAATGTCACTGTATGGTGTGCTGTTTTCGCTGGAGGAGTCATCGGACCTTTTTTCTTCGAAGACGTCGCGGGCCAAACGGTTACTGTGAATGGTGAGCGCTACAGAGCAATGATCAACGAGTTCTTTTTGCCGCAACTTGGTGAATTGGGATTGGAAAACATGTGGTTCCAACAGGATGGTGCAACGCCACACACTGCACGTGCCACAACCGATATGCTGAAGGATGCATTTCCCGGGCGCCTAATCTCCCGTTTTGGCGATTTGCACTGGCCAGCAAGATCGCCTGATTTGACCGCTCCAGACTTCTTTTTGTGGGGCTTTTTGAAGTCGCGGGTTTATGTCAACAAGCCTCAGGCTCTTGCAGCTCTTAAAGACAATATCCGTCAAGAATGTGAGGACCTATCGCCGGAAGTTTTGGCCAAAGTGATGGAAAATGCCATAAAAAGGGCTCAAATGACAATCAACTGTGGCGGCGGCCATTTACATGACATCATATTCTCAACCTGATGTAAAAAAAATTAAAAGACCAAATAAAAATAATCCACAAGAAGAATCAAAGTTTTTAATTTTTTTTTTTAATTACAGCCAAAAAACATCGGAAGGTTATTTTTGCGCCACCCTGTATGATTTATAAATGTAAAGTAATAATTGAAATATTTTTGAAAATCTATTTTTAGATACATTACATTGTGTTTTTTGTAAGCAAAAGGGTAATGTATGTTTGTTTTGATAACACTAGCGAAAAAAAGAAGCGCAGCAATTCATTTAAGTTTAAAGCAATCAAATAACACATGCGTCGATAGCTCAGTGGGTAGAGTTCTTGGCTGCAACCAGATTTTCCTGGTTCGATTCCCATCTTGACCACATTATTTTAAATTACAAATAATTTAAATTAAATATTTGTAATATTTTTTTTTAAATAAAAATTCCTCTTTTTTAAAAATCTATTTTTTCATTCTCGTAACCACATAAGTAACCCCTTACATTATCACCTCTAAAGTAATGGGTATATACATTACTTTGAGGCTCATCGCCTATTAAATTCATCAATGAAGTAAGATGTAAAGTAATCCATCGGCCCCTATGGCTATACATTACTTTACACATTATTTGGTAATGTGTGCTTTTGCTGGGTAACCATTATAGTTTGTTTTTGTTTTTTTCTGCTTCCATAACCATTGCAAAAGAATTTAATTTTGTTTGGTCTTCCCTAATTATTACAAAAGACTTTTACTTTTTGGTCTTCTGTAACCATTATGACCTGGTTTTTTGCATTTTTTTAATGTTGTTCTTTCTCAATGACGTGTAAGTTTCCGTATTATTTCTTTTTAAATATTTTCTTTTTTTTTCGTTTCTGTTAATAGGGAATTATCTTCATTTCATTACCGAATTTCTTCATAGATTTTATGAATATATTCGTTGGAGTTTAGCCAATGATACTCCTAATAAAATCTATGAAACAGGTTTCGTTACAGTCGATGTTTATGAAAAGCTTCATAGAATTAATGAAACTCTTTATAAAAACAATAAATCGTCAGGTAACACGCAAAGAAAAAACATAGTTTAGTCAATCATATTCGAAGAGCATCATATATTTTTGGGTTTATGGTTGTGCCAACCATAATCGCACTATATTATGGTTATCATATTATGATACAGTTAAAAAAAAATAATGTTAAGGACTTTTTGAAGAAAAATTGTTAAGGAAAAAATCATAGATTTTAAGAACTTTTCTTTCTTTGATTGTATAATTATTTATTGATTGTTGTGTCCATTTTATCGTTGTATAAATATCATATTTTTTCATAGTCAGAATTTTTGTTACCACAGTATGGTTACAGCCAATCATGATATAAAATTGAAGGTGCCAATCATAAAATAGTAAAATATTTACTAAATAATGATGGTAGAGACCATGTTAATGGTTAGAAAACCAATAACCATACCCGATTGCAGCAAGCACAATATAGTAGCAGTGATCATATTGCAACCATGTTTTTTCTCTGCGTGAATGAAGCATTTTAAAGAATCTCTAAAACAGTTTCATAAAAGTCATTCCTAAAAAGAGCTCCATTAAATGCGTTTTGCCACAGAATTATCATTTGTATTACTTTTTATATTTCTAGCAATATTTGCATTTGTTGCGGTTTTTGTTTTAGATTTCTTTATCCTCACTTTAGAATCGATGAGATTTTCATAAATTTTAAGCGCTTGCTTACACTCGTAAAAAAATGTCAGTAGAAATAGCGAAAACCTCTGGAGAAATAACTGATAATAGTACTAGTATTTGAAGCTGTAGAAAAACCAATGAAGATAAGAATCATTGTCTGCTGTATTTAGGTAAGCTAAATTTTAGAAAAAAATTAGTTAATATACAAAATTAATTTAGCTAAAACCGGTCTTTGAATTTAGCTGAAATTTCAATTGAATTAGGTAAATTTGTAGCAAAATTTACAAACAATGTTCAATGATATTAGGAATATCAAAGTGTGCAAAATTTTATAAAAAAAAAAAATATCTTAAGATTTGCGAACTCTAGCGTGGCTATAGAAGACAGAAAAAATAAACCTTTTATAATGGTTACCAAAGGCAAAAAAAAAATAATCTTTCATAATGTTTATGGTGGGACTACTTTTTTTTGGGTAATTTATAATTATTACAACAGTCCAATATTTTTTCTTTCTATAACCTATTGCATATTTAAAATATAATAACAGTTATTTCGGGTTCCTGCTTTCTGCCTTTATTTTTTTTGTTCAACGAACAATTTTGAAACGATTAGAGCGTAAAGTGAAAATATCATAAATTTGAAAAAAATATACTTTTCGCTAAACAAAAATCGCCAAAAAATATATTTACGGTCTTTCATACAATATTGAAAAGAACAAAGGAAGGTAAGAGTTTCTACTTGCAAAATAAGTTACTATTTTTTCTGCGGCACACACACATGACATCGTCAGGACACATTTTACGAACATTCCTCTAACTCAAAAAACAGATATAATTTTTTTTTTGATATTAAGCATAGCTTTTACACTCGGACTTTGTAGCAAGCGAAATCAATTTCTGTAAAATTAAATAATGTTTATTGTCAATTTCGCTAAATTTCGAAATTTTAAAAAAGAGAAAATCGCTGTAACTTCTTAAATTATAACACTAGATCAACAATTTTCGGTATGTTATTTTATTTTATTGATAGTGTTATTTATAGTAAAAATCAAAACTATTTGATTACTGGATTTTTCCAACATTTATTGTGCTAGATCGCCTAAATAATGCGATAAAACAAATTTTTAATGCTTTTCCCATAGTAAGTTGGCAATGAAAGATATAAATATTATCGATATGTAAAGAAACATAAAATGCTTTCCCAATCCCAAAATAAAAACATCATTAGACAAAAGGGCCGGTTGATCAAAAAGGCTCGCAGAAACAAAATTTTCAGTGTTGGCAAAACGATGGTAAGACCGGGAATTAGGTGATTTAAAAATTAAATTTTCAAAGGAAAATAAAAATGTCTTTGGTTATATTTTTTACTTGATAGAATTTGAACACAGGTCATCTGATTGCCAAGCAAGGGCTTTACCTACTAAGCTAACAAGGCATATAATACTTGAAAGTTAAAAACCTTAATGAATTATAACAGCAGCTGCACTGCGCTGAAAAAAAATTTTGTAGAAAAATTTTTAAACGGTTTTGAATTCCACTTTACAATATTTGTACTGATTTTTAGTAAATAAATTATTATTTAGCAATTTTTTTTTTGCTGTTTACATTTTACAAATTACAGAGTTTTTATAGAATATTTACAAATTTTTGTTGCTGATTTCAAAAATCATTTTACAATTTTTTGAAAACCGATATGCTAAAATTAGCACAAAAAAAAAATTACTAATTTTAAAAAAGTGAATATTGAAGGAAATGTTATTTCTAATTAAAACTTACACCAACAAACTTAAATTGCCTTAAAATGTTACATATATTAAAAAAAGGGATCGGAAGTGAAGATACCAACTCATGACTACAAATAGGAAATCCACTTAAAATAGCACTAAAAAGTTTTTTTAGTTCTAAAAATCAGCCCTAAAAACAATCAAAATTTTACCTTAAAAGTAAACAAAAAAAATTAACTAAAATATTTTTTAAAACATAAATTACAAAATTGAAACAAAATGATTAATTCATTTGTGTTTTAACAACTTTTAAGACTTGTTTTTAATTTTATATAAAATATTTTTTGAAAAAAATAAAATAAAAAATTTTTGACGCTCGATACAAGAAAAATAATTTTAACATTTTGTACTAAATATTAGTACTTTTTTTTTTGTTGATTTTAGCAAACATATTTTAAATTCCACTTTACAAAAAGTATATTAAAATTTGGTTGCGGCTTCTAATTTTTCTACTAATTTCATTGTACTACACGTCAGCAGACATGTGTTGCTTAGATTAGCAAAAAATACCGCTGGGCTCAAATTAGCAAAATTTCCCTAAATAACAGCAAAGTTTTCAGTTGCCATTACAGACTTTTTTGGTGAGTGTGTGGTATGTCATAGAGCACAGTTCACCCCATCATAAGAAAATACCATGTTGAAGATGACTTTTATATAAAAGAAGCGGACCCTCTTCCAATGATCCTAATACGTGAAGTATCCGATCCGTGAAATGTTAATAATAATTCACGTTGAATATTAACGTGCATACGAGAGATTTTACCTGAAAGGCATTTTTTTAAATGCGCTACAAAAAACACCGTGTAATCGAACAAATCATTCATTCATAATCATTCCATGCATTATTTCGAAAAATTTGTTTGGTTCTAGGAGAAGTTGTTCGACTTTGGGATAATTTTAAATAAAAATTATCGATGTAACTTTTTTGATGTTCATCAGTTCGACTCTTGGCCAAAAATTTTAAAAATAATAAAAAATACATATTTATAGGTTTTTTTTTGTATAATCTCTGCCTTCTTTTGGACTCTCATTTTTTAAACTTTGGATTCTGAATAGATATTTTGCCGCATTGAAATACATGTATCAGTCTACAAATAGGTAATTTGCTGTGTTTTTGTAAATATACAGAGGTTAGAATATAAAAAAATAGAAAATCTCTGTTCTAAAACGCATTGTTTAGATTTGAAATTTGCTTAAAAATATAAAAAGTTTGTTTCTTTTTTCCCTAAAATATGTTACATATTTTTGATTTTAAAACTTATTTGTGTGATGTCACATAATATTTTACCAATTTGCAAACTAATTTAGCGACCCCCTTTTTAATCTTCTGGTTAAGTACGTGCTTGTGTTCGATTGCCAATAGTTTATTTCTAAACAATTTAGCTAAGCAATCAATTGTGAAATTTGTGCCATTTTAAAATTAAACTCACACACATATAAATAAGGACATTAAATTGGAATAAATATGTGTAAATGTTATAAATATATATGTGTGTATGTGTGTTTGTGTGAGTATGCGTGTTTGCATGTGTTGTACAAAAATGTTTGCTCTAATTGTAAATTAAAAACAAAGCTAAAATAACAGCAAAAACAACAACAACAACTATGTGTATTTATATAATACATTGGACATTGGCAATTTAATACATACAAGTACATATAATATTTTACTAACGACCAGTGGTGAAACAAGTAAACCAAAGAATTTTTCGCAATGTATATATTGTTTGTGGTTTTAGATTCTAAACAGAAAAGTTTACTAACAACTCAATGGGTTGTTTTATATTCCAAAAAAAAAAGAGATTGTGCAAATCTATAAAAGGAAATCAAATTTTGGATTTTTAAATTTTTAGTTTATTTTATAAATATTTTAGGTGTTACATTTTGTATTTATTTTAGTTATTTTAACATAAAGATTACAAAATATTTTATATTTTAAACATATTTTTTTTTTTTTGAAACAGTTAAACTGTTTTAAATCCACATGTTTTTAATTAAACAAACCGCTTTAAATAAATAAAATATTTAGTGAAGTTTCTTTTTGTAGTTGCACAAAAATTATTTAATTAAATATTTTGTGTTAGTAAATATAAATGATTGCAAAAATGTTGTGGTCAAATAAATTAAATGTAACACCTAAAAGTAGGCAACAGATTTTTAAGGCTTATATAGTTGCCAAAGTATGCAAAGGTTTTTTAAATTGTTAACACCTATAAGTATACTTTATTTGTATTTATTTTGCTGATTTGGTTTTATTTGTATTTTTAAATTAAAAACTTTCTCTTACTCTCTTACGTTTCGATATTTGCGAGGTTATTTGGTGTTTTTATATATATATATTTTTTGTTTGTTTTACCAACTTATTTAACCACAAATTGATTGTGCAATTATGCACTAAATTAAAAAAATACCTCTAGTGATTTTCTTAACCTGGATACTACCATAACTGAAAAAGTGAAAGCTATTTGTTACAAACATGGGTGTAATCAATTGCATGCATTAAATAAGTGATGAGTTTTCTGAATACATACACTCTTGATAAAAGATTTATCATATATATTAAAAATTTATAGATACAGGGTGGGATAAAAATCATCATCTGATTAGATTTCACTATAACTTTTGCTTTAAGTGAAATCTCATTTGGGGTTTTTTGATTAATTATTGAAAATTTTGTAGCCGTTTTGGATCTTTTAATTACATTTTGTGTAACTGTAGTGTCACATTGTTAATTTCGGATGGAGTGTTGTTGTTAACTCCTTGATGGGATATGGGGCTTGGTTGCGTACACCAACGATTTCAAAACTACTTCAAAGGACTGCAAAACGACACAAAGAAATAAGTCCGGGAGAGTTAAATTGGGAGATCTAATTGGCCAAGACAAATCACCGAAAAGGGAGATTATAAATGCACATTATGTCACATGCAGTATTAGAAATGAACTCATCCTGTTGGAACCAAATATCCTCCAAATCCATATCGTCAACTTTCGGTAAGAAAAATGCAGACATGCATGGTTCTATAGCAATCGTTCTTCACCGCAACGAAATATGGTCCAATCTCCTTGTTCAGTGTTTCTATTCCAGTCGTTTCCCTTCCATTTTATTTTGTATCTTGTAATTAGTGTTTAAATTACACTGGTTACCAGTTCTATTCCATATCGATCCGATTTGGAACTATGTCCCATTCTATTTATTCCATCCATAATTATAACTTCTCTTGTTAACTCCATTCGATTTAGTTTTCCCTATTAAGTATTTTAATTCCAAGAGTTTTCCGTTCAATTTGATATCGTTCCCACTTGTAACATTGTTCTATTCCACTCATTTCGCAACATTCATTAAAAAATATGGTTTAATTAAAATAAAAAAATGTATTCAAATCGATAAATATGACTAAACTACAGGCTCGCTACTTTATATTTCATTCCCTGTATTTAGTGTTCAAATGTCACTAGTACCTCGTTCCATTCCATTTCGTTTCCCATATTGAGTGCTCCAATTCCACTCGTTCCCCGTTGAATTTCTACTCGATTTCCTTATTAAACGTTTTAATTCCAATCGCTCCCTGTTTAATTTCATTTCGATCCGCATGGTTAGTGTTTCAATTCAACTCGTTATCCGTTCTATTTCGTACCGTTCCGATTTGGAACAATGTTTCACTCCATCCATTTCAAAATATGTCTTGCCAAACCTGTTTCATTCCATTCTGTTTGTTGAAACACTTTATAGGAGTTAAGTGTTTCAATTTCACTTCTTTGCCGTTCCATTTTAATTCGTTCCGCTTTACCATTTAATACTAATGAAACTTTTGACATTTGCATTATTTTTATCTAATGGTAATGAGAAACTCCCGAGTATGATTTGGTATTTATTTTCACTGCAAAATAGATAAATATTCTTACAAATATTATAAATAAAGTAACCAACTCTTATTCTTAACGAAAGTTACAAAAAATGTTTTCTTTTTTTGTAAGCACCAAATTGTGATATTTTGTCAAAAATTTATATGATTTCATTGGATTTATAACGAAATTTTGGTTAAAACCTTTTAAACCTTCATATAAACTTGCATATGTTATACCAATTCAAAACAAGATTTTACCAGGGCAGCGAAAATATTAAGTGCAGTAAAAATGCAAATTATTCACTAAAAATATGCACTAGAAGTCCATATTGCACTAACCCAGCACTAAAAGTAAAATAAAGAAATGTTTAATTAAAATTTGTCGATTTTTACATATCATATTTATTACTCGAAATCCAATATTAAGAATATGTACAGCATCAAGATTAAAAAAATCTTCCTTAATTGTTTATTTAATTAAAATATAATTTTAATTTAAAGAACATATTTAATGAAATGCAAAACCATAAAAAATAAGCATTAAAAATCGTTAAGTATGCAAATTACAATATGCAGTAACAAGCCAGATATGCAAAAATATGCATTTATAATAAAAGATGCAAATCGAAAGCATTTTGTTGCGAATTATTTGAAAACTATATTGTTAAAACCATTTTCAAAAAGTCGCTGCCCTGAATATAACAGTTGGTCACATCATTTTCAGTAGTAATTGACGTGTTGGTGTTTGTTTTTGCATCTATTCCATTTCGAAAGATATTTTTTTTTTACTAATTACAACCACAATGATTCTACAAATAAGCGTAAAATTATTTATCTAGCAAATTAAGTTTGCCAGAAAAAACAAACAGATATAAACACACTCACAAAATCAAAACAATTTTTGTGTGCCAAAAAAGAAAAAAAAAAATAAATAACAAAATATTTGTGTACAATTAAACATATTTTAAAATAATTTTCCGTTTCCTCCTCTCTAACAGCTAACAGATAAACAAAAAATTTAAAAATATTAAAAAACAAGGTGCAGTGAATGACTGCAAAAAGGGACACTCTACTAATATCGAAAATATTTTTTCAATAGAAAATTTTAAGGAAATTTAAGGTAAATTTTGAAATTAAAATTTATTTAAATACATATCAAAAGCGGCAAATATTTAATATATTTATATCCTTTTTGAAAGTATTTTTTTTGTTTTCGCACATGCCGTCTCTGTAAATTAGGGGGGGGGTTAAGTAATTCATTTTTATGATATTTTACCATAGAGGAAGAATAGTATAGAGGATGCAACAACGCCGTCAGCAGCCAAATAAAATTTTATACAGAATACAAAGGTTCGGAAACTTTGAGAAAACAGGGGAAAATTGAGCAAATTTCCCTGATTTCTGCAAAAATTTGAGTAAAATCCCCTGTTTTTAAACCTTTTTTCTAAATCCAATTGGGAAAGCTGCTAAAAACTAATTGGATTTGCAAAGAAATTCAATTGGAATCGCAAAAAATCCAATTTAAAAAGATGCTGAACCTTTGAAATCTGCACATACAAAACTGAGAGAACGTTTTTTACGGCGTGAGAGACATCGTCATGGTGTGATTTTACTGTGTAAATTTATATGAAACAAAAACAATATATTGTTGTGATAGCGCATTCAGATCTGTCAAGGAATTTCTTTGCTGCTCTGCAACCCGGGAACAAAAAAATTAATTTCTATTTCTAATTTGTAAATCTAATTTTTGTTTTTAATTTGAAAATCCTCTGTAAATATTGCAGAATTTAGTCAGTATGCAAAAAGCACAAGTACAGGGTGGGCCATTTAAAATTTTAAATTTGAGGCGTCTGTAAAAAATAAAGTACTGATTATTTTTTCAAATTTCTTGAGTTATTGGAAATATTGTACTTTGTAATTTGAGAATGGAACACAATATCATTCATATGACTACCGCACGACTGGCTCAGCAGTACCTGATCCGATCAATCCAATTTTTGAGTACATTTTGGATTGTTTCTTCGATTTCATATTTCAACGCTATAATGGTCTCTGGATGGTTTGCCTAACATTTATCCTCAATGGCTGACCGCAGAAAATAATCCAAAGGGCAAAAATTACAGTTCGTTGCGGTCCATTGACCCATACATTCGTCAGATAAACCACTTTAAATCAATTTAGAAATTATGAGTTTAATAAATATTATTTAATTATTATGCAGCATTTAAATTTTAATTAATGAAGTTATTCTTTTTCATCACTGCTAAACACAATGGTCCACCATATTATATGCATAACAACAAATTGTTATGGTAATATTGTTTGTTTGACTGGTTGGTGGTTTTTTTCGTATGGTTTTTTTTTGTATAAAATTCCCTTTTTTGAGATTCGTTCAGGCAACCATTTGTTTCATCATAAAAATTTATGAATATCCCAGCAAAAATTTGAAAGAAATAGCAAAAAAACACATAAAAGTTCGAAATGAAAGTGTGATCATAAGTTTAAGACAAATGCTCTTTCTGAACATTGTTGCATAAGTCAAACAAAATTCTAAACCATGAGTATTGTTGAAGCCTTTTTATTTCATTAAAATATTTTGAAAAATTACAGATTTTTATATTCTAAAGAAATAAAAAATATTTACGAGTGTTTATTGCAAAAGATGATAAAAAATAATCGTAATTTGTGCCTGAAATTTAAATAGTTTGAAAAGTATGACTTGGTCGCAGTAAATCCGTAAAAAACCTTTTGTTTCCAAAGCTCCATGTAATATGCTTCATAAATACGGACATGCTAGGTTTCTTACATGCTATATTTCTTAGACAGCTGCCTCCTCAGCTCAGAATACAATCTCACTACTGTACTCCTAGGATAGGCTTTGGTAAAACTTTTTGGGTCAGCTTCCTTCCAGGGAGGAACGCGGCAGGAGGAATACAGCGGCTAGATTTAACATCAGAGTATACACCACCGTTTCGAAGATAAGTTGCGGTCTTATGTGCGACATAAAATGCACTCAAAAAAAAAAAGACGAACTAAAATGTAATCAAAAATTTCCTTCAAAATTGTTTATAAATTGTCCTCAATTTAAGTAAAATTTTATTAAAACTTAGAAAATTTTTCTTAAAAAGAATAAAAGATCCTAAGGTTGAGGAAAAACGAAATAATTTTTATACTCAGAAATAGTTCATATTTTTCCTAAGTAATATTTCTTGATTTTAGGAAAAAAAAGAAGTGAATTAAATAAAAATTTATTAATTAAAAAAAAACATCTTAGTTTTAAGAAAATTGCATACCGTAATAAGATTAAGTTTAGTTCAAAAAAAAAACTACCATTTAGTTAAAAAAATGTGTCTAACTTAAATCGGGAATGTATTTAAACTTAATGTGTGTTCATTTTTTGTTTGCGAGTAGTAAAATTAACTAAATATTAGAAAGCTATTTCCAAATTCAGTTTTTAAGTATACCACTTTCTAATTTTAAAGAATTGTTTTCTAAAAATTAGTTCAGACAAATAAAAACAAAAAGTAATAAATTTTTTCCTATGTAATAATAAAAATTTGCTTGATTTTAGAAACTGATGAACTATTTCTAAGGAAAATTTCATGCAACTTAGTTCAGATAAATTTTAAAAATTTTGATAATATATTCTTTTTTTCAAGTAAAAGTTTTCTAATTTTTAAAAAATAATAAAATTTGGTATAGGATTTTTTTGTTGGAAAACGTTTAAATTATTTCTATTAAAAAAAAAAAAAAAAACAATAAATTAAAAACAAACCAGTTAGTTTTCCTAATTTTCAAGAAAAAATATTATTAAATAAAAGAAATTATAGTAACAATTTAAAAAAACTATTGTGCATGATTGTAATTTTTGATTCGTGATCGTGCGTGAGTCAAAAAATATCTAACGTGTCTATCTCTAATCTTAACAGTCTTAATTATTTAACTTTAAATAGTTTAAAATATATTTTAAAATTTTGTTAGCAAAGGGTAAAAAATTTCAAATTTGAGATTTTATGTAATATATAAATATCGCAGGCACATTTTATACATTACTTTATATTTATAGAACGATTTTTTTTTCACTTAATAATAAAAAGTTTAAATTTGAATAAGTCAAATAAAATTTAAGCTAAAAATCTCATAAAATAAACTTATGACTTTTCCATTTTCCAATAATAACAAGAAATGTAACTGTGATATTTTGAATTTTTAAACAATTTCCTTAAATTAGTTAATTTAAGAAGACAAAGGACCCCCAGAGTTCCTTAGCCATAGATGCCGTGTGTCACGTAGGGCGTCCCTTTTTGTAGTTCTCTCAAGCAGAACCTTAATTAACTACGAAAAGGATCTGACTTTGTGACAATTTATTACGTTTCAGGATATCCTGCAGTACATTTTTTTAATTTGTTTACCTTTTTGCTAATGAAATTCAATTTATATTTTAAATACATTTATATTTTAAATACAATAATTCAATTTAGTTTTAAGACAAAATTGTAAAGCAAAAAGCTTATTAAGAGCAGTGTCCTCACAAAGCGAAAGTTCTCAATAAGTGTAAAGTACTTTGAAATATATGGTAAAATATATTACCTTTACCATAATAGCAGGATAAGGAGAATTTTCACTTAAAATAAGTGCTAAAATAAGTGCTATTTAACTTGGTGTTAGAAAATATTTTCTTATTTTTAGGGAGTTAAGTGCTAGTTTTTAGAAAAAAAAAGTTATCTAATGAACTTAAATAAAATAAAATTTTTCTTAAAACCAAGGAAACATTTCCTAACTAACAGTATAATTTTAGATGATGTATTAACTAATCACGAGGAAATTTTACTGTTTTCTTATAAAAATTTACTTCTCAGTAGTAAAATTTTTCCATAATTTAGAAATTTCGACCAAATTTTAAGTAAAATTTGTTTCTTAATTTCAAGGAAAATTTTATTAAATATTGGTAGAAAGTGTCTGGCGCCGTTTTCATTTCAATTTTTCCTCTAAATAAGTTAATTTTTCTAAATTCTAGTTAATTTTTTTTGAGTGTGCTAGTGCCTTTCAGGCGATCATTCTATGTATATCAGCTGCGCTATTTAGTTTGTGTTTGACAGTCATTAATAGCAGACTAACGCGTGGTTTAATTTGAAGATAGAGAAGAAAATTGCAGCTTCATGAGTTGCTCCCTCATCGACCCTATTCACTGGATTTTATTTTGGAGTGACTATTTCCTGTTTTCAAACCTGAAGAAATGGCTCGTCGGGAAGAAATTTGTCTCCAAAGATGAAATCATTTCAAAAAACAAACCTTTTTTACTGATCTTGACAAATCTTATTTTTTTGGAAGGGATAAAAATTTGGAGAAGCTCCGAACAAAGTGTATTTGCTTGTTTTGAGCAAATATTATTATTTATTTATTTTATTTATTAATCGTATAATTATAAATTATATGTTAATACCCTAACCGAGCACTAGCAACAAATGCCTTCGGCTCGTTGTAGCGAAAACAGACCAGAGCCTCTGGTGGGAATTGAACCCACGACCCCCGCACTGATAAGCTAGCACGCTACCAACTAGCCTACCGGTGCGCTCATTTGAGCAAATAATAATGTTCTTTTGGTTCAAAACACATGCAAAACACGTTCAGTGGAAACGTAGCCTAAAACATCTTCTTTGTAATTGTCCGGCACTGCAGAACTTTGGGCGATCATATACTGGACGACCTGGACGTAGGATTGGGTGATATTATACGTACTCTCAATCTTTCGGGTTGGTTTTATTTTTTATTGAAACAATTTAAGATTTTATAGCTACTTTTTCGTTATTGTGGAGATCTAAAGGCAACGAAAAATATTGACTTAAACCAAATTTTTTTCCATAAACATTGTAAATTAGGTATAACCAAGTTTTTTCTGTACACTCAGAAAAAAAAATAGTAGAAAAATTTTCAAACTTTTTTTTACTCCCACTTTACTATTTTTGTATGTATTTTTAGTCAAAAACTTTTATTATTACATCAGAAATCATTTTATAAATTTTTGAAAACCGATTTGCTAAAATAAGCAAAAAGTTTAGTAATTTTAAAAATATGGATATTGAAGGAAATTTTATTTTATATAATTAAAACTTATACTTTCAAACATTAATTGCCTTAAAATGCTACATACGAGGGCGGATCCGTGACTTTTTGAACTTCCCTCGAATTTATATGAAATGCAACACTGCTCCCATCAAGTACCAGCTGTTAATAGACTACTGTCAAATTTTGAGCAAATTCCGTCACTTACTTTGCGTTTAACAGCAGGATTTTTCGAGGTCCATAAAATAGGCATTTGTTTAATCAATAATTTCATCGTTGAATCTAAGTCTATTTCCACCGAGCCACTTCTATAGATTTGTAAATAGGAAATAGTCACTGGGGGCTAAATCCGGAGAATAAAGCGAATGATGGAGCAATTTGTATGTAGTCTACTTCATGGATTTCTGCCATGGAAACTAAGCTGTCACACGGTTCCGTTGGTGGTCGATTGTGAGTAAACGCGGTAGCTATCTTGCGGAAAGCTTTCTCATACTTAAGTGATCGTTCAAAATTGAACCCACTGAGCCATGTGAGATGGCTATGTCTATCTATCGCACATTCAATCTCCAATCGGCCATATCGTGAATTTTTTCGATTGTTTTGTGTGTAGAGACCTCTACTGGGCGTCCAGAACGTTCGGCATCTTCCGTGCCACAATCAAAGGCAGTAAACTACTTTTTTACCATTGAAATCGATGGTGCAGAGTCCCTATAGTATTTATCAAGCTTTTTCTTGGTTTGATTGACGGCCTTTTTTCGCAAAAAGTAATTCACTTTTTAAAAAAGCATCGCAAAATAAATGACGGAACTTGCTTAAAATTTGACAGTGGTCTACTAAAAGGTGGTACTTAATGGGAGCAGTGTTGCATTTCATATAACTACAAGGGAGGTTCGAAAAGTCACGGACTCATTGATCTGCTCTCGTAGGTTAAAAAAATGGGATCGGAATAAAAAATGCCTTTAACAACCGCCTCATGTTCAAAACTATAAATATCACTAAAAAAAATTTTTTAGTTCTAAAAGTCAGTCAAAAAAATTTACTAAAAATATTTTTCAAAACAAAAATTAGCAAATAACAACAAAATGATAAATTCGTTTACGCTTTGACTATTTTTTAAGTCTTTGAATTTTTTCTGAAATATTTTCTGAAAAAAAAATAAATAAAACAAAAAAAAAAATGTTCGTTAAAAAAATATACATTTTTATATTCGGATTCGTAAGAAAATTTCAAAATATATTAGCAGCTTTAAATTGTAACCAGTGTATTTAAAAATAATTTAGTTAATTTGTGCATTTTAATAATTTTTGCTACATTTTGCAATTCATTGAGTTTACATCAATTTACTAAAATTTAGTAGCGCTTACTAATCTTTTATAGCAATTTGGTTTTAACACTATTAGTAATATTTATTATTTTTTTTACTGATTTTAACAAACCGATTTAGTAACGGCTACTAACTTTTCTACTAATTTCATTGTACTACACATCAACAGACATGTGTTGCTAAGATTAGCAAAAAATACTGATTTGCTCAAATTAGAGAAATTTCTCGTAATAACAGCAAAATTTTTAGTTGCCATTACTGACTTTTTTTTGGTGAGTGTATATATTAAAATTAAAATTATTTCATTTGGATTAATTTCATTCCGAGTTATTTTACTGCGCTGTCTAACATATAAAAAAATTTTGGTTTTAGTTCCTTAGCTCTCGTTTTTAAAAACTGTTTTTTTTTACAATCACTTTTTTGCTGGGATATTTATGAATGTATGTATCTTTTAGTATAAAACACACAATTATAGTGTTTAACGAGGTTTACACAGTGGTGTTGACATAGCATATTCAAGCATACACCCTCATATTTATTTACACACAAGGACATTTATATTGTGTGTTTGTATAGATATATATGGGTGTGTGTGTGCGTGTGTGTGCGTGTAGTGACACATCCTGCAGTGTATTCATTTTATTTATTTGTTTGTAGTTAGTATTGCATAATTTTAGGGTATGCTTGGCTAATTATAAAATATTGTAAGTGTGTTCGTGTGGATTTTTTGTTGTTGTAACATTTTTGCAAATGTGTTAATGTCATATAAATTATTTATAAGTAACCAATATGATATATTTGTTAAAATTTTGTCATTAAGTTTGAATTATGTAAAATATGAGTTAATGCAATTATAGTTTAAAGTGTTTTGATAACATTTTGTTTACAGAGTGCGATTAATTAGTTAATATAATTAATTTAATGAAATTATACAGTGTATGAGTATAATACAGGCCTTAAGCATGCTTATTTTTGAAAAAAAAAAAAATATTTTAATCCATTAACGCCGGGGTGGCCAGAGTTTTGACTTACTTTTCAACGTGTTTATTTATTATGTTATCGGACCAAAAAAAATAATGCAATATCTCTATTCCTACGCGAAATTTGATGCTCTTTCAGAATCTGGGCTCCCCAAAGCACCCCAAAGGAGACAAAGTTCTACCTCGTCTACGCCGTTGTCTCTGTGTAATGCTAAGAGTAGAAGAAACGAATGTATATGCACAGAATCAGCAAAGAAGTAATTAAAGAACACTCTCAAATTTTATCAAACATTTTTCAGGTATTTTTGAAAAATTGAATTTTTTGATATTTTCGAAAATCAAAAATTGTCTCAAAAAATTCTGAAAAAATTTGAGAGTGTTCTGTGACTAATTTTAAGACATTTTTTATCTCAAATTTTTTTTTCTCAAGTTTATAGTTTTTTAAAAAACGATAGATTAAGATTTTTATAAAATTTTTTCATTCTCGCCGCCATTTTAAAAAACGCGTCGATGAAATTTTCTGAAAAAAAATTCCTCTTAATGTTCGAGTGCCCTGATCACCTCTGATCATAGTTGATAATTTTGCGGTATCATTGTGAAAAAAAAAATGCGAAAAATTTTTTCGAAAATTTTCACGTATTAGTCGGCCATATTTTTTTTTCGGTGTCTAATCGAAATTTTGAGCTCAGATTCTGAAAGAGCATCAAATTTCTCGTAGGAATAGAGATATTGAATTATTTTGTATAAATAAACACGTTAAAAAGTTAGTAAAAATTCTGATCACCTCGGCGTTAATGGGTTAAGGCGATTAATTTTAGGATCTTTTGGCAATTGACTAAAAAATGATAGTCACAAATTCGGTTTATATGTTTTTTTGTCATTTAATAAAATTTTTAGTTCATTTCTTGTAAATCTGTAATACTGACGACGTATGATTAATATTTTTATAATAATTTCTTATTACTCATACGTAATTATATTTATATTATTAAAAACCTTTCATCATATAGAGTATAACCATTTGCCTTTTTAATTCTTTAAACAAATTTCAATTTAATTTACTGTTTTATCTACCTTTTTAATCACTTAACACTATTTTTTTTTTGTTATCTTGCGACCTAAATTTTATAAATATTTCTTTAACACCATTAAACAAGTAAGTCATAAAAATAGAAAACAATTAGAAATATTGCAGAATTAATTTTTATTTTACCCAAAGGTAAAATTTCATCAATATTTAAATACTTTACTGTTGCCATCTAGGCAATAGGACACAAGTAAGCATATTTTACTAAAAGACATTTTGTTTTCTTTCAATTTGTCTAGTAAATGAAACGACAGCAAAAAAAGAAACTGTGTATAATTCGATTTTATCGTTACACCTAAATCAGACATCACTAGCAATTCTATTAATCAATCAATTTAAAAACAGAATCTGTTTTAAAAAGAAAAAGAAACAAAACACGTATGACAAAAAAAATTGAAACGAAAACGAAATGACCAATCGGCAACCTGCCATTGTGACCAACTATTTTACATTTAATGTCAAATGTGTGAACATGTTTATTTAAGCAATCAATGTTGGTCAAAGAATAAAAAAGTTAAGTGTAATAAAAACCAAATAAATACTGATTTGTTACAAAAATAGGAAGAGAGATTTGAAATGAACTAATCTTTTGTTAGAATTACATACAAATCGTTTAGTATACACATATTGTTAACACATTTAACAGATTTTTGGTTAGTAAAACTTAAACTTTTAGAAAAACAAATCAAATCAAATAAAATAAATTATATAGTTGCTCAAGTTTTTCTTTGTATAACATTGCACTATGGTCTTAAGGAGCATATGATATTAAAGTACTTTTTGGAATAAAAATTAAATTTATCTTTGTAAATATACCTACATTACTAAAGTGCGTATTATTAATATTTGCATTAGAAAATTTCATATTTCTCATACGTTAAAAAATGGCAGCATGAAAATTTTAACAGATTTTGTCTTTAACATTGAACATACCGCAGGAAAGATATACCTATTTACCCTGTGAAGTAAAATGATTTATTGCAAATAAGCTACTTGACATAAGCGATTAATATGAAATTATTATAAAGCAGGACTCGAACACTCAAAGTGTTATATTTAGTGGCACCCTGTTTCAAAACAGGACAAGTAACAAAATTGACTACATTGGGTATGGAATGCCTATTGAAAATTGCCAGACAAAAATTCATCAATTCCCAAAAGTTATCGGTTGGTTAAATAAGAGCTGTTATGCCTTCAATATAATGTATGTTACCTTGATCCAACCTGTTTTGAAATAGACTACGCCACAGGGTGTCAAAGTTGTCCAAATCTGATCTTCAAATGTTTTGGTAATATATGTTGCAAATATTGACTAATTTTAACAATATTGACTAAACCTAATAATATTTGCAATAAATTTAAAAAAAAAATATATCCAATAATTACGTCTTGTTTCAATACAGGGTGTCAAAGAACAAGCAAAAGCAGGACAGCGGCACATAATATGCTTTCCCGTTTCTATGTCCCCGATACACCAGAAAACCTTCAATTGTCACCCGCCAGCTTTCCGGCTTTCTTAGAAGTCCAGCAATGAGCCGTAAGTACCCCGTCCAGAATTCTACAATCACTTTTGGTTAAAGTTAACAGAAGACTCGTCGCCTTAGGATATTAAGAATTTTACAAAATCCTACACAGCAAAAATTATTGTCAAAACAACTAAAATAGTTTTTTTTTTTTTATTTTTCATTACAATAATTCTTAATTAAAAGTTTAATCATATCAATTAAATATTTAATTGATATGATTAAATTAAATATTTAATTGATAATGAACTTGGTGTAAAAAATATTCTAGTTTACAAAATTGCATCTCAAATCCCTAAATAAAAAAAAATTATTAAAAAAAAATATTTTTAATACAGGGTGTCCACCGGGAAGATATACTACTTTGTTTGTTTATAATTTTTGATAAATTGAAAGAGAAGGGATCTTATATTGATAAATGTTTTATTAAATGTCGGCTATAATGTATGGAATACAATATCAGATAAATGTCCGCCTCTGTTAGCCTCACAAATGCGAGCCCTTTTGACCACATTTGTCACACATTTCACGCGGTATTTCATTAATTTCATCACAAATATTTTGTTTGAGTTGCTCAGGCATTTCTGGTTTTTTTGCATAAACCTGGCTTTTTAGATATCCCCAAAAAAAGAAGTCCGAAACAGTCAAATCAGGCGACCGTGGAGGCCAATCAACATTACCATTTCTTGAAATAACTTGTTGTGGAAAGAGGCCTCGCAGTAAGTTCATTGTAATCCTGGCTGTATGCGATGTGACACTGTCTTGTTGATACCACATGTTAATCAAGCCCAAAGCATACAGTTGTGGCGTTAAAAAGTTTTCAATCATATCACGATATCGCTCCCCATTCACAGTTACCGTTACGCCGTTTTTATTTTCAAAGGAGTAAGGTCCAATGATTCCTCCTGACCAAATTTCACACCAGACTGTCACTTTTAATGGATGCAAAGGTGACTGATGAATAATTTGAGGGTTTTCCATTGCCCAGAACCGACTATTCTGTTTTTTCACATATCCATCCAAATGAAAATGTGCTTCGTCACTCATTATGATTTCTTCATGAAAGTCGGGGTTGTCATGGGCGAGCTGTTTTAACGATTAAAACACGTTGGTTTATCAAATATTTTTCCATAATAAATTTACCACGTGTCTACTTCACGACTGCCAATTATGAACTGTCAAGACTAATGTGTACCAAAATGGCGGCAAAACAAAGTTTCGTAACTTATTTTTTTAAGAAAGAGAACCGCACTCATTGTTTAAATTTACAAAAAACAACATAGTCAGTGTTGCCAGATAAAGGGGATTTGGCTGCAAATTGAGCATTTGAAAATTTATTGATAAAAAAATTAAATTTGGATTGATTTTTCAGATCTATGATCGAAAGCTATTTGTTCTAAATAAATAACGTCTTAGTTCTGATGCAGAGCTTGATAATTCATTTTATTTCAAATTATTAATTTTATGAATCTAAGAATAAATTATAATCACTTCATATCAATGATTCAATTTTGACTAATTTGTTTTGTGATTCTGTTCGAGAACAATTTTTCGTTCCTTTGAGTTGTTGAAATTTAATCAATTTGATTGATTGTAAAAAGAATCAACAAAAATTAAATTGATTCCCTGAATTTGATATTAATTGAATAAAATAGAAAATTATTCAAACAATGAACAGAATTTTGCAAATCAATTCGTTGAAAATTTTATCAGATTTAAAATTTAAATCAAGGAATCATGTTTTTAAAGTTATTTTTTAAAAATATAAATAAAATTGTTAAAATTTGAATTTGTTTAAATTTGAATTCTTTTATGAGGTCAACCTTTTTTTTAGAATATTTATTTTTAATTTTTAACAAACAAAATCGGCGACAAAATTATCTTAAAAAGTACTATTCATTTATTATCACTCTTATGCACTTGTTAGTTCATCTTGAAATCACGACCGTGAATGAAAAAAAAAAATATTTTGTTAGTGTTTTCTTATGTTTGATTAAAACATTATTTTTAACTAATTATTTTTTATAAACACAAATAAATTGAAGTGAAGTATTAGATTGTGAAGTGTCAGATTATATTTTTAATTTCCATTTTTATATAATAACTTTTTGCAGCTTTTGTTAACTAAAATTGGAAAAAAAACATATTAAAGAATAGTTAACAAAAAATGCGTTGCGAAAAAATTTTCTAGACAAAAAGGGAAAAAGAATGCAAAATATATGTTTTCGTCCACCCTTATTTATTTAAAAACACTAAAAAAATATTTTTTAATATTTTTCTTGTCATGTTCGTGTTTTTTGTATAGAAAATAAAAAAGAACAGTTGTTTCCATGCATTGTATATTTGATAAAAAAATATTGAAAATTTGATTAAAATTTTAATTGATTTGAATATGGAATTTCAATCAAAAATTTTATTAAAACTCAGATTGGTTTGAGCCTGGAATTTTAATTACAAATTTGTTTAAAATTTTAATTGATTTTTCCTTAAAACTTTAATTAAAGTGTTAATTGATATATGTTATTAAAACTTTAATTGAAAATGGTCAAGATTTCTCTTAAAAAACTTTAATGATATGATTAAAAAAATATTTGAAAAATTTCAATAAATTTTAATAAAAAAAAACCCACAATTAATTGATATAAAAAATCCTTTTGCTAGTAAAATTCAATTAAATATTTAATTGTATTTACAAATACTTTAATTTAAACTCGATTTTAGTTTTTTCTGTGTGTAGACACCCTGCACGTACCGGTTTTCCACTAAACCGCCTTAGGTCTGCCCATTACAGTGGAGTCCACATTCCGTTTCAAAATCTGGAGTGATACACGAATGTCCATTGCCCTTTCGCCAGGAAATTGCACCTCACACTTCGTCAGATCGTATTCAATTTCGGTAACCTCAATGCCCCGGTGTCCACGAATCCAATTGATGTGCACTCTTCTGTTGGCACAAAGTTCATCTAAAGAGTACTTGCACTCTTGGTCAATGATGAATATTTCAAATCGGCGGAGATCACCCTAGTAGCCGCTTGCCTATCAATATTAAAATAAACGTAAGAACCAATTGTCTTAGGGACAAAGGCAAAAGGAGAAGTAGTTTTACAACTAGTAATTTTGCAACGGGTTCCAAAAATTGTTCTGCAATTATCATACGTAAGTTTAAACACATATCAACAATAATTTCCTAAACAAATGTGCGAAAATGTGTGATCGAAAAAAATTATAATAATAGCATCGGAGTTCTAAGTTGGATTGTTTAGTATATTTTTATTATATATCGGGAGATGCATCTGCAAAGAAACGCATCCTTCACAATATATATTTTTTTACGAGCTGTGTGTCCTCCAGTCCAAATTAATCAATTTATGGCAATAAAAATTAGTTAACCACAGATCTGAATCGCATTTCAGCCACATTAACTTTGTTTGCCAGGCGTTCTCGAAGACATAAGGCCCGGTGGTACCTCCGGCGTAAATGGCGTACCATGCAGTGATTTTGAGAGGATGTAATGAGCCTTTTTTGAGTGATAGGTATTTTCTCAGCACAAATTTTGTTTCTTTATAAACGATAACCATCGTCGCTCATAATAAATATGGACAGAATTATTTCGTAATAAAATAGTCACGAGTATTTTGCGCTCTTGAGGTGTACAGCATTCCATGCCTTATTGACGTGTATTGTGCTACTGTTTCCTTCAAAAATATTAAAACATCTTTGGATAGGTCAATACATTTTGGGCCACCTTGTATATGGGCTAATTCACTAAAGACATTACCTTTGGAATTTCCTACAGGAACGTGAAAAAATTAAAATAAAAAGTGATAACTACTTTCCTTAATAAAACACTGTAAACAGCTGGAGGTAGGAGCTAGAAATTTGGCATGTAGTTTCTTCCCCGGCGTAAATATATAATAAGGCGAAGGAAGAAAAAGGATAATAAGACTTGTTAAGAAACCTGAAATTTATCAAATGTATTTCTTGGCTAATGGAGTACTTTTTGAAACTTTAGCCAGGCCAAATCCCTGGAGCTAAGGATTTTAAATTTGGAATGTATGCTCCCTCCCTGAATATATAGACTGATACCATGATAAAGTAGTTTTTGGAATTTCAGCCTGGAACGTGGTAAAAATGGGGTTTTGAAAGGGAAAATTCTCCACTTTAATGGCCTGTCCAAGTATAATTGTCCAGAAATGTGAAATTTAAAATATGTGTTACTTGGCTTTGGTTTAATTTGCTAAAGAGATACTTTTTGGAAATTCTAATAAATACTTAACCTCTCTGTTCCATTGTGAATATCTTAGACCACATAAACAATTGATTTCTTTATTTGAATTTCGATATTTCACATTCTTTACTTCTGATAACACATTTTTAAGGGCGTGTTTGTAAGCATGTGTGCGTGCTTGCAACTACAATCATGTATGTTGTATCATTTTGTTTGATTTTGAATGTTTCTAAAACAAAATCTGCAAATTGAATACGTGTCCTTAGGGTAATATAACAAAAATATATATTTATTACAATATTATATTCTCTAGAAACAATAACAAGTGTACATACGCATTTACTTACAATTATTAAATGTGATATTAGATTGATTTTTCTTTTTGTTTTCATTTGGACTCACACAACAACAAAGATGCCATTACGATAATGATTTATATGCCCTTTGAACATCTTAATGTTTGTTGTTATATATTAAAAATTAATAACAATCATACGCCATCGTGAGTTAAAAAAAAAAACACAGATTTTAGTTTTGTGATAAGTAAAGTTGTTGAAAAGTCAAAACAATATGTTTAGTTGAATGATTTTTGATAATAAATTACACTTAATCCTTAATACACGTGGTTGATGGTAAGGATTATAAAGAAATGCTTAAGGAAGTTTAAAAAGAAAAAAATGACAAACTTGTTTATGGAAAGGATATAAATTTTATATTTTCATTGGTTTAGTTTGATTGAACAAAAAAAAAAAAAAAATAATAAATACAAAAATTATTCAAAATGCATTCATATTAAGGAGTTTGTTTAAGAAGATAATAGTCGTAGCTGACCAGAAAATGCATTCCATTCGGCTGGTGTCTAATAACTTTTTCTGTGTATTCTCCATGTTTACTAAAATTAAAAAATAAGGAAAAAATTTTTCATTTGAAAAAAACTTTTCCTATGATCTCGAGTCAAACTAAAAATACATTTTCATACATATAAGATAATAGTTTTCTTTATACTGGTTTTAGAAGAAGTTTTTCAACTATTACTTTAAATTCTATTGACTACAACAATTTGAAAAATTTCGTTCATTATAGGGTTAATTATTTTTAATTACAGGTTGGTTGAAAAGTTCCTTTGCTCACCAAGAGATGGCACTGATAGCTCCAAACTTTTTTTTTCTCAAGTTGGTATAACTGTCCTGAGAACACATGCAAAGTTGCATGTCATTCTGTCAATTCTTTCTTTGTTTACAAGCCATTTGAAGTTGACGTGTCATTGATTTTTGATTGATATCGTGCAGTCATTAGATTCTTTGTTTTAAAGGGTTTAAAAGCAAAGGAAATTTATGAACAATTGTTAGAAGTGTATAAGGAGTCCTCACCTTCAAAGTTTGGCTAAGCGTTAAATTGCTAATGCCATAGTCATCTCAGACGAACGAGTACTCCATATTTTACATGAAGAATTACATATGAACAAACTGTTTGGAAAGTTAGTGCCGCACACATTAACAATTCAACAAAAACTGGATCGAACACAATTTTCTCAGCGTAATTTGGAGCGTTTTAAGCCGAATAAAACCTACTTCTTGCGTCGTTTTATAACTATGGATGAGACTTGGATCTAGCACCATGATCCTAAATTGAAACAAGAACGTTTACAGTGCACTGAAGCTGGTTGTTCAGCTCCAAAGCAGGTGAAGTCACAACGATCAGCAAAGAAGGTTATGGCATCAGTTTTTTGGGATGAAAAAGGAATTTTGTTGATTGATTATCTTCAGAAAGGTAAAATAATCAACTCTGAATATTATTTCAGCCTTTTGGATCAGCTAGATGAAAAAATTCGTGAGAAAAGACCTGGTTTAAAGAAGAAAAAAATCATTTTTCATCAAGACAATGCACCTGCTCACAAAAGTGTTTTGACGATGGCTAAATTCAAAGAATTAAATTACGAATTGCTTCAACATCCACCGTATTCACCAGATTTGGCTCCCAGTGACTACTATCTCTTCAGAAAACTCAAACAATTCCTTCGTGGAAAGCATTTTTCGTCGAATGAAGAGGCCATAGCAGCCGTAGACGGTTATTTTGCAGAGCTTCCGGAAAACCATTATAAGGATGGGATAAAATTATTGGAAGATCATTGGAACAAGTGTATTGAGCTTCTAGGAGATTATATTGAATAAAAAAAATATATTTCGTAACAAAAACAGTATTCTTTCATTTCGAGCGCAGGAACTTTTCAACCAACCTGTATTATTCAATTTACTTTAAACATTCTACGAACTACAAAAATGAATAAAGTTTAATTATAATAAAACTACACGTAGCTAGAAGATTAATAAAGACACGGCTAATAAAAAGAAAACAACTTTTAAAATCTTAAAAAGTAAAATCATTGTCTATCTTAACAAAAGAATTCATTTAAATTTTATATCTTGTGAAAGGCTACATTTTCTTATATTACAAAATATAGAGAACAAAACTTTTTAGAAAATTAAGAAACAAAGGATAAACTTTAGCTAAACTAAAGCAAATAAAATAATACAAATAAAATTCATTATTAAAGGTATACAATTAGTGGAAAATTCTTTGGAATTTTATATCTCATACCCAGCCAACACTCCAAAGTTTTCTATTCAATTTTTTTATCAAGTTAAGTTGTTGGTCTTCAAAATGACAAATGCAACAATGACTTGGACTTGAAAAAAGTGTTTTCTTTTTTTATAAAATTAGCCTTAAATACAACGCAACGGATGACAATAACAAAATATAAAGAAGACACAAAAAACTTAACTGTCATTTTCTAGCATTGAAATAGAAGAAAAACTTTATTTCTTAAACTCAACATGGATACTAGAAAGTTAAAAAAAAAATGCCATAAAAACCTTTTTGTAACTGGGAAAAGAAAACTGCTGGTTGGATATGGTTGCATTTTGAAATGAAAACAGAATTTACAACGGAAATGAAAACCACAAATACTTAAAAATCCAACAGTTAGTGTAACTAACGTCAGTTAATGCAGGGGAAAATGTGAATAAATTGCTTAAACGCCCGAGTAAATAAGTTTTGTATAATCATATGTGGCTACATAAAAAATTATATATTACATGCATTTTTATAAATTTTCTCTACAAAATTAAATATGCTTTATAAAAGTAAATATAACTCTATACATAATTATGACATTGTCCATATATGACCATATATATTTATAAATTGAATACAAATATAAATATATATTTACATATGCTATCATCTACTATTTTAATATGGTATGAGATATAATTATATATGATTTATTATATAGTCCCAGATCAGAAATATTTTTGATATCCCATGTAAAAATCAAAATAAATATGAGCATACATGATAATACATGGGCCTGTATATGATCATACATGGGCATACATGGTCATATATGTCCATACATTGTTTAATATATGACCATACATGATCTCATATATGATCATATATCTTCGGATCTGAAATTTGATGGTATATGGACGTATATGATCATATACGAGCATACATGAATAGTATATGAGCATGTATGATAATATATGCACATATATCACCATATACCCTCAAATTTCGGATCCGAAGATATATGGTCATATATGAGATCATGTATGGACGTATATGAGCATGTATGCCCATGTATGATCTTATACAAGCCCATGTATGATCATGTATGTTCATATATATTTCGATTTTTACATGGGATATTATAAAATATAATTATATATGATTTAATATATTTTCTAATACATTTTGAAGATTATGTCTATCAAATGTTGGCCGTTGCTATGTCGCAGATGGTCCATCCGTTGAGTCCAATTTTCAATGACTCGTTCGAGCATTTCGACTGGTAACTGGCGAATGACACGCATGAGCTTTCCTCCAAGGCCTGAATCGAAGCGGGTTTGTGCGCATAAACTTTAGACTCTACATATCCCCGCAGGAAAAAGGCTAACGGTGTGATATCACAAGATCTTTGTGGCCAATCGACCGGCCCAAAACGTGAAATTATGTGCTCACCGAAGTGTTCTCTCAATAAATCCATTGATTGATGCGATGTGTGGGAAGTGGCGCCGAGATCACGAGCTTCAATTTCAGGCATCAAATATTCGTTTATCATGGCACGATAGCGCCGAATCAACTCTCCACGGTCTTCGTGTACACTCTCAGCTACGGTCGCTATATTTTCTTCACAGCGTGCTGGACGTTGTCTATTCGGTCGAATATTATCCAATAATGAATGCTTGGTCTCAAAATGGGTAATGGTGTTGCGAATAGTACGCTCAGTAGGCCGATTATGTTGACCATAAGTTAAGGGAAGTGCACGAAACACATTCCTCACAGAACGTGAATTTTCGTTATAAAGTTGAACGATTTGTTCAGGCGTAAGTCTTTCCATTATGAAATGCCAAACAACACTAAACAAAAATAACATGACAGCATGATACGACTCACACGTAATTTGTCAAAAAAAGGCTATTGAAAAAAGTATCTCGAAGTGGATCACCCTATATAAACTTATCTCATGCGATCCCTTGAGAATTAAATCTCAAATATAATTTAATCCCTAAAATGCATTCATCTAATTTGATCAATTTATATATAATTTGATACAATTTGATACAATTTGATATTATTTGATATAATTCTTGTTTTAAAATACGAGGGCGGATCAATAAGTCCGTGACTTTTCGAACTTCCCTCTTAATTATATGAAATGCAACACTGTTTCCATCAAGTACCAACTGTTAATAGACTACTGTCAAATTTTCAGCAAGTTCCGTCATTTACTTTCCGTTTGGCAGTTATTCAAAACATACAACCTCGTGGATTTTTTTAAAAATGGAAAAAGTGGATTTCGAGTGCTCATTAAACATTTTTTTTGTTGCAAGGAAAAGCTTGATAAATACTATGGGACTCTGGTAAAAAAATGGTTTACTGACTTTCGATGTGGCCTTTCACGGAAGATGCCGAACGTTCTGGACGCCAATTTAAAAAATTCACTATATGGTGTTGGCCGATCGGTTGTGCGATAGATTGTGGAAGACACAGGATCTCCCATGGCTCAGTGGTTTCAATTTTGAACGTTCACTTGGGTATGAGAAAGCTTTCCGAAAGATGGCTGCAGCGTTTGCTCCCAATCGACTTCCAACGGAATCCATGAAGTAGACTACATGTTGCCCCCTCATTCATCTTATTCTCCGGATTTAGCCTCCAGTGACTGTTTTTTATTTCCAAACCTACAGATATGGCTCGGTGGAAAGAGATTAAGCTCTAACGAAGAAATCATTGATAAAAGTAAATGACGGAACTTGCTCAAAACTTGACAGCAGTCTATTAACCGGTGGTACTTGATGGAAGCAGTGTTGCATTTCATATAACTACGAGGGAAGTTCGAAAAGTCACGGACTTATTAATCCCCTCTCGTATCTCAGGCGCTGGGCTTCGAATTTTTTTTCCAATATGGAAATTTTTACATTCATGGACATTTTTTTCAAGTCTTTAGTAATTGTTTTTTTTTTTTTAATTTTGAAAGTATTTTTAAATGTCGAGAAAATGTACTTTTATGTCGGCTTAAAGTTAGTAAATTATTTCTAAGCTAAAAAACAGTATGTCAAACCTTTCTGGATCATGATGTTTATATATATAAAAAATTGTTGCAAGTGTGTTGTGACTTTTTAACTCACGAACGGTTAAACCGAATTTGATTAAATTTTTACGGTTTGTTCGTATGTTCGTGTAAATAGTTTATCAAAGCTTGCACGAAATCGGTCGACGCGTTCGTGAGTTATGACTTTTCATGTCAACATGTGATTTTGTCCATATAAAAAAAAACAACAACAAATACGTAGGCGCCCATAAGCGTGTGCGGTATGTATACTGTGTGCATACACGCATACAAATTTCTATTGAATTGATTTACTTTTTTTCATTATTTCAAAATAAAAAATAAATAAAAAAAAACCAATGAATTTGATTCAATACTAATATTCATGCGTAGCGAAGTATGTATTACTTGAAAATGCGAGATTTTTGGTGTTTATTGCGAAACATTGGTACAATATAAATTTATTCAAAGTATTTGCTATCATTAGTTATGACCTTATGCGCAAAAAGCACTGCTCATTTCTTAAGGCCAAGAACGAATCAAGCCAATTTCGATACCTGAAGTGAAGTGTATTCCAGTGAGAGCGTTCTTCATCGAAACAAATGGTAGTCGAGGCAAGGTGGACAAAACATCCCAAGCACTATTTTCTAAGTTCTGTTTAACCGGCCTTGCTACATGTGGCCGAACGTTGACATGATGGAATATTACGGCTTCATTTCTGGTCATTTTCGGCCAATATTCGCTTCAAAATAAACAATTCTGTTCCATACAGGTCTCTTGTGATCTGCTTGCCCAATTTTAGCAGCTCATAATAGATGGGACGCTTCTGGTCCCACCAAATACAGAGCATTATCTTGGCGCTATGGGTATTCGGCTTTGGCGTTCATTTAGCTGGTTTGCCGGGCTTCACATACGATTTCTGGCGCTTCAGGTTATCGTAACGGATCCATTTTTCATCGCCAGTAATAATCAGTGCGAAAATTACTTTTTTATGGCGTTCAAGCAGCATTTCGGACATTCAAAATTGTCTTTCAAGAACTCTCGGCTTCAACTCTTGTGGTGCCCAAATTTCCTTGCTTTTGCATGAATCCTATTGCTTGCAAACATCTTGAAATTGCTGATTGAGTGATTCCCAATGATTTTGCAAGTTTTTCTTGAACATTTCATTGTCTTTGTCTTACGTATCAAAATCTAAACCGCACAAACCATCTCTAGCACATTTTCAAATTGAAGAAGTAAAGTAAAACTTCCCGCAAATAATGATTTAATGACACAAAATTCGACATTTTCTAAGCAAAAAAAAAAATTTTTGTTGTTAACAATATTTCTGTCAGTGACTAAGAGACAGATGTTTACCCTTCAATATAAGTTTACCCTTCAATATAAGTCATATAAGTTATTAAAGATACGAACCATGTCTCAGAGATACGCCATCTGTTGTGAATTCCTCATTTTTAAATTATACACCCAATATATTACTGAATCTAATTTGACCTGCTATTTTTCAGATAAAAAAATCAGGTAGACATAAATGCAGATATTAAAGAATATCAAATTGGATATGATTAAATATTTGAGCCAGATAAATTTTTTTTACTCGGGCGGATGCATTTAACAATGCTAAAGTGGTATTTGTAGTAAGTAGTAGTAGTAGTAGTAGTGATGGTGGTCTTGTTGAAAATACTGGTATCAAGTAATATGTTTCTAGGAAAATATTTAAACAAAAAACTCTTTATTTAAGTTTACTTTGATAAGGATTTTTCACTACTAACTTGGTAAATATGTGTTTAGAGAGAATATGTGCATGTATGTGTGCACAAGGTTGTATTAATAGGTTAGTTAAGTAAATTAATATAGTTACGTTCCTAATTAAAAGAAACACGCTTAGAAATTTTATTCTTCATTTTTGTTATAATAAGGGGAGAATTCTAAAACTCTAATATCCCAGCAAAACTTTGGTAATATGTGGTATATACTCAAGCGTTATCTTGTTAAAATAGCTCGTTACGATTTATAAATGTAAAGTAATAATTGAATTTTTGTTTAAAATCTATTTTTAGATACATTACTTTGTGTTTTTTTGTAAAAAATATAAAATTCATTAGTGAAGTAAGGTGTAAAGTAATTTATCGGCTACACATTACTTTACACATTTTTGGTTTATGATTGATTTTGCTGGGATACTTTGACTTATCAGAAGCGTGGAAAGTTAAAGGATTGACTCACAAAATATCTCCATTATTTGTGATTAAAAGTATCTCTAAATTTAATTAGAATTAGTATAGTCTTAGATAAGATATTAGCGAAACAATTAAAATACCAGACATAAAAACCAGAACAGAAAAATATCAGCCAATTAAGTGTTAGTACCAATGACATAAAAATCTGTATACGCGAAACTAAGCAACGCGGTGAGTGAAGAGCTTTTCTCGCCTAACATAAATGTATATCGATAAAGGTGTTGGTACAAGGAAGCCATACACTTATAATAATCCATGCATATAATTACTAAATTATTGTCAAATGTACAAAAAGTTTAGTAAAAATAAAATATTTCGAAATTTTTTATAAAAAATACAAATGCTAAAATGGCTTAGATAAAATTTGACTCCCCTTCTGAAATACCAAGATGCTAAATTTCAAAAACTAAGCATCGGCACCAGAGGTCCCAAATTTCGAGCTAATTGTCAAGATTTTAATACTGCGTTTACCACGAAAACTAAATACCGTAGAAAGAAATGGAGTTTTATATGGATTACCGCCCTTATCTCGAAAATTGTATTAGATAAATGAAAAATAACAGCGATTAGGCCTAAAGAAGCCACAATAAGCCATAAAAAAAATATATTAAAATCACTTCCAAAGAAGATGTCTCCGGTGTCATCAACCGATTTCTTTGAACAACAGAGCAACAGAAGAAATTTTTTGTATCTTGAAAGAATTTTTTGTTTTTTTAAAGAAAATAAGGCAAATTATGTATCAAATAAAGTTTGAAAGCTTTTCACTAAAAATTATTTACAGTTTCAATTCACTGAAAATGTAATTAAAAATAAATGAAAAATCATTTAAAAACCAGTCTACTTATTTTTATTAAAATCAAAAGAAACTTTCATTTATATTTAAATGTTAAAAAATTAACTTAAAATATCCATAATTACTTAATGATTTTTCATTTATTTAAACTGTTTACAAACTAACCACTAATCCGAAAAAACAAATGATATTTTTTGTATTTATTTCTTTTAACTATCAACTAACTGCAAAATCCGTAAAAATTAATGATTATTCCTTTATATATTATTCCTTTATACTGTTAACAAATTTTACTACAAAATCCGTAAAAATAAATGATATGTTATAAAAGTGTAAAATTAATGACTGTATTTATTTTAACTAATAGGCAACTACATATAAAAAAATAAAAACTAATTTTTTTAACAAAACATTTTAAATGAAAATGTTAACTGTTTAATTTTTTATGAAAGAAAAGGGTTTTTGTGCTGTTAAACTTTTTACATTGGTGCGATTTCCACGGACTATGAAATGTATATTTAAACATATTATGTGCATATATTTACTTTAAATTTATAAATTAGGTTTAAAAATTCATTTCATGTTTATTCACTTTCAATGTAAATTTACATATTATGTGTGCACCAAGTTTCACATAATGTATGTATTGTTTTCATTTACATACACAGAGTAAATTTACACAATTTATAGTAGCAGTACAGTTTTTTACTCTAAGTTGGGAAATTTTAACGGAAATTAATTTAGGTGTTCATTTTCGACATTAGTTAATACCAGGCAGTTTTCTGATATTTTTGTCTACGCCTCTGCTTTTTTTTACCATATTCTTCTGTTACATCGTGTGATAATAAGATAATATTAGTTGTAATTAGCTAAAATGTCAGTATATAAACATTTATTATAATGAGCAATTAGATATTAATTCTAATGTAGGTACCCGTAAAGACCATTTTTTTTAAACCAGAGAATTAGTTATACTGATAATCGTTTCAGAATTTGTTTTTTAAATAACCTGATTTTAAATCCCGACGCTTCGTTATCGATGGTCTGAAATATCGAAAAATATTTAGAAGAAAATTTTATTCTTTTGTATAAGGATTTTCCTTTTTTAATAACATTTTTAAAACTTATGACTTCATAATTCTTCGAGCTTAAGATTGGTTTTTATAAAAAATGTTAAAAATTTTTGTCAAATAAAAAAGTTTAAAATCTTTGTCAATACTTTAAAATTGTTTATCAATTGGAATTTTAATTGTTAACTTAACAGTTAAAACCCAACATACCAAATGACTTGAGAAAAATATTATTATAAGCTTACAAACACAAGCCTTAAGCTTGAAAAAGACTTGAGAATATATTGAAAAAGGCCATCGTAACAATTGCAGAAAAATCAAAACGGAACCCTCGTGAAAATATTATGTGTGTATGATTACTATAAGCTTATTCTTGCAATTGTAGAATAAGCTTACAAAAATAATATATTATTAATAGTTGAAAAAGAGAAATCATAATTATTTTCTTTAATTTAATTTATTTTTTATTTTATTTTAAAAATAAATAATAATAACTCATTTTAAATATAAAAAATAATAATTAATTTTAAATATAAATAATAATAATTAATTTTAACCATAAATAAAAATAATTAAATTTAATATGCAATTGCACGTTCACTATATAAAATTTACAACTAAATGTACACGCAAAACACGTTTGACAAATTTAAAGAAAAAGTAATGGCACTTGTTGTATGCATTATAAGCGTAGAACAAAGACAACAAGACTAGAATGTATTGAAAAAATATTTCTATTTCAATCGTCATATTGCGTTGTTGTTGTATGTTGTTCATAAGCATACTTGAGAAAAAGTTATGTATAATAATCTTTTCTCTAGCATTGTTAAATACTGCTTGTGAATTCACATTTTATAAATATTATAATAAGCGAAATTAAGAAAAGCTTAAAACACACTATTAATATAAGCTTATTCTCAAGTTGTATTGCAGTTTGATTGCTATATGGTATATTGGGAAGTTTTAATTTAGATGATTAAAATACCAAGAAGGCACCGTAGCGATCCGGCATACGCAAAATATTTTTGCGGTCGTGTTAACATTCTTTCATGATTAATAGAGTTGCCAACCGGAATTTTTACAAATCACAGAGTTGTACAAAAATTGTTGTAATATGAATACAGAGTCATTTAAAAGACGTAAAATATTTTTAAATTAACTGACTGAAAGTTATACGTACATATATTTTTAAACGATTTAATATTTAAAATACAAAGAAATATATTTTAAACTTTTTTTTTTACATTTATTAAAAGAAAAATTTACATATAAATACGGATTTTCTATCACAGTTTTTTTTAATTTTTTTGTATTTAGTTGCCAGATAATTAAAAATCGTTTATTTTTACAGACTTTGTAATTAATTTTAATGACATTAAAAAGAGCAAAAAAACCAAATATTATTTTTTTTTTACCGATTTTGTAGTTCATTATTGTAGTAGATAGTTAAAAGATATGATTAAAGGAAATACAACTTTTTCAAATTTATGGTTAGTTTGTTAAATAAATAAAACATCAGTTATTATTTAAGGGTATTTTAAGTTAATTTAATTGATTATAGACCGGTTTCTTTTAGTGATTTTTCATTTATTTTAAATAACATTTACAGTTAATTTAAAGTACAAACTATTTTGAGGGTAGCAATCAGATTAAAAGTTAAAATAACTGTTAATTAAACAGATTAATCTACTTTTAGTACTTGATTTTTAGTACTTGATTATGCAGTTAATCCGACATTTACTAGATTAACTTTTCAGTGTTAATTTGCATTTAACATAACTACATCTGCAGTAGCAATTCTCATATCCAGCCGTTTGTCTACTAACTGTTTGAATATACCAAAGAAGATTTCAGCAGTAGTTTTAAATTTTTCTGATTTTCCCCTAAAATTAATCTTTGATTCCTTTAAGAACAAATCCAAACAAAATGTTACCTACTCTAATGAAATTACAAAACATAAATCACATGATAAAAATGTCACACTTTTTTTCCACTGCTTTCTTTACAGATCTTCAGTGCATTTTGTAATGTTTTTTTTCTATTTATATTATTTTTGTACCCACTTAAGAACAGCAGTGTACTTTTGCTGAAATAGTAGAAAATTTCGTTTTCTTACTTAACTTAAAATGCATCTTAATACACATATACACAGTAAATACACATACTGTCACATAATCTATTTATATTAAGTTGATACTTATTTGCACTTTTTGAAAAAGCTCTAATCTGTATTTTGAATGAAGATCTAAATTAAATGGAACTTTTTCCCGGAGAAGAGAAAAGTATTTTAGAAGTAAAAAATGAACAGTTATCGCTAAAGTGAAAGATTGGACATACGATACACAATGAAAAAAACTAATAAACTAAATAATAAAAATAGACCCCGTTTTCGAAATTTCTGAACGAACAGAAGAAAAATATTTCTTATATTGAAACATGATTTATTAAAAAACACATAATCTTTTGTATGAATAATTCTTTAGAAAAAATCTTTATACTACCCCAAAAATTTTATGTCCTCTCAAAAAACTTTGATAACCAAATACGTGGTTACACAAAGTGGGGCAATAAATAACACCCTATTGAAAAGTGCTGCCATTTTTGCAAGTAGCATCATTTGCCAGTTTGGTTTTGACAGTCGTGGAGTAGATTTGAGCGAATTTTATAGTGAATAACAATCAATCGCTTTTTTGGATTTGGATCACTATTTTGGAACTCAATGCCCAAATGTATGATTTCCCATCAAGCTTGAACATTAGCGACGAGCTCATTTTAATCTCAAAAGCTAAGTCAATTAACGAAATTCTCGGTTCTGGGGGAAACAAAATTCACAAATACATCACGAGGCACCATTACATCTTATCAAACTCACCACGTGGAGTACACTTACTCACCACGTGGAGTGCACCTTATTTTTTAAAGGATCCGACAGTTATGTTAGTACGGTAAACGGCTTACTGAATTATTATCGCCTAACTGAATTATTATCGGAACTTGACGATCTGTATTTGGCGGACATCTGGTTCCAACAGAACGAGGCCACTTGTCATTCTGCATGCGACACAACACGCAAAGAAAAAACATATTTGGGGCAATCATATTCGAAGAGCATCATATATTTTTGGGTTTATGCCAATCACAGTCGTACTACAATATGGTTATCATATTATGATAATAAAATAACCATATTTTTACCATCATATGGTCCCTACAGTTTTATTATGATTAAAAAATGACCATATTATTGTCCTAAATAAACATGTTATAATAAATTTATCATATTATTATCGCACGTAATCACAGTATGCTCGAAATATTATCATATTATAGTCCCTCATAACTATATTATGATTCCTGGATTATCATTATATGAACCATTATACAAGAAAATTTCTTAAAGAAAAAATTCTTAGAAACTATGAAAAAACTCTTTAAATTTAAGAATATTTCCTTTAGAATTTTTTTTCTTAAAAAAATTGATGATATGGACTTTTTAAAAAAAATTGTTAAGGAAAAAACCATAGATTCTAAGAACTTTTCTTTCAAGAAAACTTTGATTCTGTGGACTTTTTTTAAGAAAAATACTTAAAACTTTTTTTTTAAATTCTAATGATATTTTTAATAAAAAATCTTAGATATTTTTAAAATTTTTTTAGACAGTTTTTAGAAATTTTTCTTTAGAATCTAATAATATTTCTACTAGAAAAAGTCCTTAGAATCTAAGTATTTTCTTCAGAATCTATGAATGTTTCTTTCAAAGAAAGGCAATGAATTGATTAGTGTAAATAATATTATATGTATAAGGAATTTTCGAAAAATCCCTTTATAAAATCTTCTAAATGGGTCAATTGATGAAATGTTTTAATCACATGTGAAAGGTATTTTCTACCCATCTGATATTTGTCCAGATTTGGTAAACAATATATGACTGTTTTTTTTTTAAGATTTCGCAGTAAAAACAAACTGACTGATGTTAAAGTCATGTTTTATTTGATGTATAATTATTTATTGATTGTTGCCAGCATTTTATCGTTGCATAATTATCATATTTTTTTCATTGTCAGAGTTTTTGCTACCACAGTATGGTTACAGCCAAACATGATATAAAATAGAAGGTGACAATCATAAAATTGTAAAATATTTACTAAATAATGATGGTACCGACCATGTTGATGGTTAGAAAAACAATAACTTGGTTGTGACAACCATACCCTTTTGCAGCAAGCACAATATAGTAGCAGTGATCATATTCCAACCATGTTTTTTCTCTGCGTGAATGCGTTCTTTCGGTGTGATATTCCGATTTGACTGTCCTGAACCTCCTCCTCTAGGGATATTTGAAGTCGTTGGTTTACGCGAGTCGCATTCGAGGCAAAATTGATAAAAGATGTTTACAGTTATGCAAAATTTAATCAAAAGGACCTAAATTTGCACCAACGGATCAGCGGCTATCTACGGGACAGACATCATTTTCGACAATTCATTTAAATAAAATGTATATGCGCGATTAATCACAATTAGTTAAAAATCAAATGAGTTTTCCAATTAAACAAAAGTTATAGCGAAAGAAAATCAGATGATCTTTTGTGCCTCACCCACCAATGAAAGTAAAGATCTTTACTACTTAAAATTCCTTATTTTTCTGCAAAATTGTAAACATATTTTGGTAACTTCATATTTTTTTATAGTTTTCTAATGCAGCGGGTAAGCAGGTGCACAAATTTTGTGTAATTTTTGTGCAGTATAAAGTGTAAACCACCCTGTGGGACCAGTCCCGTGCTCGGTGAAAACAGGACTCCTGCGATGGTAACTACCCTGTGACTAGTGAAACTAGAGCCTATCCTGCGAAATGCCCTGTTAGCGGTGAAAAGAAGACCGGTCTTAAAAATTTCACACATTTAAATAGGTTAGATTCAGCACATATCGAGGGTTTACCAATGCAACCTCGTACCTCCAAAATTACTATTTTTCAGAAGAAATAAAAAAAACGTTTTATAATAAACATGTGACATTTTTGAACAATTTTTTTTGAAATTTAAAATTAATTACTTTTCAAAAAAAATTATTAAAAATGTCATTTTTGAAAATACGAATTTTAAACTTTAACGGTGCAGTTAAAACAAAGGTCCGTGGGGGTCATATTTGCCCAACGTTGGCTTATAATTTTACATTTTTTGCTCAATTAAACTTTAAGCGCTCTTCAGTTTTTTTTGGTTTCAATTTTTTTTTAATTTCTTCGCTTTTAAATTTCTTATTTTTTGAGTTTTTTATAATACGCGTATTTGGAATTTCATTTAATTAAAATTTTTAATTTGAATTAAATTTATTTTTAAAATTTGTACTTTTTTAATTAATTGAGTAAAAATCTATTTTTAGATTTTTTGTGTCCTATGGCTAGCCCATGAAAAAGTGACCGGTCCCTTTTATATAAAAGTATCGCTCCGAGTTCGTTTGCCACAGTGTTCTTTTAAAAATTATCTGGTCCGGTTAAAAATAAAAAAAAAAAATTAGGCATTGAAATATATGATAATTATGATATAACTTATTCTGCTTATTCTTTGGATATTACACTCAGAGATAAAACATGGTTGGAGAAATCATATTCGAAGAGTATCATATATTTTTTGGATTATGACTGTGGCAACCATACCCAGCAAAATAAGAGCTGAGGAAGAAGTAGTTAAACACTACATCTACTGAACACTAAGTTGTGAAAATTTCGGTGAATCATTAATGATTTTAACATTGGCGAATAACATCCATTTTATTTTGCTGGGTAGTCGTACTATAATATAGTTATCATATTATGATAGTATTATGAGAATAAATTTATCATAATATGGTCCCTACAGTTATATTATGATTCAAAACTATGAAAAAGTTCCTTAAATTTAAAAATAGTTCGTTAGGAAATGTTTATCCTAAAGAAAACTTTTTCAAGAAAAATTCATTGATTTCATACTTTTTTTGGAGGAAAATACTTCAAAAATTTTTTTTAATTCTAAGAAACTTTTTAATATAAAAACATAGATTCTATGAACTTTTTCCAATTGAAAAATTCTTAGATTCTCAGAATTTTTCTTTTAGAAACTGTCCTTAGAGTCTTAGAATATTTCTACTAGAAAAAGTTCTTATAATCTAAGTTTGTTTCATGATGAAAAGTCCTCTGAATCTTATAAATTTTTAGAATCTAAGTTTTTTTAAGAATACGAGGCCGGATCAATGAGTCCGTGAACTTTCCTCGTAGTTATATGAAACGCAACACTGCTCCCACCTGTTAATAGACTACTTTCAAATTTTGAGCAAGTTCCGTCATTTACTTTGCCTTTAACAGCTGTTCAAAACATACATGAATTTTTTTAAAATGGAAAAAAGTGAATTTCGAGTGCTCACTAAACATTATTTTTTTGCGAAAAAACCGTCAACCAATGATAAATGATAAATACTATGGGGACTCTGCACCATCGATTTCAATAGTAAAAAAGGGGTTTACTGACTTTCGTTGTGGTCGCACAAGTACAAATGGCGCTGAACGTTCTGGACGCCCAATTGAGGTCAATACACCCGCGTTTGCTCTCAGTTGACCGTAATGCACGGGTGCACACTGGTATCAATGGCAAAATTCCATAAATTGGGCTACGAATTGGTACCTCATCTGCCATATTCTCGGGATTTAGCCCCCAGTGACAATTTCCTATTTCCAAACCTAAAGAAATGGCTCGGTGGAAAGAGATTTAGCTCCAACGATGAAATTATTGATCAAACAAATGCCTATTTTATCGACCTCGAAAAATACTATTTTTTGGAAGGGATTCAAAAATTGGAGAAACGTTGGACTAAGTCTAATGAGCTAAAAGGAGATTATGTTGAAAAATAATTTTTTTTTTGCAAAAAAACTGTGCTTCATTCAAAAAGTAACGGACTTTTTGATCCGCCCTCTTATATGAATTTTTAGCTAAGAAACACTGCACGTAAAGGAAAAGTTCATGAATCTAAAAATATTTCTATCTGATAAATTTCCAAGAAACCTTTTCGTACAAAAGAACTCTGGGGTTCTACATGCTTTTTCTTAAAGAAAATTATTTTATTAATATTTTGAGTTATTTTACAAGAAATTTATAAATAAACATATTAAGAAAATATTATATTTTTATTAAAAAAAATTAAAAAATATAAAATCTTGATATAAAGTCTTTTTGAACATAAATTTTTTCAACAATGAATTGATTAGTGTAAATTATAATATTATATGTAGAAGGCATTTTCAAAAATAAAACCATCCAGGTAAATTTCAAAGCCATGATTTATTTAATTTATAAATATTTATTAATTGTTGTCAGCATTTTATATTTCCATAATTATCGCATTTTTTTCATAGTCAAAATTTTCGTTACTAAAGTATGGTAACAGCCAATCATGTTATAAAATAAAATGTTGCAATTATGATATAATAAAATATTTACTATATTAATGATGGTAGCAATCATATTGATGGTTAGAATCTATTAATATACCAATAACTTGATTGTGACCACCATACCCTTACAGAAAGATTAATATAGTAGCAGTGATCATGTTGCAACCATGTATTTTTTCTGCGTTTAGTAATGAGCACCCATTACTGAGATTTTGCTTGGTATAAACTCTCCCTATAGCTAACTTGAATCTAGAAAATAAGTCATTACATACTGACTAACTTTAAGCTAAATAAGTGTTACCATATTGAACATACCATACATTAGTTTAACCGCCATCAACACTTTTCAAGTGACTGTAAATATTCACTAGTGTAATTTTGTTGCATCTTCAAAAAGATGTTCAACGCAAGGAAAAAAAAGAAAATAGAAATTATAGTCGTATAAAAAACTAAAATCTCATGATTTTCCTTGTAGTGTGTTGAAGTGCATTTTTATGAGCATCGCAGAAGTGCGGTTACATTTTGGTTTCTTTTTAACATTTTATTTTTTTAAATAAATATTTCTTAGTGTTTTTTTCTTCTTTATTTTAAGAATTTACACATTGGGTGAATTGTTCACTTTTTTAAATACATTTTCTTGCAACAGTGGCTAAGAAGTTTAAGATAACTGAAAGTGAAACAAAAGTTTGATACGATAAAATGTGTATAAACGAAAAAGGCTATTAGAGTGTTACTTTAAAAAGTATTTCAAATTATTCTACTATTTGCCGATTTTATAAAAAAGTTGTATGCAAAAATTGCTCATTTATTTTGTCTAAAAGTGTCATTGATTACTAAAGTATAGTTGAACAATTTCTATGCAAGTCATTCTGAGAATTTATTTAGTCATCACCCAAAGTTTTGCATATTAAGTAGCAATGTTCCTATATCCTTTGTATCTTTACAAATTGTATTCTTAAAGTTTTCATTTTAATTTGTATTTTTGTGACACTATTAATAATATCTGTTCTTAACAGTTTGCAAGTAATTTTATACCACTGTTTTCAGTAACTTGTAACTATCTGGTATTTGAAGAGGTTTATTTATTTCTTTTTTTTTTTTTCATCGTCATCTTCTTCTTCTTCTTTGTACTTTCCTTTTTAGCTGAAAGTGACACTATAAAGTGCATGTTCACTTATAAGTTACAAGGGAGTAGTTTGTTTTTATGTCAGGAAAGGCGTAGTACAATGAATTTGTTTTAACAGAAGGTGGGTTTTCGGTAAAAATAAATAACGTATTTTTTTTCTTCCGTTTTTTTTTTTTTTTTTTGTTGAATTGATATAAAGTGGTTGTTGAAGTAAGTGGTTAAATGAGAAAAAATATATTTAAGATTAATAATATTAAAAGCAATTGGTAATGAATAGAAATATGTTAAATGTCATAAAACTACAAGTATACAGAGATTTTGTTGCCTTTCCCAGCAAAAGCTTTTAAATGGAGACTAATTGCTCTCAAAAAAATTAGTTAGTATTGTCGAAAAACTAGAAAAACGTCTTGTATATCAAGTATACGTATCTGTCTTCAAAATTATTTTGCTAAAATTGTGTTTCCAGTTAAAATTTGAGTAACAAACTGGTGCACTCAGAACAAAAGTTAATGGAAATATTTCTAAACAGTTTTCAATCCCACTTTACTATTTCCGTACTGATTTTTAGTAAAATAATTATTTAGTATTTTTTATTTTTTGCTATTTACATTTTTCAAATTACAGAACTTTTACAGAAACTTTTGTTGCTCATTTTAGAAATCACTTTACAAAATTTTCAAAAACCAATTTGCTAAAATTAGCAAAAAAATGTTCTAATTTTTAAAGTGGATATTAAATGATATATTATTTCTAATAATTAAAACTTATACAAGGTGGCGCAAAAGTAATCCTCCTATCAGAAAATGCTATAAATTTTGTGCTTGGCCCCTAATGTCAGTTCTGTTTTGACATTTGTGTAGTAAACACATGCGAAATACACGTTAATAAACAATGTTACGGAAGGTTATCTTTGCGCCACCCTGTACATACAAATTTCAATTACCTTAAAATGTTACATAGTTTGAAAATAAGGAATGGGAAGTAAAGAACCGATTCAAGTCCAAAAATAGGACATCCACTTAAAATAGCATTAAAATATATTTTTTAAAAATCAGCCCCTAAAAAAATTTAAGTTTGACGTTAAAATACAAAATATTTACTAAAAAAATATTTCAAAACAAAAATTAGCAAATTAAAAAAAAAATTATAAATTGATCTTAATAATTTTTTTTTTTATAAATTAAAATTTTGCTGTATTTTACAATTAATTGAGTTTAGTTCACTAATGTTTATCAAAATTTTTATAAACTCGAGATATTTTGTTTTAATAACATTTGCACATAACTTTATCAATCTTTAGTAGCGGTTATTAAATTTCACTAAAAATAGAAAATACATGAACTAAAAACTAATCCAAAATTTTCTTTAAAATAGTTTAAAAATTTTCCTCAATTTAAGTAAAATTTTATTAGCACTTAGAAAAATTTTTGTTAAAATAAGTAAAAATTGCTATGTTAGGGTAAAAACGATATAGTTTATATACTCAGATATAGTTCATATCATTGCTAAGTAATATTTCTTGATTTAAGGAAAAAACAATTATATTAAATTAAAATTGATAAATTTTTAAGAAAAATATCTTAATAATAAAACTGAGTTAATTTAAAAAAATATATATATAGAACATAATTTTTCCCATTTAGTTCAAAAAATGTGTTTTACTTATAATAAGAAAGTACTTGAACTTAATGTATGTTCATTTTTTTCCGGGAAAATTTTCATGCAACTTAGTTCAGATTAATTTTAAAAATTTTAATAAAATATTCTTTTTTTCAAGTAAAAGTTTTTTCATTTTTGAAAAATAATAACCTTTGGTATAGGATTTTGATTTGTTCGAAAACGTTGAACTTATTTTCAATATTTAAAAAAAAAAAACAATAAATTAAAAACAAACTAGTTAATTTTCCTAATTTTAAAAAAAATATTATTAAAGAAAATAAGCTAAAATAACTACTAAAAAAATATCCTGCATGATTGTTATTTTTTCTTCGAGATCGTAAGTGAGCGTGAGTCAAAAATCGTCTCATATATTGAACTGAAAGTAGTTTTATATTTTAAAATTTTGTTAGCAAAAGGTAAAAATTTCGAATTTGCGCTTTTATGTAATAATTTTTTTTGCTGACTGCAATACAAAATATAGCAAGCATATTAATCATTTTATTTATTGAAGGCACTAAAACTATATTTTTTTTCACTCAATAATAAAAAAAAGTTAAAATTTGTATTTTTCAATTAAAGTTTAAGCTCAAAATGTCATAAAATAAACTTTTTCCATTTTCCAATAAGAACAAGAAATATATATTTTGTATTTTTGCAACAATTTTCTTAAATTATTAAATTTAAGAAGACAAAGGACCCCCAGTGTTCCTTAGTCATAGATGGCGTGTGTCACTAAGGATGTCCCTTTTTGTAGTTTTCTCAAGGATAACCATTAATTAACAACGAAAAGGATCTGACCTTGTCACAATTTATTACTTTTCTGGATATCCTGTGGAATATTTTTTTAATATGTTTACCTTTTTGCTAATGAAATTTAATTTATATTTAAGTGAAGTTTTTATATTATAGTTGATCTTTTTAATACTTATATGTACGAAAATTTATTTTTAGTCTGGTTTGAGATCATAGAAATTCTTTTTTTTTTGAAAAAAGTTATTAGACACAAGCTGAATGGACAAAAATGTGTAGCAAAAAGCTTGTTAAAACAGTTTCGTCACAAAGCGGAATTCCTCCGAAAGTGGGAAAATACTTATGGTTAAATATATTACCTTTACCATAGAAACAGTTTCAAAATTATTGTAAAATTTTTAGAAAATTTAAGGATAATTTTCACTTAAAACAAGTGCCATTACTTAAAATATTTTCTTATTTTTAGGGAGTTAAGTCCTAGTTTTTAGTAAAAAAAATTATCTAGTGAATTTAAATAATATAAAATTTTCCTTAAAACCAAGGAAACATTTCCTAACTAACAGTAAAATTTAATATGATAAATGAGCTAAGTAGGAGGAAAATTTACTGTTTTCCTATTTCTAATAATTATAAATTTTTACCAAATGTTAATTGAAATTTGTTTTTAAATTTCAAGGAAATTTTTTTTTAAGTTTTCTTAAAAAGTGTTTGGCGCCGTTTTTATTTAAATTTTTCCTCCAAAATTGTAGTTATTTTTTTGTTGGGTGTTCCTGCTATTTCCATTTCCCAAATAATTAGTAAAATTTGTTGCTGAATTTAGCAGATCTTTTTTAAATTGTAGTTTACAGCAATTTACTAAAATTTAGTAGCGCTTAATAATTTTTTATATTAATTTTAATATATTAATAATATTTGGTACATTTTTTTTTGCTGATTTTAGCAAACCAATTTTAGATTCCACTTTACAAAAGGTTTACTAAAATTTAGTAGCGGCTAGTAATTTTTTCTACTAATTTTATTGTACTACACGTAAGCAGACATGTGTTGCTAAGATTGGCAACAAAAACCGCTGGGCTCAAATTAGCAAGTTTTTCCCGTAATAACAGCAAAATTTTCATACAGACCTTTTTTGTAATTTTTCACATATGTGGAGGAACTAAACATTGTAGTTATAGTCTGGTACATGACTTAGAACTGTATAAAATATTACTTAAGCCAGAATAAAACTTTTTTGTTTTATGTAAATATAATTTTTTTGTCTTCATATGTTAGTAACGTCATTGTGCTTGTTAGGAAACAAACTTAACCACGTGTTTGATTGCTAAGAGAATAGAGCAAAATATACATTTAAAAAAAATCAAAAAACTTTGGGTTATGTATCAGCCTAGCTAAGAATGGTTAATTTGCTTAGTTATTGCTAATATACGGGGGTTGAAAATAATAATAAATTCTATTCCACAAAGCCTTTTGGATGCTATGTGAATTTTGTCCTTGTAAGCAAATATTACTAAATTAAATCAAAGATTTTCGGTTCTTTAATCTTTAAAAAGAAATTCAGCAAATCTTAACTTTTAAATTTATTTTTATTAATCCTTGATATTGTTTCCTATTGTGTCAGATATTACTTCCCCTTCTATAAGTTTATGAATTTAAAATTTTCTTATCACTTGTTATAGCTGTTGTTGTGCTCCATTCACAAAACAACACTCTGCATGACATTTAATTTATTTTCTTTTTGTTTAAAGAAACTTGAATGACTTTGGATAAAATATGAATTTTACATATAACACATATCCCTTTCCTGGCACACACACACACACACATATAAATATTATTTTAAGTTAAGTATGAACATTTCTTTTTATAATATTTTTTTTTTTATCTTTTCCAATTCGTTAGACAAATTTTTTTCATGTTAAGCAATGTATTTAAGTCTAAAAAAAAAAATTTACTTAAATTTTACACGCAACTAAATAAATTGTATATATAAATGTATATCTTTTTATATCCTTCGTTTATTATCACATAGATGATTTTTATACAGCTCCACATACAGTCATGTGCGAAAAAATAGGGACACTTGCATGCAACAAATTTAAAGTAAAACTAAAAATATTATTATGAGCGCCCCAGTAGGCTAGTTGGTAGCGTGCTCTCTTATCAGTGCGGGGGTCATGGGTTCAATTCCCACCAGAGGCTCTGGACTGTTTTCGCTACAACGAGCCGATAGCCTTTGTTGCTAGTGCTTAGGGTATTGGAATATAATTTTTAATTATATCACTAATATAAATAAAATAAATAAAAAATAAAAATATTAAATTTTGTTTTTTAGGGTTTTTCAATTCACATTATTGCTTGCAAGTGTCCCTATTTTTTCGCACATGACTGTATACTTAAGTAATAAATGGTACAATTTCTTCGTCTTTCAGGGGTGTTATCATGATAAATTTCTTGTTGCTTTATTATACATTTATATATTTTGTTGGTTTATTATTTCCGCTAGCTTTGAATTTCACCTGTGTGTTAAGTCACCCACATACACACACATACATACAATCACTCATTCATACATATTTGGGAATACTAACACATTCTAACATACAATTGAAATCTTATAATGCTTGTACACATTTACTTATATTGCCATAGGTTTTGGCCTTTGTATCCCTTCTGACTCTATTTTGTATGCTGTAGCTGATATTCATTCCTTTTAGCATTTCTTTTAAAGGCCTAAAGGCTTGTAGTGTAAAAATTACACTACATAACTACCTTTTATGCTTTTCCTTTGTTAAAAGGGCCTTTCAAAAGTAGTAAAATTTCGTTTATGTATTTTTTTTTTTGGTGTCGCATTATTTTTCAAAAGATAAGTCTTTGTAAGTGGAAAATATTTTCTTACTGTTTTTTTTTTAGGAATATTGCATGTTTCACCTTTGTATGTATTATGTAAGGACAGCTTATTTAATCTTAAAAGGATTATTTATATTTTTTTCTATTTCAAATCTCTTGACTTTTGTCTAACATTTTTTTTTATTTAATTTTTATCTGTATTGTACAATACACCTTAACATACGATGATGGAATTCTAATCAGTAGTAAGAAATGTAAAATGAAAACCGTTTAATTTTGACAGCAGCGTGGGTTGGAATATTGTAGAGACATTTTGTTTAAACATTTTTAGTTTAAATGTTATATTGATTGAAAAACTTAAAACTTAACAATTTACATCATTCGATCCACTCTAAAAACACTAGTTTACTGGTGTTTCATATTAATAAAATAAGAAAAATGGGTTTAGTACACTGAAAAAAAAATCATAAGTAATATTATCGCAACATTTTCTGCATGCTACTAAATATTTCGTAAAATACACGAAATCTGCGATTTTTTTTCTAATTTTAAACTGTATTAAATTCAATTATGAAGGTAATTCTTAGTAGAAAGAATATTTATAAAAAATACTTAATAAGATTATTTCATAAATTTGATTTTTCTACAAAATGGGGCATCCCAGGAAAGAGATTCGATCGATTTAGTGCATTCAAAAAAAAACATGTACTAAAATGTAATCAAAAATTTCCTTCAAAATAGCTTAAATTGAGGACAATTTATAGTCCTCAATTTAAGTAAAATTTTATTAAAACTTGGAAAAATTTTCTTAAAAAGAATATAAATTCCTAAGTTTGAGGAAAAACGAAATAGTTTATATATTCAGAAATAGTTTATATTTTTCCTAAGCAATATTTCTTGATTTTAGGAAAAAAACAAGCCAATTAAATAAAAATTTATTAATTTTAAGAAAAACATCTTAGTTTTAAGAAATCTGCATACTCAAAAGTAATAAAATAAAGTTTAGTTCAAAAAAAAAAAAAAATTTTGGACATAATTTACTCCCATTTAGTTCAAAAAATGTGTCTAACTTAAATCGAGAAAGTACTTGAACTTAATGTGTGTTCATTTTTTGTGCGCGAGTTGTAAAATTAATCTAATTTTAGAAAGCCATTTCCAAATTCAGTTTTTTAGTTCACCACTTTCTAATTTTGAAGAATTGTTTTCTAAAAATTAGTTCAGATAATTTAAAACAAAAAGTAATAAATTTTTTCCTATGTAATAATAAAAATTTACTTGATTTTAGAAAGTGATGAACTATTTCTAAGGAAAATTTTCATGCAACTTAGTTCAGATAAATTTTAAAAATTTTAATAAAATATTATTTTTTTTTTCAAGTAAAAGTTTTCTAATTTTTAAAAAATAATAAAATTTGGTGTAGGATTTTTTTTTTTGTTGGAAAACGTTTAAATTATTTTTAATATTCTATTCCAAAAAAAACAATCAATTAAAAACAAACCAGTTAGTTTTCCTAATTCTCAAGAAAAAATATTATTAAATAATTGTAATTTTTGGTTCTTGATCGTGCGTAAGCGTGAGACAAAAATCTCTCATGTGCCCATTTCTAATCTTAGCAGTGTTAAATATTAAACTTAAAGTAGCTTAAAATATATTTTAAAAATTTGTTAGCAAAGGGTAAAAATTTCGAATTTGCGCTTTTATGAAATAAATTTGTTTGTTGACTACAATACAAAATATCTCAGGCACATTTTATACATTACGGCATAATGGCTTTCCTATAATAGACATAGCGCTTACTAAACTTTATATTTATCGAACGATTTTTTTCGCTTAATAATAAAAAAGTTTAAATTTGTATATGTCAAATAAAGTTTAAGCTAAAAATCCCATAAAATTAATTTATGACATTTTTCCATTTTCCAATAATAACAAGAAATCTAACTGTGATATTTTGTATTTTTGCAACAATTTCCTTAAATTAGTTGATTTAAGAAGACAAAGGACCCCCAGTGTTCCTTAACCAGAGATGCCGTGTGTCACGTAGGGCGTCCGTTTTTGTAGTTTCCTCAAGCAGAACCGAACGAAAAGGATCTGACTTTGTCACAATTTATTACGTTTCAGGATAGCCTGCAGTACAATTTTTTTAATTTATTTACCTTTTTGCTAATGAAATTTAATTTATATTTTAAATACATGAATTTAGTATAATTAAATTTAATTTTAAGACAAAAATGTATAGCAAAAAGCTTGTCAAGAGCAGTGTCCTTACAAAGCGAAAGTCCTCCGAAACTGGACATATACTTACTCAATGAGTGTAAATAACTTTAAAATATATGGTAAAATATTTTACCTTTACTATAGAAGGAGGTTAAGAATGATTTTGACTTAAAAGAAGTTAAGTCCTAGTTTTTAGTCAAAAAAAAAAAAAAATTATCTAATGAACTTAAATAAAATAAAATTTTCCTTAAAACCAAGTAAACATTTCCTAACTAACAGTACAATTTTAGATGATATATGAACTAATTAGGAGGAAATTTTACTGTTTTCTAATAAAAATTTACTTCTTAGTAGTAAAATTTTTCTATAATTTAGAAATTTTTACCATATGCTGTGGTATAACGTGGGTATATCAATTTTAACAGTATCGTGCGTTATCCGATTAATAACAACGGCCAAAATTTTGTTCGAAGGGACTTAAACCCATATCAATTGTCACAATTTTTTTCATCACGTACATCCATTTTAAATAACTCTCACTTGCACACTTTCTGAATCTTCTCTACCATAAACGTGATTATGAAATTTTTCAAATAAAATTATTTATATTCCAACACCCAGATAACAGATTCCTGCTGACAACCAAATTTATTGCCAATCGAATGGTTCAGTTGAAGGAACCGAATATTTTGGTTGAGACTACCGAACATGAATAATTCATGTCTCAATTCGTTTTCAGTTGCCAAACCCGGAAAATTCGATTACCACAACCGAAACATTCAATTGGCTACAAATGCAGTTGCCAGCACGAATGTGTTTTCTCTGTGAATGGGAGCAACTTTTTCTAGATTTGTGCTCCAGTCATATCTGTACAAATCAATAAAATTTTAATAAATGATGTCAATTCCTTGTTGCAGATTTTGTGTGGATATTTTGTTTAAACAATTGGCGATCATGGAGCTATACGTATGGGAAATCGAACCGTTTCAAAAATTCTGCCAAAATGCTAAGTTCATAAGTCCTGTTTAAGCATACATATAAGTATATAATGGGACTCTCTAAAAAAAACCATAAAGAAGGTTTACTTTAGTATTTTTCTAAAATCTTCATGATAACTATATTTTTTATTTTCACTACCGCTGGAACCACATGTCGTCTACGTCCATATCGTTCATTTTGGGCCATAGAATATCGGTTATTATCGTTTTGTAGCGCTCGCCGTTGACAATGTTGGCCTCACTAACGTCCGCGCAAAATCTGCACCAAACAGTAACTTTTTGTGGATGCATTGGCACCTGGTGAGCTTCGTGTGGGTTGGTGCCGTGCAATATACGGCAATTTTGCTTGCTAACATAGCCATTCATCCAAAAATGCGCCTTGACACTAAGGATGATTTTCATTTCTTTTAATTTTTCTTTTTTCATTTTTTTTTCATTTGTACGTGTTCAATGTTGTTACTTGTCATGGTGCTTTGTCATCAGTAACTTAATAATAAACAACAGATTAGAAAGACGCCAGCAAAACAACATGGTGGTGTCTTATGCTGCATATAATTTTTTGTTTTCTAATTTGCTGCATATCCATACTTTTTTGTGCGCCTAAAAGCAGCTCAATCTTTTGTTTTGATCTGCATACGTTGTAATGATAATGCCGCAAAACAATCCTGAAGCATATATCTCTATATGCAAATTTGCATTTGACATAAAATGCAGCAAAAAACTAGTGAAGTTTTTTCATTTTTGTTTGCAAAATTTGCTGTATATGCCAAACAGTGGCTTATGCAGCAAATCAGTGTTTAAATTACGGTTGTAGATCCAGATCTATGATGCAAGCTGATATGATGCAAGATATCGAGAAACGGGCTTGGAAATGAGAAAGAGGATATTTACAATATACATAATGCATTTCTAACTCATTTTTTTTTTCAAAAATGGTCAGTGGGCTAAACCAATAATTAGCTATCGCTGGAATGTTCCTTCTCCGTTAAGAGGGAATCCTCAGAAATTCCTACTGGGAGGGGCAAAAGTTTCATCTTGACAGCCATCCTAAACCCTTTTGGTTAGAAATTTTAAATGTACTAATGTGTGTATTAATTTAGAGCTAAGGAGTTCTTTTATGAATTTTGGCCACAAACGTGGTAAAAATGGTTCTTCAAAAGGGAAAGTCTTCTCCTTAACAGCCTTCCCAAAATTACGAAAATTGGGGCTTAAAAGCGCGAATGTGTATAAAGTGTGGGCTAATTTACTGATGATGTTCTTTTATATCTTTTTTGTTTTTTTGTTAGGATCATCGTAATATTGGAGGTTAAACAAATTCTCCCCTTAACGGGCTGCCCAAACCCTTGGGATATGTGTCTTGGGTTATGTGTTAATTTACTGAAGATATGCTCATTTTAATTTCCAATAAGAATATTGTGTTAAAAGACAATAAGTGTCCCCTTAATCAAACCTGTAAAAAATCTTATTTGAAGAGGAAAGACCTCGTAAAATCATTAAAGAAATTAAATTTTCTTTTATATTCCTTTACTTAAAACTAGTGGTGACAAATTATCTGAACTTTATGCTAGTTTATACCTAAATATTTTAGTATAAAATGTAACCTTAATTACTGTCTCGGATTTGGACATTAAATTTTCAATAGGATGAAATAATTACACATATTATTGCAATCGAAAATTGTGTTTTTGTAAATTTTTTGAAAAATATAAATATTTTTATATTACCAAAATAATTAACTGTAAAAATAGTAGTTCAACCAATTTTCTCAAATGTTTTAGTTATTTTTATATTTTCAGTTATTTTTACTACATTTATTAGTAATTTTCATATCTGCAGTTTTTTAAAAGTATATACCATTGTTATAATTTTAACGACATACTTTGTTTTAACTGTCATTTTCAGTAAATTCTAACGACCAACTTATTTGCGTGTACCTATCGCCAAGACATGAGTACATTCCTAAGAATTTAAGTTTTAAGAGACGGCTCTCTGGAGGTAATAATAATTTCCACGTTTCAAAAATTGCTAAACTTGAAAAAAAAACATGGTGAAGCCATGCAATTAATTTCATTTTAATTTATACACTCAAAAAACGTTTTCGATAGAATCCAATATGTACAGTTTAGGGGACGACAAAGGTATTAATCTTTAAAATAATTAAAAATTTTGAAATTTTTAACTGTTAATAAATAACAAACAAATGCTGTAAAATGTCGTAAGAATAACTCAAAAAATTGTGTAATACAAATTTTTAACAACTGTAAAAATTGGCAAAACCCATTGGTCTTTACAGTTGTATTTTTCGTTACTACGCAAATTTATTTTTGTTAAAAATATAAAAAACACAATCTTTTTTCCTTTACAAACAAATTCATAATTACTTATCATACTTAGAATTTTAAGTCAAAATTCCAAATTCAAATATTTTTTTTTGTTTTTCAAATAACTATCAAAAAGAAATTACTGCAAAACCTGTTCTTTAAGATGTTCATTAAAATATTAGCAATAACTGTTTTAAACAACTGTTACGGAATACAGTAATTTTGTTAGATGATTTTCTAAATAACTGTGATAATACAGTTGGTTGAAAAGTTCCTGTGCTCACCAAGAGATGGCACTGCTAGCTCCAAACTTTTTTTTCTCAAGTTGGTATAACTGTCCTAAGAACACATGCAAAGTTGCAAGTCATTCTGTCAATTCTTTCTTTGTTTACAAGGCATTTAAAGTTAATGTGTCATTGATTTTTTTAATACGGAAAAAAATGAATATCGTGCAGTCATTAGATTCTTTGTTTTGAAGGGTTTAAAAGCAAAGGAAATTTATGAAGAATTATTAGAAGTGTATAAGGAGTCCTCACCTTTAAAACGCACCATTGAATTTTGGGCTGGTGAATTTAAACGTGGTCGTACCAGCCTTAAAGACGATCCACGCGAAGGACGACCAAAAACTGCAACCACAGCAGAAATCATTGAGCAGGTACATAATATGGTTAGTGAAGATCCAAGTTTGACTAAGCGTGAAATTGCTAATGCCATAGGCATCTCAGAAGAACGAGTACTCCATATTTTACATAAAGAATTACGTATGAAAAAACTGTTTGGAAAATTAGTGCCGCACACATTAACAATTCAACAAAAACTGGATCGAAAACAAATTTCTCAGCGTAATTTGGAGCGTTTTAAGCCGAATAAAACCGACTTCTTGCGTCGTTTCATAATTATGGAGGAGACTTGGATCTACCACCATGATCCTAAATTAAAACAAGAACGTTTACAGTGGACAGAAGCTGGTTGTTCAGCTCCAAAGCAGGTGAAGTCACAACGATCAGCAAAGAAGGTTATGGCATTAGTTTTTTGGGATGCAAAAGGAATTTTGTTGATTGATTATATTCAGAAAGGTAAAACAATCAACTCTGAATATTATTGCAGCTTTTTGGATCAGCTGAATGAAAAAATTCGTGAGAAAAGACCTGGTTTAAAGAAGAAAAAAATCATTGTTCATCAAGACAATGCACCTGCTCACAAAAGTGTTTTGACGATGGCTAAATTCAAAGAATTAAAGTACGAATTGCTTGAACATCCACCGTATTCACCAGATTTGGCTCCCAGTGACTACTATCTCTTCAGAAAACTCAAACAATTCCTTCGTGGAAAGCATTTTTCGTCGAATGAAGAGGCCATAGCAGCCGTAGACGGTTATTTTGCAGAGCTTCCGGAAAACCATTATAAGGATGGGATAAAATTATTGGAAGATCATTGGAACAAGTGTATTGAGCTTCTAGGAGATTATATTGAATAAAAAAATATATTTCGTAACAAAAACAGTATTCTTTCATTTCGAGCGCAGGAACTTTTCAACCAACCTGTAGGTATTTTGTATTTTTTCTTAGAAAAAGCAACAGCAATTACAGATAAAATTAAAAGGAATAAATGAATTTTATGCTGTTTGATAAAACGCATAAATTTCATATAATTAGCAAAAGCACTATCAGAAAAATTTGGGAGTTACTCGGTGATAGTTACCTGTGTAGGAATCAATATTTGTAATTTATTTAATATTTTGTAGACCAGTGTAATCATAGCAAAAATTCTGATTCTCTTTTGATAACTAATGATAAATTTCTATACCTTTTTTTTTAATTTTCCTGTATAATATACGAATAAAATGGTTCATTTAAATATAACACTTTAAATTGTTTTTTTTTATCAATTCCCTTTTTTTTTGGAAATAATCCATTCTTTAATTTTTCCATTTATTATCAAAACTTTTTTATGTTGTCACTTGTTTGTTTGACAATAAATGTCCTTGTATCTTATAATCTACATTAGTTTTCACATGTGTGTGAGTGTTTGTAAGTGTGTCTTTTAGTGTTGACAAAGGAATTCTTGTTTTTTTTTTTTGTTCATTCTTTTATTCTTTTGATACATATACTAAACTAAAATATCCTTCTAGTCTTTCGTTCTTTTGTAGTGTGTGAGTTTTTGTTTCTCCTTCTCTCTCTTTCTCCCTATTTCTCTCTTAAAGTATAGAACAAGTGTGCTTTTAAATTGACAATTAGTTAATTACTTGATGTGTATGTAATTTTCTTCATCATGATATACACTAGAGAAAATGAGTGCTACTCTGAATGCTGGTTTTAAAATTAAAAAGAAAAAAAAAACACAGCAAAAGAAACATTTTGTTTGACGGCAAATACACGATAAAAGGAAAAACAAACATGTCATTATGTGTCCTTTTGTATGTACACAATATAATAGATTATATATAAATTCATACTAATGATGGAAAAATAAAAAAAAAGAGTTTAAATGAACAAATTCTACAAACAAAATAAATTGAAATAAACACTCAACTTACCACATCAATTATCTGCATTAATGTTAGACCAAAACTTAATTGCAGTGGATCGGATTCATTAACAACGGGTCTCTCTAAACTGTTGTAATTATCTAGAAGAGCATGTAATAAACGTTTTTCGTGAGGTCCTGCTGTTGAAACTGAAAAGAGAGATAATAATATGGATAAAATTAGAATTTTATTGAGATATATATACATAAAAAAATTTTGAATTGATATGAATATAAATAACAATTTTATGTTTTTAACACAAGTCTGAAGTCAAAAATGTGTCATTAAATTTTCATCCATCTAAGTTCTTGCTTTAATTATTCGCTTGATAAATTATACGCTACACCAAGTTTTCATAATACACCGAAAATTGGAGTTTTAGTATTGTTGTAAGGGTCACCTCAAAAATCGAGGTTGACTACATTAATTTCTTTCGCTTAGTATTTCAATTCACTAGTTCCCCATTTGAATTCAGGCTAATGTCCATTGGAATGAATATATTTTTGAAATGTATGAATAATTAACAGTGTATGTTTTTATTTAATGGAGGAATAAACAAGCAGAAGTGTTTCACGACATCTGATCTCTTATACCTATATCCGATCGATAATGACATACAACTCCTATTTGTGGGCAGCAGCTTCAATGTCTATTTTGAAGATTATGCGCCATGTACAAAGAAGGGCACCCACACTTATAAAAAGCAGTTGAATATAGATTTTGTCACACTGTTCTACGAATATACCACGGAGAGCCGAAATGTATCGCCCTGTCGAAAGGTGCTATGTATAACTTTTGATGGAAAATATCATTTTTGTTTAAATATTTGTGAAGTAATCAGATACAGAATACACGTTAACAAGCCATGGAACCTTATACTCCTCAAGAAGGCAGAATACTCGACTTGTTTTGTTTTGATTTTCTGTCCATATTTATCATGAGCGACGAGGACCATTTTCAGCTGGCTGGTCAAAGACCTCGTATAGAACAATTTGGTCCCTTGCACTACCAGATAAGAAACGATAACCCGCCGCATAAAAAATCAGTCAGATGTGATGACACCCAGAGTGGCCCACTCTCTCCTAGCAAATACCAGGATCCTTAGAATTCCAAATCTGTAGATTTATTTCCGATAGCGATATATATATACTCTCAAGAAAATTGCCCTTCTCTTTGTTTGTTTACATGGTGCGAAATCTATGTCATGGATAATACGGTTACCGTAACTGCCCTGCGGGAAAAGGACCTATCCTAGGACACGTCAAATGACCGGTTCATTTTGATAGGGACCGGTCACGGGACCGATCACTTTAACATTGGCTTGTCCTAGGAGGGGGTCAATTGCCCTCAGTGACATGTTACAGGACTGGTCTTAAAGGACAAATCGTGACTTTTAAACCGATCACGTGATAGGTACTTTAGAAACCGGTGCTCTTTTCAACTATCTCGTGATATGTTTTTTCGGAACTTGTGCAGTTTTCACCTATCCCGGGACAGGTTCCAATTCCCAACTGACCCATTTTTCCCGCAGGGTGGTGAGCGATATAGAACCACGATGAAGCAGTTTTTATTGCCGCAAATTGATGAAATCGGGCCATATTTTTGACTAATTAATTTATTCATGCAATTAATTGATTATTTCATTAGCATTTTATTAATATCAATTTTAATGAAATACTTTTCATTACCATTTCTTTAAATAATGATAATGATTTTAATTGTTTGGTTTTAAAATGAAGATAAATTTCTGAAATCTGGAAAACTCTCGCTCCGGCTCGTGATCAGTTTAAAAAATGAGGAACGAAATGGAATGAAATTGGGAACGATTGAAATTGGAACACTAAGCACTGCGAACGAAATGCAATGAAACGGGGAACGAAATTTGTATTATCGGAGTTTGTTGATTTACATTTATCATATAAATGGATAAAAATAGTCACCGGGAGACATCCTGAGGAATCTATTTTTATAAAACAGTCACAGGGTCACCCATTTTTATACGAACGAAATGGAACGAGAAACGAAATTTGTATTATTATATAAATTGAATTGAAAAAAGTCACCCCGGGGCTGTCTTTTAAAAACTCTATGGAACCTTTCGAATCTGTACTATCGATGGATACCCTTTGCCGAGCTTTGCAAAAATTTTGTCCGTTTAACGCTATCTCGCTTAAATTTCAAGACACCGGCAATTTTAAAAAAATTACCATTTCACAAAATGGCGAATATTTCGAAAACCAATCGAAGGAATTTTAAGTTCGAGTATTTAAGTACACACAGAAAAATAAAGTGCGAACTTAATTAAAAAGTGTATTTTGGTGGCGACACCTAATAAATTAGGTTAGCACAACCAAATACAAATGTGATTGCTGATAATTTTGGGTGTTGCAACTAAAATTCAGTTGTATTAATCGAAAATTTCAGTTAAAAATTGACCAAATGTTTCTCTGTGTGTAGCATCTGATAGTGTTGATTTACTTTTAAAATTTCACAACCAAAAACGCGAACAAATTTAAAAACGTTTAATGTCTTGAAAAATATATGATATTTATGATATTATTTAATTTTAATTAGTCAATTGAATTAGAATATTGGAAAAAGCTGATTGTGGATAATGAAATTAACCCTTTAAAAAATTAATTTTTTATTATAAAAATGAGTAAAAAATACAGATTTTAAGGGTGATGGTGTTCCAAAAGTTTATTTCTTAAACATTTATATTATTTATTATTTTTTTTAGAAAAAATAAAAAAAAAAAAATAAAATTTATTATTTTATTGAATTGAATTTTTGGTATATCACATTTTTTAAAGTTGTGAAATAGAACTGCTTTATAATGGGAAAAATCAGAACTTATTGATACTTTGAAATTAATGTTAAATTGATTTCCTAAGAATCACTTCAATTTATTTTTTGCTGGAAGATTATTGTATTGAATATTTGGTAACAAAATTCTAATTTTAATTCGGTTATATTAAAAATTCTTTTTGTATGCTTCACATACTTTAAAATTTGTTTTTTTTTTTTTGCCATTTGTGTCATTTAGTTACACTTTACAAATTTCCATTTAAAAAAATTACTTAGATATAGATAGTCATATAAAAATTCTTCAACACACAAAAGATATACACTTCTACTTAATATTCATTATAGTATTTACAAAAAAATCTTAACACTCAGATATATAAAATTAATGTTTGTACGAAGATTTTTCGACCAAAACCGTAACTAAATGAATTTTTTTTTCTGTAACAAACAAATTTAAAATATCTAAACAAAGTTATTTCATATTGTCCTCCACAACTTTTTCTCCTTCATATAAATATTTGTATTCCCTTTGCCGTTGATGAAAATTTATTTTCGTTATTTTGCTGTATATGTATGTTCTTTTGCTGGGTGAGCAATTAAGATTTGCATCTAAAATTAAATATTTTTAAAGCAATGATGACAACTGCCTCTAGATAAATTTATATTTTGTTTGTTTTTGTATGTGTGTGTGTGTGTTTTAAAGGCATCTCAAATATATTTAAGACGTTAAAAATTTAAGATTTTTAAACTGTATGTGATTATAAGAGAAAGTCAAAATGTATACATATATATAGAAGAAACAAGCAGTAAATTGTTTCTTGAAATACTATTGTAAGCAGATAGAAGACAGTGGTTAGAGTTGAATTTTGTTTGGGAGAATTTAAAACTAATTATATTATGCGCATTGATCTAAACAAAGTTTGACAATAAATTAAATGTAGTTTCATATTCGAAGCTTTTTTGCGTATGAGTAATATTCAACTAATGTAAATAGAAAAATATTAATCATACTCACCCATATACCATAACTATAGAAAAATCTAAAGATTTTTTAAATTATCTCAAAAAAAACTTTAAAAATTCTCTTAACATTTTTATGTTTTAGTTATTTTCTAATGTTACCACTGTTTCTTAGATATTACCCTCTAGAGTCCTATTGAATGGCTGCTCTAAAATGCTTTGGTTACTTTTGTAAAAACTTACATAGACACTTATAACAGTTATTGAATCTAAATGTTTTAAATGTGTTACATATAACAATGTGTGTGTGTGTGTGTGTGTCGGTGTGTAGTTTGGTGTTTAAATCTTGAAAGGAAAAACAAGTTATGGTATCTTTGGTGGTTTACCGTTAGCTTAAAACTGCTGTACAAATTTGAAATTGTTAACTTATTTTTAGGTTTATTATTTGATGTGATGGTGATTTAATCTTTGGCGGAAATTACTTGCCAAACCAAAGCAATAAGCCAACGAATAAAAATCTTTCAACCAACCGAATAGCGTAACAAAATAATTTTAGATTTATCAACAAGACACCAAACAACCAAGACCTACTAAGAGTTTACATTTCAAAAACAGAAAATCCAATTTATTTTTTGCTTAAGATTTTTTTTCCAACCAATTTTATTGGTTTATCGCAACCACACTAAAGCCGGCAACAATAATATGTTCAAGAAAATAATAATAATCTTAAATCTTACAAAAAGGCCAAAAGGAGGTGAACTGAACTAATATTTACTTTCAGAGTTTGTTCATTTGCTATTAAGATTGTTCACCAATTCCAAGATGATTTTAAAGAAATTTAAAAGTTTATTGTTCTTTGATATTCGAACTGGGATAGAGCAGTTTCAGGAATAATTGATTGGGTATATTAATAAATAATCAATTTCAATTGAGGCTTAACATTTTAATATGCACAATTTAAAGTTCGGTTACTACAACCAAACCCTTGGGATACGATACTTGTTTAGTTTTAATACACTCAGAAAAAAAAGTTAGTAGAAAAATTTGTAAACGGTTTTCAATCCCACTCTACTATTTTTGTACTGATTTTTAGTAAAAAATTATTATTTAGCAAATCTTTTTGCTATTTACATATTACAAATTACAGAATTTTTACAGAATATTTACAAATTTTTGTTTTCAGAAATCATTTTACAAATTTTTGAAAACCGGTTTGCTTAAATTAGCAAAAAATTTTACTAATTTTAAAAAAGTGGATATTGAAGGAAATGTTATTTCTAATTAAAACTTACACCTACAAACTTAAATCTCCTTAAAATGTTACATATGTATATTAAAAAAGCGATCGGAAGTGAAGATAACGACTAATGTCTAAAAAGAGGACCTGCATTTAAAATAGCACTAAAAATGTTTTTTAGTTCTAAAAATCCGCACTAAAAACAATTAAAATTTAACCTTAAAAGTAAAAAAAAAATTGACCAAAATATTTTTCAAAACAGAAATTACCAAATTAAAACAATATGATTAATTCGTTTTTTGAAAAATATAATCAAAATTTTTGATGCTCGATAAGAAAAATAAATTCAAAGCTTTTTACTAATATTAATAATATTTAGTAATTTTTTTTTTTGCTGATTTTAGCAAACAGATTTAAAATTCCACTTTACAAAAATTCTACTAAAATTTAGTAGCGGCTACTAATTTCTCCACTAATTTCATTGTACTACACGTCAGCAGACATGTGTTGCTAAGATTAGCAAAAAATACCGCTGGGCTCAAATTAGCAGAATTTCCCGAAATAACAGCAAAATTTTCAGTTGCCATTACAGACTTTTTTTGGTGAGTGTACTAGTATTTTGTAATTAAAGTAACGTGAGTCATTGAGATTTCTTCCTGCTAAATAAAATTTCTGTATTTTATGAGAAAAGTATAAAGCTAAAATATTGTAAAATTTCAGAAGAATCGAATTGATCGATTCTTGTTCTTGGCTAAAATATTTAAGTATACAAAATGTCATCAAATTATCTTTGCAAGAAAATGATTCCAAGTCGATTGCTATAATAAAGGTTGGGCTTTACTAGATATTTTTGATTATTACAAACATCCCCCAAGGGGAGTAATGAGTAAATTTACCCTGAAAGGCCTATCCCGTGTTCTGTCACCCGAAGGCATATCACAAAATTGTTACAAAGTATTTTTTTTTTTTTTGTAATGTTAGTGTTTTTTCCATTTTTATTCTTTTCTTTAATTATCGCTTAATCTTTGTTTAATTTTTTCTTTCTTTTGTAGTTATGTGAGCTGAAAACGGTAGAGTATTTGCCTTTTAATCAGAATATCGTGTGATCGAGCCCTGTTAATATTTTAAAATTTTTCCGTTTTTAATAAGTTAAGTGATAGTCTAGTTTTTAGGACACATCCCCCAGTTTGCCGTCAGCTTGGTTTTAGATTGGATTTTTGAGTTTCTTTGGTAACAGGTCCTTCTGCGTCAGCCCTATGAAGTTTGAAAAAGCGTTAATCATCCTATGACAAGCCCAGGTTATAGTGACCAATCTCTTTCATATAAAAGAAACAATCCGGTCCCTGTCACAATGGTCCATAACTGCTCAAAATTTTTAATTTAAAATTTTATGAGAACAAATTAAAAAAGTTTGGAAAAAATGCAAATTTTAAAATTAAAGGAATTTAAAATAAAATAAAAAAAATCGTATTAATTCACATTTGGTTTATCAGTTAAAAGTTACAGGGATTTATGACCCAATTTACCTCAAAAGACCTATCGCTTGACCGGTAGAGTGACGTGTTCTTTTGTATTAGTCTTTTTACAGGTTCATCTGCGCTTCCTCCTCTGACAAGCCCAAGATAATGTTACCGGTCCCTTTCATATTTAAGTACCAGTCTGACGACCAGTCTAAAGGACCAGTTAGTAGTTCAACCAAGAAACATTCACAGACAAAAATATCACAACATTTTAAGTAATCAAAAATATTTGTTAAAATTCAAATTCGATTTCTAACAATTTTTTGTTTAAACTGTTTGTAAATTGTTATTTTTCATATAAAAATTCTTTGAAAATAAAAATTTAAGCTCCAAATAAAACAAAAATTTTTTTGTATTCAAAAATTCCATTGTTGGTGCCCTTTTAATTTTTTTTTTGTAATTGCAAAAATATTCTATGTCCAAACTTTTGTTTATTCATAAATACCAAATCGTTTTGAATCTTGTCGGTCTTACACTAACACATGATAATGATCATATTTTCGAGATGAGCCTTTGCTTATATTGAAAAAAGTGGTACCGGAAGTGAAGATATTCTTCATAACTGGCTCCTGTCCAAAATAAGGATATACACTTAAGCCTCAAAGTCGGCTCGTTGTTCGCTGTCGTACCTCAAACTCTCGCCATTTTTCTTGGGCTTGAAAGCGGCTGACTTAAGTGGGGACAAATTTCTTAAGCAAACCTTTGGCTTACGGAAGCATCAAATAAGACTCAAACTCGGCAAGTTTCATGACGGAGATGAGAGATAAGCCTTAAAACAATATTTTATCTGTGTTTGATGATTTTTTTCAATTATTGTTTTATTTTTCAAGTAATAATTCAATTCAGCAAAAGGCGTAAAAAATTCATGTATTAAACTTTTTTTAAGGGAAGAATTTGAGATTTACTTTAAACTAAATTTAGTACAGGAGTTTTTTTTTTTAAATTTAAGCATATTGGCCTTTTTTAAATAAATAATTCAAATAGACATACACACATAGAAAATAAAAATATATACATCTCTGTGTGTAAAATTACATACAAATAAAAAAATTTCAATTTGAAAAACAAACCACAAAAATTGTTTTTTTTTTTCTACGTTTTGTCAGTTAAAAATTGATGATTATTTCAAAGGACTTTTGATTGCTTCGATTTACTTTTCTTGATTATTAAACAATGATTGAAAATAAACAACCAAATGGACTGAATGTAATAAAAAGTCAGTAGTCCTCTTTTTGATTGTATTTTCGATTAATTTAATATGTATTTTAGATTATTTTTAACAAAATTATATTGTGAGTGTACATTAGACTGTACCACCTTATAGGCAAAAAAAAAAAAGTTCACCGTACACCCTCGGTGCTCGGTGTCCATAGATAATTTAGTTTTCCATATGCATTATAAATTTCAGAGAAATCCAACAAAAATTGATTGAGTAATGCTGCGTGCCGTGGACCTCTATTGTAAATATACTATCATTTTGTAAAACTTTGTGTAAAACAAATATTTTTTTGTACTCCTTCATAAATCTTGTGAAAACCAATCTTTGTTAACACATCTCCGTAAATAAAGAAAAAAAAGGAAGTTTTTATATATAGGCTTTTTACATAGGTGTTACCCCTTAAGTAGTATAAAAGGGTGCTTGAGGTCAATGATTTTTGATGTAACAAATCAGTATCATTGCGACAAAAACATTGATATATAACCCTTTAAGATCCGACTGTTAATACAGAAGATATGACAAAAAAATTAAAAATGCCCTACATTCGGCAACAAAAAAATTAAAAAAAAAATAAAATAATAGTTCCGCTGGAATTATTGGAATACTTTCATAGCAAACGTTTATTGCTTTTTTGCGAGCTTTCATTTAAAAATATTAGGTTAATGTACTACCCTAATATTTTTAAATGGTGGTAGCAACTGAGATCTGGTGGGTTAATACTATAACGGGTTACTTGAGGTCAATGGCTCCTTCGAGGAAAACATCGGTCTCCGCTAGACAAAAAACATTGATATACAACACTTTAAGATCCGACGGTAAATGGCGAAGATATATCGAAAAATATAAAATGGTGACCCCTACGTTCGGCAAAAAAAAAAAAACATTTTCAAAATTTTCTTGTTCACATGCTTTTTTAAATGGTAATAATATTTTTAGTCATTTTGCTTAAATAAATAAATTTAATTTGTTTTGAATTCGTGTTAGCATCATATCAAATTATTGTAGTTTTTGGTAGCTTTATGTGGGTTATTGCGTTTAACGATTATAAGAGGACAATTTATTGTTGTTGCTTTATTATATATATTTTTTTTATTTTTTGTTGGCCTCAACCAACATCTATGTGTTATCTAAGAAAATTCTTATATTATTTTTTTGGTAACTTAAAAGATTATATCTTGTATTTTATGGTAACAGACATGTATCCTCTTTGTTTGTTATTAAGGTAACCACAATATGTATTCTTAAGAATATAATATAAGTAATGTCAAATGTAAAAGATGTTTACTTAACATTAAAGTTCTTTCTACATAAAATATGTAGACATCTAGGTGATACGAGGGCAGACCAATAAGCCCGTGACTTTTCGAACTTCCCTTGTAGTTATATGAAATGCAACACTGCTCCCATCTAGTACCACCTGTTAGTAGTCTACTGTCAAGTTTCGACCAAGTTCTGTCATTTACTTTAACAGCTGTTCAACCCATACAACCTCGTGGATTTTTTTAAAAATGGAAAAAAGTGAATTTCGAGTGCTCATTAAACATTATTTTTTGCGAAAAAAAAATATCAATCAAACAAAGGAAAAGCTTGATAAATACTAAGGGAACACCATCGATTTCAATGGTAAAAAAGTGGTTTAATGACTTTCATTGTGGTCGCACAAGTACACAAGTACGACGGTCAATTGAGGTCAATATACCCGAAAATGTCTAAAAATTCCACGATATGGTGTTGGCCGATCGAAGAGTAAAAGTGAGTGAGATTGTTGATGCCATAGGCATTTCATATGGCAGTGTGGTTTTGATTTTCAATGATCAGTTGGATTTAAGAAAGCTGTCTGCAAGATGGGTGCCGCGTTTGCTCGCAATTGACCATAGACGTAATCGTGTGATGTGTGTAGTCTCAATGGAAAAATTCTATGAATTGGGCTACGAATTGGTACTTCATCTGCCATATTCTCCGGATGTAGCCCCCAGTGACTATTTCCTATTTCCAAACCTAAAGAAATGGCTCGGTGGAAAGAGATTTAGCTCCATCGATGAAATTATTGATCAAACCAATGCTTATTTTATGGACCTCTAAAAATCCTATTTTTTTGGAAGGGATACAAAAATTGGAGAAACGTTGGACTAAGTGTGTTGAGCTAAAAGGAGATTATGTTGAAAAATAATTTTTTTTTTGGAAAAAAAAACTGTGTTTCATTCAAAAAGTCAGGGACTTATTGAGCCGCCCTCGTGCATTCACCAAAATTATAAAGAATACTTACTTACAGCTGTATTCATAATAACTTTTAATAATGAAAAGTTAACAGCGATATTCGTAATGAAAAGCAATTCATGTTAATGCTATGCTAAATTTGCATTATGAATAAGGACATTAGAATTTGGGTTGTTTTCTTTAGGCTTAGAAATATTTAATTAGATGATAGAAAACAAATAGTGATAATCATACTATTATATTCATCTATAAGCTTAACAATACTCATTTATATGTTCTTTAGTTGTAGGGCAAAACTAAGCAATATACATAAAGATAAATTTTAAAAATAAGTAAATGTATTGTTAGTGTTGGCTCAGATCACATGTCAACGTACCATCACTATTAATGCTGTCGTCATTATCATTTTATTTATTAATCCCCATGTTAGTTATTATTGCTGTTAATGTTTTTTTTTATCTTTTTTCGTATACTTTATAGCAGGGGTGCCCAAAAGTTTCTTATGGAAGAGTAAACACCAATACATTTAAAGAATAACTAATTTTTTTTTCAATATTTTTTATTGTAAAAACGAATACATACAAAGAAAAAAAATATTTCATATCATACGTTAAACAAAAACAAAATCTACATTGATGATCGCTGTCGTCAAAGTTTACCAGAAAAGCATACGAAAGTGTTGTTGCTTTGCACTTGCGTGTATACAGTGAAGAACGACAAACAAAAACTAATAAGGCAAAGTTGTTTGTGTATTTCGTATTGCTATTGCTGAGTGCTCTATGTGTATTAAAACACACAGCCTATGGCTAAGAGCATTTACAAAAACAAATGACAAATTTAATTACAAAAATTTAATTTATAATTCTCTGATTTTGATGAAATTTGGATGTAAGATCAACATGTCTAGTCTAATGGGAATTCCACGGGGTCAAACTTGGATATTTTTTATGATTTTGAGTTTTTTAAAGTATTTAGACTTAAGAAACCATATTCAAGTGTGGCATCGTTGGAAAGCGATTTTGAAAAATTTGAGAGAAAAGTGCATGTATCTTTTTGAAGAAGTATACTGCTGCCAAATTTAGCGGACACGTAGTTTTTCTTTTTTTTTATTAAAACTCGTGTTATTTTAGATTTTTGATAAAGCTTTGTTTTGCTTTTTAAAACATCTTTGCAATCCTATAAATAAGTCTTATGTTTATCAAGCTGCCTCATTTTACGAATATATGATTATAGTGTAATTTTTTTTATCAATTATCGAACTTTTTACACATGTCCTAAATACTTCCCCTCCACTCCATTTCAGCCACTAGATCCCTTAGGTGGCACATATCCAAATTTCATGAAAATGATTAGGTTGGGGTACTTTTCTTGTTAGAAAAATTTTCATGATCTTTGTGGATTTTCTATGCTGTTGTTTCTTTCCTGTAGTTTTTCTTCTGTAGTTGCTTTCTTTAAGTTTCCCACGTGATTACAGCTTCCAGTTTTAACCTGTAACTCCTGCCAGTTCAAACTTGTAACTCCTGCAAATATTCTAAGAATTCTCTCTCATCTACTGGTACAAACTTATTAACTCTTTCATGGGTAATGAGAAATCTCCAAAATATCCACAAAGCTTTATTGTCACGGATGAAAATACATCTCCACAAACTATGGATGTTGTCTATTTTGTCTATAGACAAAAAACAATTTACCCTTTCCCGGTTGTCAAAAATCCCCAAAATCCCTAGAATTTAAAATCACCCGATACGGACGGATTTCTATTTCTATCTATCTATATTTACTTACTTTCTGATATATTTATATTTTTCGGCTATTGTTTTACCTCGCTGGGCGACCTTATTTTTCTTTGCGTTCGTTCTGGTTTATAAACGCCACATTTTGAAGTTAATCGACCATGTCGCTAACTTTTAATCCAATTTTAGTTGAAATTATAACCAGTGCCTTTCTGCCGTACCATTGTTTTGTGGATTATTTACTTTTTGCTTCCGTTAGTTATTTAGGTTGGTAAGGGAAAATCCCTAAAATACCGACACACCTAAATCACCCCAAATAAATGACATTCCATTTCCAAAACCTTCGGATATTACACATTTCGTGTATAGCTAAAAATCAATTTTACCCTTCCCCGGTAAGCAAAAATTCCCAAAATCCCCATACTCTAAAACCGCCCAAAACGGATGGAAATTCATCTCTTTAATGATGTGTATCCAAATTTTAGTTTCAAATGTTGGTCTTCTTAATTCTAAGAAAAATAGCTATTGCTGACCAAATTACACTCAGAAAAAAAAGTTAGTAGAAAAATTTGTAAACGGTTTTCAATTCCACTCTACTATTTTTGTACTGATTTTTAGTAAAAAATTATTATTTAGCAAATCTTTTTGCTATTTACATTTTACAAGTAACAGAATTTGCACAGAATATTTACAAATTTTTGTTGCTAATTTCAGAAATCATTTTACAAATTTTTGAAAACCGATTTGCTAAAATTAGCAAAAAAAATTACTAATTTTAAAAAAGTGGATATTGAAGAAAAAGTTTTTTTTAATTAAAACTTACACTTTCAAACTTAAATTGCCTTAAAATGCTACATAGATTAAAAAAGGGATCGGAAGTTAATATACCGACTCATGTCTGAAAGTAGGACATCCACTTAAAATAGCACTAAAAAGTTTTTTTTAGTTCTAAAAATCAGCCCTAAAAACAATTAGAATTTGACCTTAAAAGTAAAAAAAAAAATTGACCAAAACATTTTTCAAAACAGAAATTACCAAATTAAAACAAAATGATTAATTCGTTTTTTAAAAAATATGTTCAAAATTTTTGATACTTGATAAGAAAAATAAATTCAAAGCTTTTTCTAATATTAATAAAATTTAGTATTTTTTTGCTGATTTTAGCAAACAGATTTTAAATTCCACTTTACAAAAAGTCTACTAAAATTTAGTAGCGGCTACTGATTTTTCTACTAATTTCATTGTACTACACGTCAGCAGACATGTGTTGCTAAGATTAGCAAAAAATACCGCTGGGCTCAAATTAGCAGAATTTCCCGTAATAACAGCAAAATTTTTAGTTGCCATTACAGACTTTTTTTGGTGAGTGTAGAAGTAGTAACAAATTTTAGTTTCATTATATAACTACTTATATATATATTAGTAATAACATATGCATATTTTATAATAGATGCTTTTAGCTCTCGCTAAAAGTAACAGTTCATTTAGTCAAGTTTTTTGTTGACTGTTGGTTTTTTTGTTACCTATTTTGTGTGATTTTAGTGGTGCACCGGGAATTGTAAATACAATAAATAACTTTATCGTGTTTGCCGTTTTTATTTAATACTTTAAAGTTTAGAATTTTTACCAATTGAGTGTACAACCATGAAGGCTTTAACTTGAGGAATCACAAAATGCATCAGACAAGACATCTGACACGACACACAACAATATGTACTAAAAAAATGTGTCATCTTGAATGCAGATCTAAAGCTGTTTTGTCCAATGTCATGTCCTAAATTCAAACTCTCCTTAGCACAACAGTCAACTATCACCATTATATTTGCCTTGTTTCCGTTTCTATTACGCAAACACTGTGTTTATAATAAGTACACCTTCTAAAAGATGTCAATAAATGTTGTCAATTAGCGGTAATTAAAACATTAAAGCAATAATAAACACTATATACCAACACTAATAGCTGTTAGAAGAAGTGGCTAAAGAAAAATTAAAACGTTGTGCCATTAACACTATTCAATACAGTCTAAATTGCAATATTAAAATAATTGAAATTCTTGTCTACGCTTATCTAACAAAAAAAAATCTAGTTTATCTTTTCTTATTTTATATTTCTTTTATTCATTTTTGTTCATATTTTTCATCATCTCTTTCTTTATCCAGTAAATACTTTGTGTAATTAAGAGCATTCAAGTTAAATGCCATTTTTTTCGCAAGAAATTTTTAATCTTTATATAAATCCCTAACTACCACATTTAAGCATTTTAGGTTATTTATTTCACCACTTAAATGTTTTGCTTGTGAAGGGGGATTGTGGGGATTGGTTACAAATTTCAATTTAAGATAATGATGTTGGTTGTCGTTAGGTTTTTCATAATGACCCTTTGATTGAGCTGTAATGCAAAAATAATATATTTTTCCCATTTGTGGCTTTGTCCCGAATGTAGTTAATAGCATTTGTTTCCTTTGTTTTTATATATTTGCGTGTTTTAGTTCTTCGTAACTATTGTATTATTTCTTATCTTACAATTTCTAATTTTGTTTAAGTTTTGTTTTACTGAGGATAATTAGTGAAAGTGTAAGTAACATTCAGTGGATGTATTTTTAGAAAACTCTTTATCTAAGTAACCATAAGTCACTAATGATATTTTCCCGAGAAAATACTTTTACATATACTGAATTTTCTTTAAAAAATACCTAAAATCATGTGAAGTTTGTATACAGTTTCATTTAAACACATATGGAAAAATAAAAAAAAAACACAAATACTAGGATTAGCTTAATTTAAAAACAAAACGTGAGATTTTACCTATTAGTGCTGATGGAATTCGGTCTTTGGAGCAACCTAAGGGCATGGGTAGAAAATTTGAGGCTAGATATAAACAATATTTGTAAAAAGTTTAAATTATTTTTCTAAATTGAAATTATTTTTCAAGAAAACTATCTTCTCATTCTCTGTATGAAAAGAAAAACAAAAAAATTCGTTCGGACCAAATTTGCCTTCGAATTAAGGTATCCAAATCACTCAAAGTGGTGAAAAAATTATTTTTTCCGAACAATCCGGTGCCGAACAAAAACTAAACAGCCCAGTATTTTTTTTTTAATTAGAAGATTTTCTTATATTTTTAAAATATTTTAATTTCAATTTTAGCAGTTTTTAAATTTTTGTAAATTTTTTTATTTAAACGATTTTTCAGTTTTATCTTTTTTTTTAAATTTTACAGGTTTTCATAAATTTTTATTATATTTATTTTTTGTCCTTCTTTTTAATGCAAGTTGTTACTCAATTTTAGTGATATATTATCGTTTAAGTGGCATTTACAGTTTTATACAATTTTTGGTAATATGGCGTTTTTAGTTAATTTTAGAGATTTTTACAACTAGCGATTTTTTTATATTCTAACGATTTTTTTTAAAGTTCTGGCGATTTTTTAAATTTTTATCTACATTTTTATTATGTCTTTTTTGTAGCGATTTTTTCAATTTTGCCGATTTAACTTAAGCGATTTTTTAAATTTTAGCTCTTTCTGGCCATTTTTTAATTTTGTTTCTGTTATATTTTAAAACTTTTTACAATTTTGACGATTTGTTAAAGTTTTGCATTTTTCTTTTTCAATTTTTACGATTTTTATACTTTCGAAGTTTTTTTCGTACACTCAGAATATTATATAGTTTACTGTTTGTAGTTTTATGAAAAAGTTTTCAGTTCCATTTAAAAATAAAGGAACATAAATATATTTTTCAAAGAAATATCTATTTTAACTATTTTTTTTTATAAATTTTTTCGAAATAATTTACTATCATTTACCGATTTTTTTTCAGTTTCATTTATTTTTTCATTGGCTTGAAATTTATTAAAAATTTACCCACATAACGGAAATTTGTGGCTTATTAAACAATATTAAAAAAATTCCAATATTCTTTTTTATATAAATTGGTTGCTTATATATAAAATTATTTCAATTTAAATTACAAGAACTTCATAAACACTCATTCATACAGAAACACATTCACACGAATAGTGTCTATAGCATACATACATTTTGTAGTTAAAAGAAAAACAACAAATACAAAAACAGAACCAATTTCAAATAAATGATAAAATCAATTATTTTTTAAGGAATTGGTAAAAAAAAAAAATTTAACATTTATTTTTACTGATTAATATTTAAAAATAAATTTCAAAAGTCATTTGATTTAAATGAAAAGTAAGTATACCGGTTTTTAAATGAAATATAATTTATTGTAAATGTCATTTTCTGTTATTTTAACTTACAAAATATTTTAAGTGGTTTTTTTCAATGTTTAAAATTTTATAATTTTAATTAACATTATTCTATTCATGTTTTTGGTCATTAAAACACTATTTTTCTTTATCGGGATATTCTCCAAAAAAATACTTCATAGAGTTTTATTAGCCAAAACATTGATCTATTACTTTCAAGAATGAGATGACGCGTTTCGGGGATTTTCTAGGTCCCCATCTTCAGATCTCTTTAGAAAATACAAACAAAAAAAAAAAAAAAAAAAAAATTATAATTTTATTTTGTTATTTTAAGTAGATGTTACATATTTTTGCCAATTTGATTAAATTTTGGCGATTTTTTTTGTTGCTCGCTGAGTATGGCAGAAAAATAGACCTGGCAGTGTATGTGTTCAAAATACAGTACACTATTGTAAAGTTTTTGTTGGTCATCTTTCAATCGTTGTGTTCTAAAACGAAACATATCGTATGTGTTCTTTTAGTCGTAATGTGCATGTTGTGTTTTGATTTTTTTGTACTTTGGTTGAAAGTGACTAATCTCCAAAAATGTGGCAGGTAAATTCTTAGAAAAATATCATCAGATTTTGAAGTCCTCAGTTTTTAACTGATCCTTTTCACAAAAAAAATCCCTCTTAGATCATATCCGGAAAGAATGGTGAAAGAATTTCCAAGTAACTAAACAAATAAATAAATTGATAATTCTACTGATGATCGTTCGGGAGAACGTGAAAGTATATTACGGAAGGCCATAATAATTAATTAATTTTTTAATCCTTCAAAAAATTAATTAATTTAAAAATTTGTCTTCGACTTTTGCAAAATACATTTTATAGAAAAATCTCTTTTTGATTTACATATTTTCTTTTTATTTGGTTTTGAGGAGAAAAGGAGGATATTTCATAATAAATCAACAAAAGCTCATAAGATAAACGTCTTTTTTTTCCTAATTTTTAAAAGATTTAGAGCGTATTTATTTTTACAAATCTATCTTAAACACATTACCTTCATGTAGCTTTTTTTTATAAAAACGTTGGATTTCGGAAATTTTTCATTTTAAAAAATTGTAGCCTACATTTAGGTACTTGCAATTTATAAAAAATATTGCCTACATCAGGGAGTGTACTTTCCACATATTCATTAAGTTTGATTTTACTTGTTTTATTCTTATTATCTATGTTATGTCTTTAATAAAAATAATTTTGAAATCAACCAGGAAATGTGATATTTCTATATTTATATATAATATGAAAACAATTTCAGTTTTTTATCTTATTTGCTCCCCAATAATAATAATAATTCTGACATGGTAAATGTGTTATTCTCACTAAAGCGCTTTTTGTTTTCTAAATGTTTGTAATGTTGCTACGTGTATCCACAATGCGATGGCCATAATTTGGGCATTCTAAACGAACGAAGAAATTTCCTTATGATATAAGAATAACAGCGAAATGGGAATATAATAACCAACTATGCGGTATCAACTTATGATCATTGATATGTTTATGTAGAGGTTTTGTATAAAATTATAGCTTTATATGTGTTTGGCTGTGTAAAAGTATAGAATTGTGTAGCGTTAATGAGTGGTGTAACATATTGTTGGTTTTTTGTGAAAAGGGTCTGCTAAAGATGTTAATGTTTCTCATTGTCCCTTGTTACTATTTACTACTACTACTACTACAACTACACTGACAAACATAACTATGATGCCACTACTGATACATTTACAAATGCTAAAACTTCTTTCCCACTATATGTGGCAGTGAGTGCTACCAAGTATGGATGTGTATATACATATGTATGTTATATGATATCATATTACATTACAGTAGCAGCTAAAGATACCAAACGAGGTACTATTATTAGCACTTACATGTTAAATGTAGGTTAACGATGGTCTTCTTCCACTCCCATTTTGCATTTAATTTAAACAGTTGTTTATAACAGCTTGTCATTACATTAACAACCCTATAGCTCAGCAACAATATCAACAACATTGTTAAATAAATTAAGGCTTCAACAGAATCCAGGTATGCTGGTTACAAAATACATATCAAAAAAGGTCAATGAACTTGAATGATTTAAAAAGAAGACAAAAAAAAAAAAGCAGAGCTTATACAATTTGTTGTGTTATAAAATTTTCCTTTTGTTTACATTTTTATCTGTATTTAACAAATTATTATTGCCTTAAGGAGAAAAAGTAAACAAGTTAAATTATTTTTTTTATTAAATTGTGATGCTGACGACGACAATGTTGATAAGTTTAACTTTTTGATAAAAAGAATCTTTTGTTTAAATTTATTTTAATGAAAACATAAATAAACTTCTTCTTCAAACTGTCATTTCACAACAATTCTAATATAAAAAGGAAGTTTTTTGATGTTATATTATTGCAGCTCTGGTATAAAATTACTAGATTTGACTGTGGTTGATGGTGTAAAACTTTTAATTAAAATTTTTGGTCAAAAGCCCAAAATTTTAAGAAATTTAAAACGAATTATAAAAGGAAAAAAAAAGTAATTTTGCAATCTTCCCTAATATCCACGGTGCGTATAAGTAATATTTTGTTGCTTTTTATTGTAAAAATAAAGTATACGTCTTGTAGTATATTCGTATTTTATAAGAAGTACTTTCTACATCTCATACAAAGTACAAAAAAAAACATTAAACCACAAGTACGGTACGCCTAATGAATACAATACACTACAACTGAACGAAAAATATTACTTTTTGTTTCTTTTAAAATAAAAAAAAAAACCTAAAAATTAAAAAAAAAAATCCCTAAAACTGAAAAAAATCGTTGAAATTGAACAAACACTAAGACGCGAGAACTAAAAAAAAATCGCAACAATGAAAAATCACCAAAAGTGGAAAAATCGGCAGAATAGAAAAAGCGGGAGAAAATAAAAAAATATAAAATTAATTAAATTAAAAAAAAAATTTATAAAATTTGAAAAAAATAAACAAAAAAATAATTTAAATTTATAAAAGACAAGTTTAAAAAATCGTCAAAATAATAAAATTACTATTGCAAAAAAAAAAAAAAAAAAAAATATCGGAATTGAAAAAAATCGACAAAAATAAAAAGCTGCAAATATTGAAAAAAAAATTGTCAAAATTGAAAGTAAAAAAATGTGCAAAATGGTAAAAATTAAATAAAAATATCGAAATTAAAAAAAAAAAATCCGAAATTAAAAAAATCGCTAAAAGTGAGAAAAATATAAAATTTAGAAAAAAATTACCAAAATTGGAAAAATTGTCAAAATAAGAATAAAACCCTAAATTTAAAAAATCGCTAAAATTTTAGTAATCATCAAAATTGTAAAATCACCTAAGTCGTGAGAAAAAATCGTCAAAAATCGCAAAAAATGTTAAGCGTCAAATTGAAAAAAAAAAAATACAAGACTAATAGCAAAAACGCTAAAAGTAAAAACAAAAACGCAAAAATGATAAAAATTGAAAACAGTAACAACAACAACAAAAAAATTGTTAAGATTGTTAAAAAAATCGTTAATACTGAATAAAACCCACACAATTTTATTAAAAATGCCAAAATTGAAAAAAATCGACAGTTAAAAAAAAAAAATTAAATTTGAAAAAAATCCAAGATATTTTAAAAATTGTAAAACATCAATTTAGAAAAACCTTCAAGTTAAAAAAAAACTTAAATTAAAAAAAAAACCTTCAAAATTATCGCCAAAAAAAATTTAAAATTTTTTCAAAATTTAAGAAAATCGGTTAAATAAAAAAATCGCTAAAATTGAAGAAGTCGTTGAAAAAAATCCAAGACTAATAGCAAAAACGCTAAAATTAAAGACAAAAACATAAAAATGATCAAAATTGAAAATTGTAACAACTATTTATAACAAAAAAAAATTGTTAAAAAAAAATCGTTAATACTGAATAAAACCCACACAATTTTATTAAAAATGCCAAAATTTAAAAAATCGTCAGTTAAAAAAAAATAAAATTTGCAAAAAATCCAAGATATTTAAAAAATTGTAAAACATCAATTTAAAAAAAACTTCAATTGAAAAAAAACCTTCAAAATTATCGCCAAATTGAAAAAATTAAAAATTTGTCCAAAATTTAAAAAATCGGTTAAATAAAAACATGCTAAAATTGAAGAAGTCGTTGAAAAAAATTTCAAGACTAATAGCAAAACGCTAAAAGTAAAGACAAAAACGTAAAAATAACTAAAATTAAAAACTGTAACAACTATTTATAACAAAAAAATTGTCAAAATTGATAAAAAAAATCGTTAATACGGAATGAAATCCACAAAAATTTATTAAAAATGCCAAAATTGAAAAAAATCATCAGAATTAAAAAAAAACACAAAATTTGAAAAAATCCAAGATATTTAAAAAATCTCAAAAATTGTAAAACATCAATTAAAAAAAAAAAAAATTCACAGTTGAATTAAAATTATCGCCAAATTAAAAATAAAAAAATATTTTCAAAATTTAAGAAAATCGTCTAAATAAAAAAAATCGCTAAAATTTAAGAAGCAAGCGAGAAAGTTAAAGCGAGAATATTAAACAAAGCGTCAAAAATTCGTCAAAATTACAAAAAAAACAAATTAAAATAAAAAATTACAAAAATTTTAAGAATTTATAAAATTTATAAAAAGAATGAAAAATTAAACAGTTTCTAAAATTTAAAAAATCTCAAAACTCAACAAAATTAAAAAAAAATCACAATCCAATATCGCAAGAATAAATTAAAATTAAAAAAATGGCATTTAACGCCAAAAATAAAAAACAAAAAAAAACATTTTCTCTGCTTAGTTTTGAAGTAATAATTAAATATTAATATTAAATATTTTCGAGCGCCCCGATAGGCTAGTTGGTAGCGTGTTAGCTTATCTGTGCGGGGGTCGTGGGTTCAGTTTCGCTACAACGAGCCGAAGGCCTTTGTTGCTTGTGCTCGGTTAGGGTATTAACATATAATTTGTAATTATATGATTAATAAATAAAATAAATAAATAAATATTTTAAATAGGTGGCAATGATGGATCCCCTTTCAGACTTTTTATTTTTCCTGATTAATATAACGCTGAATATAAGCAAAACTAAATTTCCATCACATTTTCTTACAAAAGTATGACAATTGTTGACCGCACTTTTTTACCCTTAGGCAGCTAAAGAAATATTTGTCTTTTATTTGTTTCTTCTCTATTACTTATCAAAATTACATGGAAATCGGTGAAGCATCTTTGCTTTCTTGTATGAAGCGATATGCCGTATATGTGTTTTCTTTTGTAAAGAATGTGTTTGTGTCAAGATTTCGCTAGTAAAATTTTCGTGCTCTGTCTCTTTAACTATAGTATATATTTAAAAAATCCAACCACTGTATTTTATCTTTTACCTCTTATTTTAGTGTTGCAAATGCCTTTAGGAAATTTTACTGTAAAATTTTTCCACTACCGTTTACTCACTAAGGTCTGCTAACTTGTCTAAAAGTATGCTCAAATTACGAGTATTCAGAGTTATTTTAATGAAAATTTTCCTTGTACTTAACTTCGCTTACCGTAACTAGAAGTAAAATTTAAAATAAATATACTTAGATATGTTAACCGACCTAAATGTATAAGCGTCGAGTTGGTTTTGGCTGATGTTTTGTATATAATTTTTCGTTACAGATATTGTGTTATGTGTATTGTTTTTGCATGTTTTGTCACCCTCTTACAGTGTTTATGTGTAAAATTTAATTAAATGAAAAATTAGTAACAAAAATAACAACTCCGCCAAATCGCTGTCTTTTTCTGACATTTTCGTTTTTCCCTCTGCTATTTAAATTTCACATTTTGCCACCGGAAGTACTAAACTAAGGTGCAAACAAGCCAAGTGTGACCCGGTAACAGTTTGACAAAGAACTTTTGACAAACATTAACATAATGGTGCTTGGTAAAGGGGGTTTGTATTATGTTTTTTTTTTTTTTTTTAATTTAAAATTTTATTCATGGTTGCACGTATTTTTGGCTTTATAAGGGTTTATTTTATTTCATGTACATTTGCCAGAATTTTGTTTTCACTAACTTAATTTTGATTTTGTTATTTTAATGTTTTTTGATAAAGAAGGAATTTGATTTGAATATTTTTAATATAATTTACAATAATAAAAATTTTGTTGTTAATACTTTTTAAAAGCCTGTAGCTAAGGTTGGAATAGAGTTGTAGAGCAGTTGACAAATACTCTGCAGGAAATTCTAGCTTTATGCTATTGGGAGGTTTCAATGTATATATGTGTTTAATAAATATACCATTTATTTTATATTTTATTTAATGGATATACGATTGACAGGCGTGTACTTCGTTTTTGACCAATTTTTTAATTTGGTATACTCTAAATAAATTAAAAGGCAAATCTATTATTTTTTAGGATCTGTATGTTTAATATAAAAATAAAAATAAGAAATTTGATATATTTAAGGTAAAAGTTCTATAAATTTATACCCCTATTGTGCACTTGCTTAAGATTCTCCTTAGGTAAAATTATTTTACAAAATACAGATTTTCCCTGTATATATTTAACAGATATACTAACTTATTAAACTTTTAATAATTTCCATACATTTTTTTTAATATTATATTTGCAGGATATACAAGTGGAAGGCGCGTTTCTACTTTCTAACAAAATTTTTGCAATTTTTCGAATACTGAATATAAATTAAAAGCTAAACCTAAGTTTTCTTTTTGTTAAATAATAGGGTTTTAAAATTAGAATGTCTTTCTATATTGATATAGGCGTGCCCTTCGGTCTTTTTGTTTTTGTAGTTTTTGATTATAGAGAATTTTACTGTATATAGTCTATAGACATACAATATTTCGTAATATTTGAATAATTTCGTTAACTTTTATTGAATTTTTTTATTTGCAAGACATATGATGGTTAGGCGCGTCTTTTTTTAAAATTTTTCTTAAACCAAATATTAATTTAAAGCTTAACCTGAGATTTCTATTTCTAAAAAAAGAAGTTTTTGAAATTAGAATATTTCTATATACGGATGGAAGGCGTGCCCTCTTGTTATTGCCCAAATTTTGTCATTATTGATTGTATAGATATATCTTATTTTGTAATCTTGCCATAATTTCGATAGCTTTTATTTGAAGGATGTACTAGTGGCAGGCGATGCCATTATTTTTCATAAAATTCTGCAATTTTGCTTATGAAAAATATAAATTTAAAACTAAATCTGAGTTTGTTCCTAAAATAATTGGAGTTTGGAATCAGAAAATCTTAAAAAGTTCAATTTATAATTTGAAGATTTTTTAGGAAAAATTCTATAAATCTAAATATTTAGTTAGTATTTGCTTATTAATCATTTGCAACATTTAATGTTTACATACAAAAAAATAAAAGCAAATTAAATAGAAACAACTTGGAAATCAAAGCAGTTAAAGAGACAGACCTTTGGTATAATTCATATCTATTTGGATATCAGAGACAAAATCAATTTGCTCAATCTTATCCTAGTGGCTTAAAACGAGGTGTAGACATGAGTCGGTTGTGAACAGTACCTTCAGTTCAGGTTCCTCTATTTCAACCTACCCAGCAAAACTTTGGAAATGGGTGCGATATTCTCATGCATTACCTTGTAATAATAGCTCGTTACCATTTTCATTATTTGCATGCATAAAGTAATAAGTTACTGATTATTGATTACGTAACATATGATTTATAAATGTAAAGTAATAATTGAAATATTTTTGAAAATCTATTTTTAGATACATTACTTTGTGTTTTTTTGTAAGCAAAAGGGTAATGTATGTTTGTTTTGAAAACACTAGCAAAAAACGAAGCGCAACAATTCATTTAAGTTTAAAGCAATCAAATACTATATGCGACGATAGCTCAGTGGGTAGAGTTCTTGGCTGGCAACCAGATTTCCCTGGTTCGATTTCCATCTTGACCAAATTATTTTTAATTACAAATAGCTTAAATAAAATATTTGTGATAATTTTTTTAAATAAAAATTCCTCTTTTTTGAAAATCTATTTTTAGACACATTACTTTTTCCATTCTCGTAACCATATAAGTAACCCCTTACATTATCACCTCTAAAGTAATGGGTATATACATTTCTTTGAGGCTTATCGCCTATAAAATTCATCAATGAAGTAAGGTGTAAAGTAATCCATTGGCCCCTATACATTACTTTACCCATTATTTGGTTATGTGGGGTTTTGCTGGGATATATTTAACAGATATACTAACTTTCGTAAACTTTTAATAATTTCTATACATTTTATTTAATATTATATTTGTAGGATATACAAGTGGTAGGCGCGTTTCTCCTTTCTAACAAAATTTTTGCAATTTTTCGAATACCGAATGTAACTTTAAGCTAAACCTAAATTTTCTTTTTCTAAAATTAGAAAGTCTTTCTATATTGGCATGGTAGGCGTACCCTTTGGCTTTGTCTAGTTTTTGTAATCTTTAATTATAGTTTATGTATATAGTTTATGGACATACGAAATTTCGTAATCTTTGAATAATTTTGATAGCTTTTATTTATTTTTTTTTTTCAGGACATATGATGGGTAGGCGCGCCTTTCTTTTTTTTGCAATTTTTCTATATACGATTGGTAGGATTGCCCTCTTGTTATTGTCTAAATTTTTTAATTTTTAATTACTGTGCATATTGTATAGCTTTTATTTGAAATGGCAGGCGCTGTCATTATTTTTCACCAATTTTTGTAATTTTGCTTATGAAAAATATAAATTTAAAACTAAATCTGAGTTTGTTTCAAAAACAGTAGGTGTTTGGAATCAGAATATCTTAAAAAGTTCAATTTAAAATTTGAAGATTTATTAGGAATAATTCTATAAATCTATATATTCATTGATTTTGCATTTGCTTACGAATCATTTGCAATATTTAATATTTACATGCAAAAAAATAAAATCAAATTAAATTAAATAGAAACAAATTGGAAATCAAAACAGTTAAAGAGACAGACCTATGATTTGTATATCAGAGACAATCTCATGCTAGTGGCTAAAAAGGACGTGTAGACATTAGTCGGTTGTGAACAGCACTTTCAGTTCAGAATCCTTTCTTTTAACCTTACCTCAACCTAATTCATATATGATTTAACTATGATGTGTGTTTCTCTGTGTGTCTTAAAGTAAAGTCCTTATATTAAAATATTTCATTTAAAATTCTTCATAAAAATTCAAGCCTAAAACACTATACATGTTTAAAACTATGTCTATAAAATAAATACAACTTTCTTGGCATACTTTTTTTTTGTTGTTGAAGATTTGGCAACATAAAATTTATTTAATTTTTAGGTTAGTGAACAAAACTACAATATAAATTTATGTTAAATAAATAGAACAGAAAAGAGAAACAAAACTAAAGTTAGTAATCTAAAAAAAAAATGTACAAAATATATAAAACAAAGGAATAGTCTAAATACATATAACAAAAATGTCCTGCAAGGATCTCTAAATGCAATTTTTATGTCATCTCGTTATTTACAATATTATAAAAAAGCATTTTTTTTTCATTTTTTGCATATTTTGTTCTTAGATTAATGTTTGTAAATATTGTTGGTATTTTAGACAAACAAAAAAATATAAGAAAAATAACAACAAATAAGAACACTCATTGTTCATTTCCATAACCCATACATTTACTTATCTAGTTCTAAAGAGTTTATTGTTCTTCAACAAGCTAGTCATTATGTGAAGCTTTGAAAGGGTAGTTTCATAAGTAATAAACCTAAATATTATGATATCAAAAACAAATTTAGTTTTTTTTTAGAATTATGGCATTTTAAGGGAGAAAAAATTACCGAATCCGATCTTGGTAATTATCAAACATCTTACGTATACATTTTTGTATGGGAAATTTACAACAACAACAACAAATAATTATAATAGGCAAAGTAGTTTTATTATTGTTAACTTTGTTTATGTGTGTGTGTGTTTACTTTTGTAAGTGTGTTAGTGATGTCATCTAAGTTTCATAGTTTATATGTATTGTCCTTATTGTTTTTTTTTTTTGGTTTCTGTTTCTGTTGTTCCTTTTGCAGTTTTCTGATTTTTAATATTTGTTGGTGTTTTATTTCATATATTTTTGTTGCTGTTGTTTTGTGGTAATTTGTGTCATAAATTTTTATTATTATTCCACAGTTTTGCATTTTCTCATATTTTTTTTAATTACAAGAGACATTTGAAGGATACAATAAGATTTATATATTTTGTTTTTAGATTTAAATAAAAGTTTAATTAAAATATTTATATATACATATTTTTATTATTTATAATAATTTTATTTATCAAAAAACTTTAATACAAATATTTAATTACGTTGATGTTTTCTATATAATTTCAGGTAAGACGACTATTGTTCTATCTATTGCTTGACTGTAAGTACGCCCCAGTAAAGCTATTTTTCTTTAGAATATTTTATATATACAAAATTATTGAGTGCCCCGGTAGCCTAGTTGGTAGCGTGCTAGCTTATCAGTGCGGGGGTCGTGGGTTCGATTTCTACCTGAGGCTCTGGTCTGTTTTCGCTACATCGAGCCGATGGCCTTTGTTGGTAGCGCTCGATTAGGGTATTAGGATAGAATTTGTAATTATATGATAAATATAAATAAATAAATAAATAAATAAATAATAAAAAATAAATAAATAAATAAATAAATAAATAAATAAATAAATAAATAAATAAATAAATAAATAAACAAATAAATAAATAATAAAATATAATTCTCGTATAAACTTGAGAAAAACCTATGGTGAAAAATAAAAGATATAACTACGCAATGGAAAAAAAAAATTATAGTAAAATCATTTATTTTTTATCACATTTAAATTAACATTTTCAATCAACATTTTTTTAAATCAGTATCTTAAAATTTCGAAAATAAGTAGATACATTTTTAAAATTGAAATTAGAACAACCGGAATTTGATACCAAATTTATTTTTCTATTTAACATTGTTTCTGCTTGATTTAAATTTGTTTTTATGTGCAATTAAATTATTAACAAAATATCGGTGAGAGTTCATAAGCCTCAAAGACTTTCTCTCTATTTCTATTTTGGGTATTATGACCAAATTTTTTTGGACAGAATCCCCAAACAGAAATTGACAAATATGACGGTTAAAAAGACGGTTATATTCATCATGGTGCTTAAGATTGATTTATTTGGTCCTTAACGGACACCACTACGTGAAAAAGCTTGCTTCTGCAAAGCCGACTTTGGGCATTTCACAGAGTAAAAAATCTCTTAGTCCGGTCAAAAACCGCTATGCTGATAACTATTCCGCAGCCAAGCCGGTTTTAGATCTATCGCATTTTCTTTATATAATTCGATATCATATTATATCTTATTTCTAATCTTATGTAATTTTATCAAAAAAATGGATTCTTGTTATTTAATAAAGTTACACTTAAAATAGTTTGTAAGTTAAAATAACTGAAAATATCATTTAAAAGAAATGATATTTCATTTAAAAACCGGTCTACTTAATTTTCATTTAAATTAAATGCCATTTGTTAGTTATTTTTAAATGTTGATTAATCAACTGACACATCCGTAAGAAACAACTGATATAATCAGTTAAAATAAATGTCAAAATTTTACCTACCAATCTTAAAAAATAAATGTTTTTTCATTTATTTGTAATTATTTCCGTTTTTGTATTTTTTTTTTTTTAATAAACTCGTACAATACAAAATGTATGTATGCATATGAAGCTATAAACACTTCTTGTGTGAATTTGTTTGTGTATGTATGTGTGTTTATGAAGTTCTTGTAATTTGTATTGAAAAATTTTGTATATATACAACCAATTTAAATAAAAAAACAAATTGAAATTTTTTGAATATTTTTTTTGAAACAGACAGCAAACAAAATTTAAATTTGTAATAACTGTTACGGACACAAATAAACCACAAGTTTCCGTTTTGTGGGTAAATTTTTATTAAATTTCAAACAAATGAAAAAAATAAATGAAACTGAAAAAAATGGTAAATGATAGTAAATTAATTCGAATAAATGTATAAAAAAGTTAATATAGATATTTCTTTGAAAAATAAATGTATGTTCCTTTATTTTTAAATGAAACGGAAAACTTTTTTATTAAACTACTAACAGTTAACTACATAATATTCTGAGTGTATACATAATGTGATACAGTTTGATATAACCCAGCAAAAACAGGGCTCCAGCTACTTATCAGCCTATTAACTCGCTTACTTACTTTTGTTAGCGATGTCCAAAAAGTAATGGGTACTCATTATTTATTGGCTGTTGATAAGCGGGAATGTAATGACCACCCATTACTTTGTGTTTTTGTAGGTGAGAAGAGAATGACCACTCATTGCTTTAGGGACATCGCGAACAAAAGTAATTAAGCGAGTAAATCGACTGGTAAGTAGTTGAAGACCTGTTTTTGCTAGGAACTTGATGTAATTCTAAAAATTATTTTGATTTATCAAATTTGGAATTTTTTTTAATAATGTTAAAAGTAATTTTAATTATGAGCAATTCACTTTTTTGTTGGAAGTTTTTAGTTCCAGTTATAAAAAAGAAATATAATTTTTAGATTTATTATATTATATAATCAACAAAAAAAAAAAAAATAATAACTTGTACACTTATATTAACAAATTTTGGAACCACATTATTTCTGTAACTCGTTAAGCTAGCACAGCTAAAGACAAACAATAAATAAAATCTTATTTAATTAAATATTTTGGGCTTTTTATTTCAAACTCGTAAAGTTACCTGTTAGTTAACATAACCTCAAAAATACTACAATTATTTAGGCAAAAAAAAAACTTGGACACTGAAAAATTTCTACATAAAATCAAACAAAGACTACCAATTAAATTAATTGCTTATGACATTAGTTTCAATCACGTTTTATTGTTTTAAGTTCATTTTATTTTATTTAAAAATTCCTGTAGGTTTTAATCTAGGACGGTTTTACACATTATTTAAAAATTTTAATGATTGGGTTATGTTAACAAAATTTTTCGGCTGTGACAATAAAAACTTAATTGAGAATACAGTTATTTATTTGTGAAAACAGATTTTGAGCCGAACCGTTCGATTGTCCACAAATTCTGTTGCTATCACGAATCTAATTTTTGAGTATAGGATCATGTTTACTGTAATAAGATAAAAACTAAATTTAAAAATGTTGGCAAAAAAATAAAATTTTAATTTAAATATTATATAAAAGATTTACTTAAAATTTTTTATATTAAATAAATATACCAATTGGATATTTAACCCAATTTTTAGTCTTAAGTTAAAAACTATTTTTAATTAAAAATAGAACTTATATCAAATGTTCATTTTCTAATTTACTAAAGCAAAAAAAAAAAAAAATGCAAAATCCATATCTATTGGAAAACATCTACCATGTATTGTTATCATATTTTAAGCATATTTGCCCTACGAAGGAAAAACAAATACAATGTACATTAGACTGGCAAATTATTGTAGAATTATATAATAACTAAAAGTTATATTTTAACGACATCAAATACATAATTCTAAACTGGAAACCAAAGCGGTCAATGGTTATATTTTTGGTTTTTTTTCGGAAAAATATACAAAAATTTAACAATTTTACACACAGAAAAAATATCTTAACATCAAGTAGGAACAGTAATAAATTAAACAGAAACAATATTAAATTAAATAGAAACAATATTAAATTAAATTTAAAATCAAGCTAACATTGCTTTCTTCTTAATTTAAAAATATTTCTATTTATTTTTAATATATGCAAAACAAAATCTAAAATGTTGACTTATAAATTTAAATACCTTGTATACGCTTTACGCTTACAATACATAGATTTATAAAAAAAACTTTTAAAAAACATTTTCAGTATCACTTAAAAAATATAAAATAACTTCATATACATTTAACATGCAAATGCTTGTCTTTATGCAAAAGCCCAAAAACGATTTTGTTTAAATATTTTTATGAATAAAAGATGACATCGATTTGATGTTGCAAATTTTTGTATATTTCGTTGAAAGTGCATATTTATTTCTTGCAGATTTAATAATATTTAAGCATATTTTTTATTTTATTGCATATATTTGCATATTTGATTTAAAATTTATGTTTTAATTAAAAATAAACGTACTAAAAGAAGAAGCAACATGTTGTCATATACTTTAGTTATAATTGCATTTCATTTTAAAACAAACACTCTCGAATTTTTAGTTCATATTTTTTTTTTTTTTTGATTTTGAGTGCATATTTTCCTATAAGTTAATATTTTAATGCATATTTTGCAATTTTAAGCGTATATTTTTGATTTTTTAGTGCATGAAAGTCGCTGCCCTGATAATAGCGATAAAATATAAAAAATTTGAAAGCATGTTCAAACATAAATATATTTATATGATAGTTTGTAAACAAATCAAGACTTTATATTTCCTGCCCTCTATCAACCAGTTACTTCAAAATCACTTTTTGAGGAAAACCGGTTTACTGATGACATAAATTTCATAGAGAAAAATATAAATTTTAGTACATTTATGAATATTTTTTATACCTTTATTAACCCTAAAATTTATTTTAGAATGCAATACCCTCTATCAGCCACATTAAGGTTATCGACTTATTAAAAATTTACATTTACTACATATACTAAATGTAGATTTATACAATTGTATTTATCATATCATTTAAGTGCTCGTTCATTAGGGTGTCCCGTAAAAAACGTTTTTCAGATTCTTAAAGAAATATCATTCAATCAATGGATTTTATGTTGCAGATTGCAAAATATAACAATAAATCGTTGGGTAGTACTTTAAATTTTTTTTCTCAAATTCATATTAAAATTTACAGAATTAAAAGTTCATTGGGCATTTCGGATATTGCATTCATAATAATCCATGCATAAAAAATACGAAATTATTATCAAAACTAAGAAAACTTTGGGAAAATATAAATTTTTCTCTTTTTTTCGGTTACTTTGACATTTTTCATATTTTTTGTAAAAATTATAATCATTGTGGCTCTGCTATTATTTTAAAATGGTGCTTGGTATAATTTTGATGCTTTTTCCTCCTGCAATGGTGAGCCACAAAACTTTTTCGTATAATTTAAGTAAAATAATTATAGGATTGGTTTTTAATTGTGTTAGTTGGTAGCTTGCTAGCTTATCAGAATATGATATGATCTTAAAATCCTACTATACTATTCACTTACAAAATAACAGATCAACAATTCATAAAATTCCATTACTTTACACACAAGGATACAATGCAAAATATAATTAAAAATATTGTCTATTCATTAACTATCAACATAGATTAAGTTGTAGATTTAATATGGATTAAGACAAACATTTGATATTAAATGCTTCATATAAGCTGTGTTATTTGATACTTTAAGAATTAAAGTTCATAACAAAAAACTGTAAAATATAGAGGATAAATATAAATTGTTAAATTTCGTTGATGTTAGTCTAATTGTGTTGTTGTTTACAAGTTTGTTAATTTGTTTCCTTACACTCAATATAAAATAGACAATCATCAACAAGCAATGACCGCAAAGGGAGAAGAAGAGCATGGATATTGACAAGGTTGGGTAGCGCCAACCGAAAATACTAAGTATTCTATCCTGCTGGCTCAGTGGAATTTCTCAATTTTTATTCTCTATAACTTACTAATAAAAATTTTCATGTTTCTTTACAATAAAAATAATTAAAAAGAATATGATATGATCTTAAAATCCTACTATACTATTCACTTACAAAATAACAGATCAACAATTCATAAAATTCAATTAATTAATTTTAAATAATTTCCACAAAAAAATTCAATCACTAGCCAAAGTTTAGAATTTTAACCTAAGCACAGCTTAGAGTTATTAAATTTGGCTGAAGTATTCGAAAACTAAACTCCAGGCACTCAGGTATGGAGATTCGTTTCAATTAAAAAATAGTTGATTTTTTGTACAGTTTTCCTAAAATAAACCATTATATTTAACATGTAAGTTAAAGGCCTAATTACACAATAATTCGCTGGTTATTTGTTTAAAAAAAAACTGCCAGTCTAATGTGCATAGTAAAAGAAATATCAGACAAATTAAAATCATTCATACTTCAATACTTTCAATTAAAATAATGCAAATATAACAGAATGCATAAGAATTTCAACAGCTAAATAAATTTGATAAAGTGAGAATGTGTTGGTATATTTTATATTCAACATGTATGTGTGTGTGCCTGTATGTATGCACGTATTTATGCTAGAACTAGTATATGTAAAAGTATTCGTTTGCATATACAAATAGATCTGCTCGTTTTTATGATGGTATGAGTAAAGCAAATATACTTAATTGAGTTGAGCTGATTGTGAGAGTTATATAAGATATAGAGTACAGTATAAAGATGAAATAAATTGGCTTAAGTTCAACGGGTAAAAAAAAATCCACCAACAAACACTTATAGTGAGCAGACTGAAATACTTAGAACGAAGTATGAAAGCAGAACATGCTAACTAGAGCAAAAATTGAATTAAACAACAACGACTAAGGGAACTTAATGAAAATAGGGGTTTTTCTTTAAGCCACTAAAAAGCAGAAAAACTATAAAAATATTATTATGATAATGTGGCAATTGTAATTTACAAATAGTGGCATTAGTCTAACATAACTATGTTTACTTCTCCAAGACAGACTTATTTAAAATTAAAGCGTTGACAATTTTTGTTTTTCCTTTTATGTCGCATGATGATTGAATCATTCATAATTTTTCAAGTAGAATGACACTCTTTCAACACTCATATTAATTTTGTTTTTCGTATTTTGCTGTTGTTGTTTGGCAAATATGCAAATATCTATACTAAAGACTACAAAAATAAAGAAAATTCATGTTAACAGCATCAAATCAGAAAACATCATTTCAGTTACACCACACTACCACCATATGTACCAATAACACATCCAAACTTATAAATACTCATACACAACTATGCAATAACAATAACAACAACAACGACACCCATAAACATTAGGAAGGGAAAAAACGACTTTATTTTTACCTACATTTTATGTATGGTTGCACTGCTTTCATAACAGATGCTGGTTTGTGGCTTTAAATGCGCTTAATGCTTTTCCTATATCAGTCATTCCATGAAAAAAAAAAATTACTTGATAGAAAGAACTCCTAGAGAATAAAATTAAAAATCCGCCTTTTAACCAGCAGTCAAGTCTTCTTATGAAAACACACATAAAATAAATAATATATTAAAGATATGGTGTACTAAAGTAAAATAACGTAATGAAATGAAAAGATTCAAAAAGTGTTCTAACATTTATTATCTCGCACAACTACAGTGTTGCCATATTTGAAACGCTGCATCTCTTAACAACTATCATCTCTCCTCTATCCTCTTACCAAAGAAAGCAAGCCAATAATTAACAAAAAATTCCTTGAGTGCTGGTTCTCCCAAAAAAAAAAAAAATAATAATAATACGAAGAAAGGAAACAGATTCATTTTGACAATTTCTTGTCAACTGAATGATTTGATTGCAGCAATCCAATTATTTGGTTGGCGTAATACAATGTTTTTATAGTTCTGTTGTAAAATCCAAATTTCTGTTGCCACAAACAAATATATCAATAGCTCTCCGACCAAAACATTTGGTTGGCAAAAGATTTGGTTGCACATTGAATCAGTTTTCTCTGAAAAGGGTACCATAGTACAAGGTGGGGCAATAAGTATCACTCTATTAGAAAGTGTAAATGGCATCGTATGTCAGTTTTGTTTTGCTATTCGTGAAGTAGACAATTGCGAAATTTTTACTAAAGAAGAATGAATTGCTATACGCGAACAACCAATTTTTACGAAAAACGTATAAATTGAGGAAAATCGACAAAATAAAAAAAAATAAAAATTTTATGTCAATAAATGTCACTAAAATCCACGGTTGCTCTCCGTCTTTATTTTTTTTTAATTGTCTTTGATCCCCGTTTCGTTAAAATTCATTGCCCCATGTCTAGTGTTTTAATTCAGTTCGTTCCCCGTTCTATTTCGCTTTGTTGCTCTTGTCTTGTGTTTCAATGCCTCGCGTTTCCCGTTCCATTACAATTTGTTTCCTTTGTATCTGGTGGAAAATTTTTTACAATCTAAATTTTATCTTGGTACCGATATTAAAGAGCTGGGGTAAGTTTTTGTGTTTTAAGCACGTTTAATTTGCGTTATATGACGATTTAAATTTGGACCAAAATAGTTGTGCATTTTCATTTATGCCCTCATTTTGCGAAACGCAACGCCTCACTTCACATAATTTAAAAAAAAAATTGATTTTGTAATTCACTTGAATGAAGTAAGAGATTACAGGCGTTGAAACAGCTGTTCGTTACTTTATTTGAAATTTTATACATACAAATTAGAATTTCATAAATCACTGCGCTGAACATTGAATCACTTGAGATGTCAATATCATCACTTCAATTGTTTGAGCGTTAGTTTGAATTTTTTTTCAAACTATTTAAAAAAACAAACAATTTGTGATAAATTTGCAATAAATTTTATTTTTATGAAGCAGTTTTTGATTTTTTTTTTGTCGTAGAAATAGGAAATATGCCTCTGAATAAATCTTAAAAATAAAAAAAAATTTAAAAAATTACTCCATACATTTTTTGCGGTCGTGGGGATTTACAAAATTTGGGCATTAGGTTAACTATGTTTGATATTGAAAATGTTAGTTTTCTTCGATCTTCTTGATTTGTGATCCATTTCAAGGTTCCCTTCTTTTTTATAGAAAAAAACACAGAAAATTCAAATTTAATGGGGAATGTTTATTATCATTTGAAATAACATTATTTGGTTTTTATTTTTTGAAGATTATGACTATCAGATGTTGGCCGTTGCTACGTCGCAGATGGTCCATCCTTTGAGTCCAATTTTCGATGACTCGTTCGAGCATTTCGACTGGTAACTGGCGAATGACATGCGTGATGCTGTATAAAATTTAGACTTTACATATCCCCACAGGAAAAAGTCTACACAGAAAAAAGTATCACAAAACTTTAAGTAATTAAAAATATTTGTTAAAATTCAAATTCGACTTCTAACAATTTTTTGTTTGAATTGTGTGTAAATTGTTATTTTTCATATAAAAATTCTTTCAAAATAAAAATTGAAGTTACAAAAAAATAACAAAAATTTTTTTGTATTTACAAATTCCATTGTTGGTGCCTTTTTAAAAAATATTTTTTTTGTATTTACAAAAATGTTCTGTGGACGATTTTCAATATTACAAACAGAATTTTGTAATTTTATTCTGTGTAAAGGTGTGATATCACACGATCTTGGTGGCCAATCGACCGGCCTAACACGTGAAATTATGTGCTCACCGAAGTGTTCTCTTAATAAATCCATTGATTGATGCGATGTGTTTCCCACATCGGCGCCGTCTTGTTGAAACCAAATGTCGCCGAGATCACGAGCTTCAATTTCAGGCATCAAATAGTCGGTTATAATGGCACGATAGCGCCGAATCGACTCTCCACGGTCTTCGTGTACACTCTCAGCAACGGCCGCTTTATTTTCTTCACAGCGTGCTGGACGTGGTCTATTCGGTCGAATATTATCCAATAATGAAAGCTGGGTCTCAAAATGGGTGATGGTGTTGCGAAAACTACGCTCAGTGGGCCGATTATGTTGGCCATAAGTTGAGCGAAGTGCTCGAAACACATTCCTCACAGAACGTGAATTTTCGTAATAAAGTTGAACGATTTGTAAACGTCGTTCAGGCGTAAGTCTTTCCATTATGAAATACCCAACAAAACTAAACAAAAATAACATGACAGCATGACACGACTCACACGTGATCTGTCAAAAAAAGGCTATTAGTTTAAAACTAGCTTAAGATCTCTTTTTTATTTATAAAAATTAATTATATAATTATTTATTTATGCCTAATTTAAGAGATATTAAGCGCATTTTTAACTAATATAGGTGATATTCCAAATCAAAGCTCTTTTTCCTCTGAATATAAGATCGAGATAATAACGATCTCATATTTTAGCCAAATTTGGTACCGGTATAGAAGTATTAGGAGTGGCTTGTGGTTTTTATGCAAGTTTTTTGCCATAGATCGTTTAGGTTGCGAGATATGGACGCCTAAATTTGTATATTTTGTGTATCGCATTTTGCGTTTTATCGTTTCCTTTGGTCTCATTTAGAATATTGATTTTCCAAATAAAAGCTCTTTTCTCTCCGCAGTGTTTAGTCTTCTAGATAATTCTGATCCAATGTTACCATTCCATTAAATTATAATAAATAAAATATAGAAAATAAATGCTTAATTGGTCAATATTTAACCATGCCTACTTTGTAGAAAAATTTAAAAACTGGTTTCATTTTTATTCATTTCAATTAGGAAAATAAATACTACCAGTTTAACTTTAATCCGGTAAACTTTTTCCTATAACGTGGCAATTGGCATGGAAAGCCTCATATGTACATGCAGAATGTTGTTATATGCGATGTTTAGTTGTCTGTTGATCCTTAACATGCAAAGCTTACATTTTGTTTATTTATGTATTTGTTTATTTTACACAAAAACGCGACAAGATGCATACACACACTTATACACACAAGCTCTCATATCCGTGTACAACACACACACACATATATTTATATATGCCCAGTTGTCCAACCTTCGTTGACGAAATTGTATTCAACGATGTCTTGAAGAAATTTTAAAATTTTTCTTGCACGCTATTTGTCGCTTATAATGTCTTTAACGACAATGTAAGCGAAATCTGAACTTACGACGTGATGAGCGACAAAATAATATGATTGTCTTCAATCAGGTTTAGGCACGAAATCATTTATTTGTCGTATATGGAACTCCGTTGATGAAACTATAAACGAAACTCTTTTCAAGTTGTCGTCAATCCAAGTACATTGACGATAATATAAGCGGTAATCCCCTGTAGTTTCATCGACTACAATTTGGAGCATATTGTCGCAAACATGATCGTCAACGACAATATGAGCAATAGTGCCGCCCAATTGGTCGTGTACGATTTACATAGCTGCCATATGCATGAAAATGTCCTTGATGATTTGTATGGGCTGTCACCAATTGGTTGTCTACGAATTTGTTTGGTCATGCACCCATCATCGATGTTGTCTTAAAGACGTGGACAACAGGGTGACTACCAAGCATTGCTGTCAATAATTGCGCGCTTTGACACTCAAACACATGCAAAATGCATTAATTTACAATACACATACTTGCAGTTTTCTTCAAAATAAGTTTAGGTGTGCAACCAGTAAATAGATTTCAAAAAGCGTAATTTGTAAACATAAAAGTGTTTGTAAAACCTTAAGGAAACCCTAGAAGAAATTACAAAAAAAAAACCTTTGCAAACATTTGGCAGTTCCGCTTACAAAATACTAACAAACCGATAACACTACTTGACAAGATTTTAAACCAGACTTTACTAAAACTACTTTTCAATGCTTTGGCCTCCTAAACACGAATCTGAAGTGAGAAAGTGCCATCAATGGTATTATTTGAAACCTGACCTAAGTAAAAATTCTTTATGCCTCAAAATTGGGAAGAGTAGTTAAAAATCAATTATTATTTTTTACAGATTTGATAAAAACTACCTGTTGAGAAATATTAAAGGCAGTGTAAGGAGGATATTAAGATTTTTATTATTTTTTTTTTTTTTGAGATTTGGATAAATTAAAAACATATTCATAATATACACTTCAATAAATAAACGGAGGAGTCAATCTTGCAAATCTTTTGAGAAGTATTTGAAAAATATATCAACATTTTGAGCCAAATTTGAATATTTTTATTTGTTCTTAATATTAAGGAGTGGGAAAATTTTTGGAAAATATTAGAAAGACCCAACATTTGGCCCGAGAAAATTTTTTCATGATTCAGTGAGGCAAAAGTCTGTTTTTCCATATTAATGTAATTAAATGAAAAATAATTTTATCTAGAATTAAAATTAGAGATTTTGAGTTACAAATACCAATATTGGGCCATATTTTTTTTTACTGGATCAGGGGTCATAACTATAAAGGCGCATATTTCGGTATAGCGATTTAATGAAAGTTTTTGACTTCAGATACATTTAAAAATACTGTAGTAGAAGTCTAAGCAAGAAAAAGTACATATTTGTTGAGTAGCGTAGTTTATAGACATTAAGCACACACAGGAAAAAGACCATAATATTTTTGATAGTTGATTCGTAATTATCATTGTATAATCCTAGTGTTCATAATATAATCCTAAATGATGATAAAATTGTCCTTAGTGATCATAATATGATTAGTAAGAATTTTATATATGATTATTAGAATCACACTATGATAATTTTAATTATCTCTTCTTTTAATTATCTCTTTTTGTATCTACCTTTTCTCTGTGTATAAGTATTTCAAATTTTATATTGAAATTTTATTAACTGGGTATAAATGTGCGTATGTTTGTTTACACACATGCATATCTTAAAATTTTGTTTATTTATGGTAAACTTACACTCGCAAAAGCTTGTCAGTAGATGCTACTGAAAATGTATATGCCGACAAAAGCATTAACCTTTTACCCGACAAAGTATTAACCTTAACCATAACTAAATATTTCATTATTTTTAACTGTTAAGAAACACCTAAAAAATGCAGTAAAAACTAACAAAGTCGTAAAAATGTCCAAGAAATTTGTACTACAAAAATTACGGAACAACTGAGAAAAATTGGTAAAATCTAATTTTTTAGTTTTTTTTTCTAATTTTATAAAAAAAAAACTATTTTTTTCTTTCGATTGCAAAATAATGTGTAATTGATTTATTCTTCAAAAGAGGTCTTTAGATCTTAATTATTTTTTTTTTAAATTAAATAGCAATATTTTTTAACGAAATTGTATTGCATCGATAGAAAACATAATTGTTTATTTTCTTGCCTTAAACTACTATAAAAGATTATACTATAAGAGATTTCTACTATAAGAGATTATAAAGCGAGAAGGATGTAAATTGAAATTTTATTAAAATTGAAATTTAAAAAATCGTCAAAAATATACAGTCACACAGTTAAGTCATTGTACTAATATTTTTTTCTAAGTTCCAAACATACCAAATATATACCCTATGTTACTTTTAATTTTAATCAAAAATTAATTGAGCGATTTGATGTTGAAATGTTCAAACTAGCAATCAGTAAGTCTTGGATTATTGAGTGTTAAGTGGACACATAATTAAGTCACTTAAGTTTAATTAGGTAAATAATCTTAGAAAAATAAATATTTGATTACAAATGAATGTATTCAAAATTTTAGCACCTTCTAAGTCTCAAAAATACTACCTCCGCAGAGAGGGAAATGCTTCCACAATTTTGGTTCAGTGGCTTATGCGATAAAATCAATTTCATTATCGCTTGGAAAAATTAAATATTATAAAAAATATAAAACTTTTAATAACTTTCCAAGAAAAAACACCCAAAGATCAGAAGTGAAAATTACTCTTTCTTTAAATCTACGCAAACAAAGTCTAGCATGGAGTCAAAATACAATGTTTAAATTTCAGCAAGAACTGTAAAAAGGCGTTTGGTCAAAAGTAATTTATATGGTCGGATAATAAGACGAAAGCCGAGTGTGCCAAAGAAAAATATTAAGCAGGGTCTAGAGTTTAAAAAAGGATATCTCCACTGTAATCAAAATATTCTGAAACTGGTTATCTGGAGCAATAAATCTCAGTTTCATGATCTTGGTAATGATGGCAGACCGCATATAAGATGTCTACAAAACGCTTAATTTAATCCGAAATATATATAAAAAAAAATAGTGAAGTACGGTGGGTCGTCAGTGATGGTATCTGGATGGTCCGATAGTAAAAAAAGACGGCAAAATGACAGGTGAAATGCATAAGAAAATAATGTAGATAGTGATTGTGCTGACGATTTGTCACTAGCATGGTCATTCCAACAACATAATGTCGAAGCATAAGTCTCGAGTCGTCAAGTCTTGGCTAGAGAGGATTCACATTATGGTTTTCGAGTCGCCAGCACAAAGCCCATACATGAATCCTATAGAGAACATATGGGGAATCATAAAACCGGCTGTGACAGCAATAAAACCTACAATTGTAAAAGTTCTTGTGAAATTGTCAAAACAATGACAAAGAGATGTGCCGATTTAATACCCCAGCAAACACAGGATTTTAACTACTTTGCAGGCTATTTAATCCCTTAATTACTTTTGTTCGCGTTTTTCCAAAATTAATGAGTGTTCATTATGCTGTCACTTATAAAAAACAGAAGGTAATGGGTGGTCATTACCCTCTCGCTTACAAACGGCCAAGAAATAATGAGTACCAATTACTTTTTGGACATCGCGAACAGAAGTAATTGAGCGATTAAATAGCCTGAAAAGTAGTTGATACAATGTTTTTGCTGGGACGTAGTTATTTGGTGGGTTATCCTACCAAATAATTTTTAAAAGCTGCAATATACCATTAATTAAAATATTTTTTATTTCAATTAATTTAAATAATATTTATTAAATGACTTAATTATATGTTCACAAAATATTTAAAGTGTATTTAAAAATTTTGAAAAAAGTAGTTAAGTAGTGGTGAATTGTTTTTGTTTTTATATATAATTTAGTTTATAAGGTTTTAGACAAATGAGTAAAAATTTATTTGTTTTTTATTGCTCAAAAATATAATATTTATAGGAATAACGTGAATCTAAAGACTTAATTATGTGACCATGACTGTAATTTATGCTCTGGTAAATATTCTTGATAATAGCAAGCCTAGTTTGGAGTATCAACTTGTAAATTAAGTTATTATTTTTATTCCTGGGCTCACAGGATATAGACAGGACACGTTTTTCAAAATTTTTTCTAACTTGAAAACTAGCTCACAGATTTTCTGAAACTAAGCACAGCTGATATGCTCAGAGTTTGTAGCAAAAAAATCTAATTTAGTTAAAGTGTGTTCATGTTTAGTGTTAGTTTTGCTCAATTTCGCGAAAATCACCATATCTTTTAAAATAACAATACTAGATGACCAATTTTTGCTACAGATTTCTTTTTACTGAAAGTATAGGGTCCGCCAAATAACTTTTTTTTTGAAAATGCTATTAAAAAAAACTACTGAATATTTTCTCAAATTTCTTTTTTTATTTGAAAGTACAATCCTTCCGGTTAATAATGGAAAATAATTTCATTCAAATGGCTGTCTCGGCTGGCCATGCAGTAGCCTACACGATCGGTCCAATTTTTAAGCACATTATCGATTGTGTGCAGCTGTATTTCACCAATGGCTTCACGAATATTGTCCTTTAAAGCGTCAATTGTCTCTGGCTTGTCGGCGTAACACTTATTTTTGACGGCACCCCACAAATAATAGTCCAACGGTGTCAAATCGCAGCTCCGAGGTGGCCAAACGACATCAGCTCTGCGGCTGATAGTGTGATCTTCAAAAACAGGGCGCAAAACATCGAGTGTAGCTTCGGCTGTGTGGCACGTAGCGCCGTCCTGTTGAAAAAAAATTTTCCAATATCCTCTTCAATTTTTCTGAACAAAAATTCGTTCAACATGGCCCGGTAACGATCGCCATTGACTGTAACGGCCAGCCGAGGCAGCCATTTGAATGAAATTATTTTCCATTATTGAGAAATGTACTTTCAAATAAAAAAAGAAATTTGAGAAATTATTCAGTAGTTTTTTTTATAGCGTTTCCAAAAAAAAAAAGTTATTTTGCGGACCCTATATTATTTAGGGCAAAAACTAATAATAATAACTGCTTTAAACAACTATGACTACAGTACTATTGATTTTTTTTTTTTTAAATAACTATGATAACTGTTGTTTTGTATTTTTTCATATAACAGCAATTACAATTACAAACAACAGCAATTTATTATTATACAAACAACTGTTATGTAGTAACTTTTTTGAGTGTACTATTTATATAGAGTGAGAGGAGGTATATAGAGTTTTATTTTAAATTTCACTATTATATTTCAATGAAGTGTAAAATATGTAAATTAATATTTTACAACTTGTGTTCAACAAAAGTGTTCGTTAGTTGCCATGAATATCAATTTTTACCATCATATACTACAACATAATTTTACAACATTACAGAAATTTGTCTACATTCCAATTAAATATTGTGGTAAACATAAAATTATGACAAATACTTTGTAATATTACAATTCAGTAAAATAAACAACATCATTATGTAAGGCTTCTATTTAAATACAAGTGTATTTAGTCTTGGAATTAATTTAAATATATAAAGAAAATGTGCTAACTTATTAAATACAAACTAACAATAGGATTTAAAAATTTCGTTGAAAATAGTTTGAATAAATGTTAAAATTTCATAGACTTGTGTAAATCTAAATTAAGTTAGGATGTAGTTCAAACAGTTCGCAATCACCCTTAATATATTATTAAAGTGATAGAAATTATGTATAAATTCCTCTAATTTATTTATTATACATAATTTAGATTTTTGAAATAATTTTTTATTTGGGTTAAAAACCATATTCTTTATGTTGTGGATTTTTTTTTTTTTTGCATTATTATAATTAAATACTGACCGCTTTCTAACCATAAAGAGATATATATTTGATGTTTTCATATTACCAAATATAAATAGAAATATGTTTTATCAAAATATTTATGAATGCCTTATGCCCAAAAATAGACATGATATATGATTACTATTTCATAACCGTAATATGCTAAAAACATTTTGTTTAGCTTTTAAATAATACAGACAACATAAGATTTTGCTTTAAACAATTTTGCATAATGCACAAAAAATACACTACTATTCAATTCATACATTTTCATTTATGTAAAGATGTAACATAAAAAATTGTTATGTTAAGGGAAATAAAATCAAAGGCATTTATTTTAAATGGTACGTTTTTGAGGAGATAAATCGCGTAATAACGTATTTCTGCTTAAAAGTTTCACAATATTTATTTATGTCATCCGTCTTGTGATGTTATTATAAAAAATTTTATTTAATAATCCTTTGAAAACTTACAGAACGTGCTTTTATCTTGAAATCTCAAATCTCCACGAAATCTCAATAATCCTTAACTGACCATGTTGCCTGCCACCCTAATGCATAGTTTACAACGTATGCCATTCTTTTTACATACCTACATACATATTTTTTTTATATGTAGTTACATATGGTTTTATGCACTTACTTAACTATTATATCCACTTTGTTATACATAGTAGGTATTTGATGATACAGTGAAATACGCTTAAGACAAATTATATATATTTCCCCAACAAAAATGAAGCTGCTAAAGAAGCAATAAAAGCATTACTACACTCAGAATATTATGTAGTTAACTGTTTGTAGTTTAATAAAAAAGTTTTCCGTTACATTTAAAAATAAAGGAACATACATTTATTTTTCAACGAAATATCTATATTAACTTTTTTATACATTTATTCGAAATAATTTACTATCATTAACCATTTTTTTCAGTTTCATTTATTTTTTTCATTTGTTTGAAATTTAATAAAAATTTACCCACAAAACGGAAACTTGTGGTTTATTTCTGTCCGTAACAGTTGTTACAAATTTAAATTTTGTTTGCTGTCTGTTTCAAAAAAAAATATTCAAAAAATTTCAATTTGTTTTTTTATTTAAATTGGTTGTATATATACAAAAATTTTCAATACAAATTACAAGAACTTCATAAACACACATACGTATACAAACAAATTCATACAATAAGTGTTTATAGCTTCATATGCATACATACATTTTGTATTGTACGAGTATATTAAAAAAAATACAAAAACGGAAATAATTTCAAATAAATGAAAAAAACATTTATTTTTTAAGGATTGGTAGGTAAAATTTTGACATTTATTTTAACTGATTATATCATTTGTTTCTTACGGATGTGTTAGTTGATTAATCAACAGTTAAAAATAAATAACAAATGACATTTAATTTAAATGAAAATTAAGTAGACCGGTTTTTAAATGAAATATCATTTCTTTTAAATGATATTTTCAGTTATTTTAACTTACAAACTTTTTTAAGTGTACTACCCAGCAAAATAAAATGGATGTTATTCTTTACGAATCTCTTTTTCAGAACATCCAAAGAAGTTGATAGTGCTAATTTTTCGATTTGTAAGAAGTAATTTTAAACAACTTCCAAAATGTTGATATTAACCCCTACTAGTAAAAAAACAATTATTTAGTTGGTCCATAAATGGTTAATTCCTGCAGTCATCAAATGCCTTATTGAAAACATATTTTGCATACCAGTGATATTCACCTTATCCTGGTCAGAATAATAATTCTTGCCGTGTTCAAAATCACATTTTTAACTTAAATAAGCCACTCCATATATTTATTTTGTAGCCCCTGTATTTAAAAACTTCCGTAAACTAATGAAAAAGTCCATTTGCTAATCGATTTTTCATAGCACCGAAACAAACTACTTCCTCCCAATGACACGCCAATGTTAAAATCATTAATGATTCACCGAAATTTTTACAACTTCGTGTTCAGTGTTTAACTACTTCTTCCTCAGCTCTTATTTTGCTGAGTATGGCAAAGGCATCACTTCTTTTCTAATGGTTTCATCGATGAATTTAACATTAGCGTGTCATAGGATGGAAGTATTCAAATAGAGCTACTAGCATTACTCATACTTTACTCTAAGGAATCAATGATAATACAGTCGTTAGGTGTTCTGATGCATGAGTGGAAAGTGTTCATATATTCTGTAGTATATTTCATTAGAATGCAGAAAAAATAAGTTTATAGAATCGAAATTTATGCATTGATATACAAATACTCTTTATTAAAACAAATAAATAATTCTGCATTAGTGAAAAGGCGTTTTTAAAACATTTTTCAAAAATTTTAATGAATTTTCAGATAAATTTAAAAATATTTTTGGATAATTTAAAAACTGGTTGTACAATTTAGAAATATTTTTAGACAATTTTAAAATATTTTTGAACAATATTAAATAATTTTTGCACAATTTTAAAACATTTTGGGTCAATTTGAAATAATTTTTACACAATTTTAAAATTCTTTTGATAAATTCTGAATAAAAACTGGAAATGGTGTAGTGTTAAATAATAAACATAATGCAATAATGCACAGATTGTGTCGTCAAAAAAATATTTAAGGCTGAAAAAATGCAAATGACAGGCCAGCTAGTTTCAATTAAAGTTAAAAAAAATCTGTTTTTCTTGATATTTCAAAACTTTTATAAAAATTTCAAAACTGCATAAATTCCAACCCTCATGAAATTTTAAACTAAAATATAAAAAATGAGTTAATAAAAATATTTAGAAATTTCATCAGAACTATTTTTTCAATTTGCATTTATGCTTTAGATTCAAAAAATATACGATATACCATAACTTAAGCTTCAGAAGTAATGAAGAGTGATTTTTAAAGGTATGCATCGGGTTTATATCCAGATCACTGCATTTGAAATATGAACACATAAACTCTTTTGGAAGTGCCTTAGAATAACACGAAAAAATCATAAAAGAATGTCAACTGAAGTTTAGGAAGCAATGAAAGAAGTTATAGTCACAGAATGACTACCATTTTTTTTTGCTGGGTCTCTATTTGTATAGTGTCATTTAAATAATCGCCTTTAGATTAATTGCAGCAGTCGGTTCTTTTGAGGTTCTTTTCGACCACTTTTCGCAAATATCGGGCAGTATCTCGGCTATTGCTTAACGAAAGTTGGTTTTCAAATGCTCTAACGTTAGGGGATTATCCGCGTAAACATGGTCTTTGACATAGCCCCATAAAAAAAATCTAACGGCGGAAATTACGCGTCCTGGAAACTTTCCATGCAATAGAGCCAAAACCTTCGTGTTGTGTGGCTCGCGGCATCGTCTTGTTGAAACGACATATCGTCAAGTTCATAATCTTTAATTGCAGGCTAAATTGATAGACCCAACTGCTGAGAACGCCGTGGAATCGACAAATTCGGATTATCCGCCACACTTTCACTAACAGAAGCGATATTTTCGGCAGTGCGCACATAGCGATGATGCACATGCCTGACTACATTTGTAACGTCTCCAGCCTCTTCATATTTCTTTATAATCTTACCAATTCCTTGCACAGTAGCTCGATTATGACGACCATAATCACACCGTTATACTGGAAAAGTGACCACGTTTGAACCACGCGTTTTGTAGTAACGTTTAAATATTTTTACTCATTTTTCGGTTGTTAAACGATCCATATTTGTAAAACGCAAACATTTCACTAAATAAATGACACTTCAGATGACAGATATTTAACAGCTGACAGCCTTACCAGACTGGCAGTTTTGAAACCACTAAATGGATAACCCGGCATTTATACATTATTTACTAATGTGTAATTTTGCTGGCATATTAGTGTAATTTCATAGTAGGGTCGGGTGAATAACACATTTTTCTTTTTTTTTTTGCCAATTAACCTCAAACTTTTTTTCATAAGTTCTTATTCATTTTAAAAATTATTTTTCAACTTAAAAAATTATTTTTCAACTTAAAAAAATTTTTAGCAGCATCTGGTGAAAGTCATATTTTCTCATATTTTATTTACCAGATAATTAGTGGTAAATAATATTTAGCAATTGGTGCTTAATAATTTTTACCTTAAAATTTTTTTGATCACAAAAAAGAAGGTTTTCAACTCTAATAATTTTTTTGACTACAAGAAGTGTTTTAACATTCCATAAAATTTTTTAACCCCAAAATAATTTTTTTTCACCTCCAGAATATTTTTTACATACACATTTTTTACATTACTTGCAACAAAAAGACTGTAGAAGGCAAGAACAAAAAAGTTGGTACTATAGTTTTTTTTTTTAACTTGGAAGTACCATGGTACTATTTTTAGTGATTTGGTATTACTCGCAAATATTCTCTCTTTTATATTTATTAATGATAACTTTTTGTGAAGAATTTCTTGTAAGTCCTATTTTGGTAAAAAGGTACTTTTTCGGATGATAAAGTTGATACTGTAGTACATTTAGAGCTTCAATTACAACTTCGAAAATATATTGGTGCCTCAAAACTTAACGATATAGAAGTATATCGTTGCTAATATCATATTACTGTATAATTTTTAAATGCAATTATAGTCCCTTTGTTGTTACTATAGTACTTACTATTAGTTGGTATTTTTGTGGTACTATTGTACTTTTGTGGTACTATTTAAACCTTAAAAGTACTACAGTATTCCTTTGGCTTATTTGGCTTCTCACAAATGTTGTATTTTTTATTTATTAAAAATTTCTTGTAATTTCTTGTAATCGTACAATATAATTTAACTTTTTCGGGTATGGTAAAGTTGTAGTATTTTTCGTGCTACAAAAGTAATTTGGTGCCTAATGGGAAAGCTAAATATTTTACCAAAATAATGGTATATAGAAAAAGTCTCACTTATCAGCAATGAACCTCAGATTAAATATTTGTATTATTATTACACACAAAGAAAAATTTGGTAAATTTTCAACTGAAATTTGGTTTCTACAACTGAAATCGTCTGGTACAACTGAATATTGGTTCTCACACTTAGAAAAAAAAAAATTAGTAGAAAAATTTGTAAACAGTTTTTAATTCCACTTTACTATTTTTGTACTGATTTTTAGTAAAAAAATTATTATTTAGCAAATCTTTTTGTTATTTGCATTTTACAAATTACAGAACTTTTACAGAATAATAAAAATTTTTGTTGCTAATTTCAGAAATCATTTTAGAAATTTTTGAAAACCGATTTGCTAAAATAAGCAACAAAAAATTACTAATTAAAAAAAAGTGGATATTGAAGGAAATATAATTTAATTTCTAATTAAAACTTACACCTACAAACTTAAATTGCCTTAAAATGTTACATAGATTAAAAATAGCTCTAAAAAGTTTTTTAGTTCAAAATCAGCACTAAAAATAATTACAAGTTGACCTTAAAAGCAAAAAAAAAAACTGAAATATTTTTTACAACCGAAATTACCAAATTAAAACAAAATGATAAATTTGTTTATATTTTACAATTTTTAAGCCTTTGATTTTTTTTTTTAATTTTGCCTAAAATATTTTTTGAAAAAAATAAATAAAATAAAAAATTTTGATTCTCGATAAAAAAAAAACAAATCTGGTATTTTGTACTAATATTTAGTAAATTTTTTTTGCTGATTTTAGCAAACAGATTTTAAATTCCACTTTACAAAAAGTTAACTAAAACTCAGTAGCGGCAGCTAATTTTTTCTGCAAATTTCTTTATACTACACATCATTGTACTACACATCAGATTAGCAAAAAATACCACTGGGCTCAAATTAGCAAAATTTCCCGTAATAACAGCAAAATATTCAGTTGCCATTACAAACTTTTTTTTGGTGAGTGCACAACAAAATTCACTTAAACAACTGAATTTTAGTTGCAGCACCCAAAATATTCAGCAATCACATTTGTATTTTATTGTGCTTGCCGAATTTATTGGTTGTTGCCACCAAAATACACTTTTTTAATTCGGTTGTCACTTTATTTTTCTGTGTGTATGAGTACGTACAGGTTGGTTGAAAAGTTCCTGCGCTCACCAAGAGATGGCACTGCTAGCTCCAAACTTATTTTTCTCAAGTTGGTATAACTGTCAATTCTTTCTTTGTTTACAAGCCTTTTGAAGTTGACGTGTCATTGATTTTTTTTAATATGGAAAAAATTGATTATCGTGCAGTCATTAGATTCTTTGTTTTGAAGGGTTTAAAAGCAAAGGAAATTTATGAGTAATTCTTAGAAGTGTATAAGGAGTCCTCACCTTCAAAACGCACCGTTGAATTTTGGGCTGGTGAATTTAAACGTAGTCGTACTAGCCTTAAAGACGATCCACGCGAAGGACGACCAAAAACTGCAACCACAGCAGAAATCATTGAGCAGGTACATAATATAGTTAGTGAAGATCCAAGTTTGACTAAGCGTGAAATTGCTAATGCCATAGGCATCTCAGAGGAACGAGTACTCCATATTTTACATGAAGAATTACGTATGAAAAAACTGTTTGGAAAGTTAGTGCCGCACACATTAACAATTCAACAAAAACTGGATCGAAAACAAATTTCTCAGCGTAATTTGGAGCGTTTTAAGCCGAATAAAACCGACTTCTTGCATCGTTTTTTAACTATGGATGAGACTTGGATCTACCACCATGATCCTAAATTGAAACAAGAACGTTTACAGTAGACTGAAGCTGGTTGTTCAGCTCCAAAGCAGGTGAAGTCACAACGATCAGCAAAGAAGGTTATGGCATCAGTTTTTTGGGATGCAAAAGAATTTTGTTGATTGATTATCTTCAGAAAGGTAATAAAATCAACTCTGAATATTACTGCAGCCTTTTGGATCAGCTGGATGAAAAAATTCGTGAGATTTATTTATTTTTAAAATCATCTTTATTTAATTATTAGTTATTTACATATTTACATTTTTCGAGATTTTATCAATAGATATTACAGCGAATTAGGTTTTTAATCACAGATGTTGAGTAATTTTATATTCTAACATTTTTTAAAGGAGAAATAGGAAAACCTTTATATGACAAACGAAAGCTATTCAAACATAATTAGAAAATATACATGTATATAAGTGCATTATCTAAAGGAACAATGCATTAAATACATATCATTTTCAATTTGGTGATTTTTTTTTTTAAAGCTACCCTTATGCCGACTCACTACATTCTCTTATCAGCTGATAAGAGGAATTTTCTTCTTTTTCGTGATATTTATTGTTGAGTCTCTTTATGAATTCGTCAACTTGTTCATATCCAGTTTCGTTGTGAAGAAGCTGCGTAGAGTATCTCCAGTGTTTGTTGTGAATGATCTTAAGGCATTTGTTTTGAATAATCTGTAGTTTCTTCAGATGAGTTTTTGCTGCTTTATACCAAATGGGGCTTGCATATGTCAGAGTAGGTCTTATGACACTTTTGAATATTAAATTTTTGTTTTTTAGGCTGAGCGAAGAGCGTTTGTTCAGTATAGGCCACAAGGCTCTGATAATTCTTAAAGCTTTCTTGCAAATTTCGTCAATGAGCCTTGAAAAATTAAGCTTCCTGTCCAGACGCATACCTAGGTATTTGACATCATTTTGAATTGTTAAGCTCTCATTTTCAAAACTTATCTGTCGACTAGGTAATCGTTTGGGAGAGTTGTTGTAGGGAAATATGATTGTTTGAGTTTTATCAGGGTTGATTTTAATTTTCCACTTATAAAAATATTTATTGCAAGCAGCAAATCCTTTTTCCATTTTCTTTAATAATGCCTTTGTGAGTTTGCTTGACGTTATTAAAGCGGTATCATCTGCGTAGTATGCAACCTTCATGTACGGGGGAGGAGAAAAATCCGAGGTATAAATGGAGTACAGTAAAGGCGATAAAATTGAACCTTGTGGTAAACCGGTTAAAATTGTTTTAGGTGAAGATAATGTACCATTAACTGCAACAACAAATGTTCTTTCGTCCAGAAAATCTGCAACAAGCTTGCACAGATATCTAGGTATATCCGCCTGAAGCAATTTATATACTAGGCCGTTGTGCCAAACGGTGTCAAATGCTTTTTCTATGTCAAGAACTATTAGGCCAGTTGACTGTTTTATTCGTTTATTAGCTTTGATTATATTTGTAATGCGATTTATTTGGTGTACTGCACTATGTTGTTTTCTGAAGCCAAATTGTTCGTTAGCTATTATTGAGGTATTTTCAACGATATCACAGATTCGATTATGGATGCATTTTTCATACAATTTTCCCAAATTGCTTAATAAGCTAATCGGCCTGTAACTATTAGGATTGTGCTTAGGCTTGTTTGGTTTAAGAATCGCAATAACTTTTGCTCTTTTGAAATGTGTAGGAAAATAGTTGATTTTTATACAGCTGTTAAAAATTATCATTAGTAACTGCACAGCTTTGGGGGGTAAATTTTTTATTAGTAAGTTCGATACATCATCAAGACCAGGTGATTTTGAAGCTGTAAGCGACGCAATTATTGAATTTATTTCATTAAGCGATATGAGAGTCATGTTTTCAGAATCGTTGTTAGTTGACTTGAACCGATTAACTTTGGAATTAACAGTTTTATCGACTGAATGTTTGTATGTAGAAGTAAGATCGTTCGAAGCGGAAAATGTATCAGACAGTAGTTGTGCCTTTTCCTCATCAGTTATAATTTTTTTGTTACCTTGGTTAAAAAAGGGAATTTTGTTGTTAAGTTTACCCCTTAAACGTCTGGTGATTTTCCAGAACGATTTGTCGCCAGGCCTTAATTTTGACAGTGTTTTGTTCCATTTATCATTACGATGAGTATTTATTTTGTTGTTGATCATTATAGTTAGAAGTTTCACACTCTGTTCATAAAAATTAAATTCAGATATGTTTGAGGTCCGCTGACTTTTTCGTTTAAAAGTTCTTCGTGTCCTTATTAGACTAACAATGTCTAAAGGCAAGTCTGTTTTGCCAGAGAGACGAAATTTTGGAGCGCAATAATTACGCGTTTCCAAAATCATGCGAACAAACTTTTCGATTTCTAAATCAATTGATGTTTTTGAGCAGTAAGTTTCAGTACTTATGATGATTTTATTGCTAATTATATTCCTGAACGCTACCCAGTCGGTAAGTTTGTAATTATAATAACTGGTATCCGAATCAATAGCTGTTGCATTTTCGATTTTACACACAACAGGTCTATGGTCGGATGGGATGTCATATTCGAGTACGTCCAAAGTGATGTTAAGTGTGGTATTGCTTAATGCCAAGTCAATAACAGATGCGTTACGGTTTCTTTGGTATGGATAAAACGTCGGGCTATGGGGATAATATATAAAAAAGTTGTTTGTTTGTTGAAGATTGTAAAGTGCATTTCCTGCAGTGTTGTTGTTAACGCAGTTCCACGAAGAATGTTTAGCATTAAAGTCGCCTAAAATAATATAATCCTTGTGTAAAGAAGTTAATTTTATAACATCATTAGCAAAACTCGTTGCATATTTTGGAGAGTACGCAGTAGAAATTATAAAAGTTCGATTGTTAATTAAAATTTCAATTGAAAGGTTTTCTATTATCATCGTATTTATAATAGGTAGTAGTTTATGTTTGACAGACCTGTGGACAATCAGAGCTACTCCACCCCCTCTTGAATCTTGCCTATCATTACGGTATATTAGGTAGTTTTTGAAAAATGTTTTATGCTTTTCATTAAGATGTGTTTCGTTTAAAGAGGCAATATGAATATTTTCTCTTTCAAGTAAGATTTCGAATTGAATTAAATGAGAATAGGTAGTAATGCCATTAGCATTCCAGTGAAGCATTTTTAAAACATTAGAATTATCGAAGATCATATGCATATTTTACCATTGACATTACAACTTGAATTTGTTGTATTTTTGTTGTGCATTTTTGGAGATCACCCAATGCTGTTGTGAAAATATTAAATAACTCATCTATGTTGAAGAGATTGTTGTTGCCTTTCATACAATCAGCGTATGATAGGGAATTGCTATGAGTATTGTTATTGTTTTGGTTGTTAATGAGGGGGGTTGTGTTGGAATACTGTGGTGAGATTTGTTGTTTTTTGTTGTAAATACGTGAGTTTTTATTAGTTGCTTTGGCTCTGGTTTCTAAATAAAGAGAGCGCAATGGACAGTTAATATCATTTGCAGAGTGATCTGTACGTTCTTTCCCATGCTTTTTGCAGTTAAAGCAACAAAATACAGCTGGTATTTTGTTTTGGTTCCTGAGTGGGCAATCATTGGTGTGGTGTGCATTGGCGCATATCATACATGCTGGAAGGCGATTACAATGTTCACCTCCATGGCCATACATTAGACAGTTCCAGCATTGGGATGGATTGTCATTTTTCTTTGGTTTGTACTTCTTCCATGAAACAATTACATTGCATATAGCAGTCACATTATTTAGTGATTTAGGGTTAAAATTTTTCCTAGCAAATTGCACTTTATATACTGCATTGTCGACAGAGCTGAATCTTGTATTTATTTCAGTAATATTTGATGGTGTTAAGTTATAACCTATGATATCCTTCTTTATATCCTCAGTACTGATTTTTGGAAGTCCATATAGGAATACTGTGTACTGACGGTTCTCTTTGGAGTTGAATGTATGAAATTCTATTTTCTTATTTAATAGAGTATTTTTGCACTTTTCGTAACTCTCAGTGTTTTGAGGAAAAACTTTTGTTCCGATGGATGTACGTTTATAAAATGAATCTTTACCTAATAGTTCTTGAAGATCTTTTAGGGAAGTTTTTTGATCGACAACAAGTGGTGGCGGTTTAACTATTTTAACGTCGGTTATATTGGATACTGGGTCCTGATCCATATCGTTGAGGTCGGCTAGGGCACTAAACCGATTTCTCGAGGTTGAAGGTAAGTCAGCTACCATACCAATAGGCAAGGAGCGAGACCATTTTTGTCTCTTCATGTTCGTCTTTTTCAAATTTAAAGTGTTTGATTTGGCCCCCGGGGCCATAGTAGTATTGCTATCCCAGCAGTTGAAATGTAAATAGTCACACGTGTGAGTTCAATAAGAACAACAAACGACAATTACAAAAATAAAACAGATTGTTTGCACTTCTTTTAAACTTTGATTCGCTTTGATAACAACTATCCGCTACTTAGTAAGAAACGTCCGTTCACTACGAAATAAAGTATCGAACTGAAAAATTCGTGAGAAAAGACCTGGTTTAAAGAAGAAAAAAATAATTTTTCATCAAGACAATGCACCTGCGCACAAAAGTGTTTTGACGATGGCTAAATTCAAAGAATTATAGTACGAATTGCTTGAACATACACCGTATTTACCAGATTTGGCTCCCAGTGACTACTATCTCTACAGAAATCTCAAACGATTCCTTCGTGGAAAACATTTTTCGTCGAATGAAGAGGCCATAGCAGCCGTAGACGGTTATTTTGCAGAGCTTCCGGAAAACCATTATAAGGATGGGATAAAATTATTGGAAGATCATTAGAACAAGTGTATTGAGCTTCTAGGAGATTATATTGAATAAAAAAATATATTTCGTAACAAAAACAGTTTTCTTTCATATCGAACCAAGGAACTTTTCAACCAACCTGTATATATCTTCTTAAATCGGTTTTGATATTTTATTTCCAGATTTCGTAAACTTTTTTAAATTAAAAAAATCGGAAAATGTGCAAAAATATATTTTTTTGGGTACGTTTTGGATCGAAGAATACTATTTTTAATATCATCCCTGTTGGATGAATTAAAGCTTTTAATTATTTCTGGGAATTTTAATGTAGAAACGTTTGAGTTCAGTATAACCGTATTTGACTGTATTCGAATATGTTGCATGTATTTCTATAAGTAAATGTGGGAAGCTTTTATATTTTTATACTTTTTTTGCATATGCATGATTTTTATGTTTTTTTTTTGTATCTTCTTTTGATTCTTAATATGTACGAGTAGTTATAGCTACATATATTCAAAATTCCCTTGTATGATGTTTTTAAATTTTCCTTTAACTGTTTATATATACTTATATGTAAATATATTTTTTTGGCAAGTATTTTATATGTTCGTACAAGTTGTATGTATATTGTTGTCATAACTTATTCCGTTGCCAAACCAATTTCAATATTCATTTTCTTCTTATTCGGTCTTGGTAACTTTAACACACACATAGGGAAATACCAATACACTGCAGTATTATATAGAGCATAATATATAAATGAAGAAAATAAATAAAACAAAAAAATTGTAGGAGAAGAAATATCTAAAATGGTATGAACCGATTTAAAAATACTTTGAATATTGACCAATATTTTCTATAACTTGAAATCAATGTTAAATAAGAAATTATTAAAACTTGAATAAATATTAAACATTAAAGTTGAGTTAAATTAAGTAAAAATTATCTTTTTAAGTTTTGAAGAAATATTGCATAAACACATTTTGAATCTACTTTTGAATGTATCCCTATTTAATTGTTGTCTTTCCAATCTCATCACAATATTTAAATTACCTACTTTGAGTGTAGTGCATAATTTTATATTACTTTGTTGTTATGCCAACTTCAATTTTCATATTTTCTATATAAAAATTTTAAGCAATTGATTTGGCTGGTGTTTAAACGAGAATATAAATAGAAAACGGAAAAGAAAAATTGTTTTAAAAAATAATGAGCAAAAAATAATGATAAATTGCATAAACAATATATGTATGTATGGAAAAATAAATTAAATATAATATGTAATATATTTTAAAGGTTTATGTAGTAGAAATTAAAAATCTATTTTAAATTCCTTTCTAAATACTTATTATAATTTCCTATTCCTTGAAACTGTTAATCTATGTCCACACAGCTGTCTAAGAAAATAAATGACTTTAATTTTTCTTAAAATAGTCCTAATGGTTTCCTAAAAATTTGTTTCAATTAGTTTTTGTTGATATTGTTTCTACAACAATGTCCATATACATATTGTTTGTAGAAAAATATAAATAATTTGTTTGTTAGGCCACACAGAGGGCCATATGCAGTATATTCAAATTGTACAAGCCTGTGAAAATGCATTTGTCGTGTACACACAAACACATTTGAACGACAAAATATGTTTATATCCTACAGCCTGAGATAGTATGAGTTTGTTTTTAGGTGCGTTACCAAGGACTATCTAACAATAGGATGTGCAGAATGAAAAATCAAAAGACAACCAGAAAGATACGAAAGACAGAAACGAGTTGCGATACTTTTAATACGTTGATTTGAGCAAGAACAATAAATAGCATAGCCAATGATTGCCTCAATGCTTGTGCAATTCAACTGGAGTTTCTGGCTTTTTGGCTTCGTGACTATCCTATTATTAGATAGTCCTTGTTGTAACAATCGGAAATATTAAAATTAATTACCTAAAGCAAGCAAATTATAGGGAAAAATATTAGAGTTTTGATAGATAATATACCTTTGTCGTTAACAAAAATATTGATAAAGTTTAAAGACGTATCAGGAAATTTAATCCTTAAGTTTTGACATAAAATATTATTAGTTTTGAAAAGTTATGTAAAAAAAACACAGTTACAGTAAAATTCTCTACATATTTTTCATCGTTCCCGTCAAATATTAAAAAAATTACCTTAATATTTAATTAACTCAACATCTACATATTTTTTTAATTTCAGTTTTATATCCAAATTAGTTTAGGTAGGCTGTTAAAGGCAGACCTTTGTCCTTTTAAGCCCCCACTTTTACCACGTTTCTGGTGAAAATTTCAAAAATAATTTTATCAGTTAATTAGCTTTTAATCCGGGGAACACATCTCTGCGGGAAAATAGGGGTTATTTGCGTTTTGGGACCTGTCCCGTGATAGGTGAAAAATGGACCTTTTCCGAAAATAGATATCACGGGATGGGTGAAAAATGGACCGGTTCCTAAAGTACCTACCACGTGACTGGCTTAAAAGTTATGACATGTTTTTTGCGTTGTTTCTGTGATATGTTCTTTGGTGTTGGTTGTGTGACATGTTCTTTTAGACCAGTCCTGTGACATGTCACAGTGGGCAATTAACCCCCTCATAGGACAAGTCCATGTTAAAATTACCGGTCATTTTCTTATAAAAAACAAGTCCCGTGACCGGTCCCTATCACAATTAACCGGTCATGTGACGTGACCTCAGATATGTCCTTTTCACGCAGGCATATTTCTAATTTCAGATTTCGAGCCAAAGCGATTTGGGCAAGCCGGACACTTTTTCCTTCCACCTTAAAAGATTTCAAAAATTTTCTTCTACCAGATGTCTACCAGGGAATAGAAATCTATGAGAAAAATTTCCTAGCTTCTGTGGTTTGTGTTGGGGATTCAGGGAATACTTTTTCCTTTTTTTAATCCCACTTTTACTATGTTCCTGGTGAAAATTAATAAAAATAACCTTATCAGTTAGTTACCCTCTACTCCAGTTAACACAAATTTTCAATTTCAAGTTTCTGCACAAAGCTGTTAGGTGGGGTCGTTAAGGCTAGACTTTAGCCCCAATGTAAGCCATTTTTTCCACTTTCTTGGCAAAAGTTCCAATAGGTATTTTAGCAGTGAATTAGCCCTTACTCCAGTAAAAATATGTTTCTAATTCTAGTTTTCCAGCCCGGGCGATTTGGGCAGGTATTTGTAGTCTCTTCCTTTTTTGCCTCTTCCCATAAATATTTCTAGTTTTCCAGCCCGGGCGATTTGGGCAGGTATTTGTAGTCTCTTCCTTTTTTGCCTCTTCCCATAAATATTTCCAAAAATCCTGTCTTGTTGGACACAGGAGAAGGGATCTGGAATTTTTCTTTTTTTAACCTCACTTTTACCACTTTTTAGTGGAAATTTTAGAAACGAGTTTTGGGAAGGACGTTTGGGGGATACTTTGAACATCTTGCACCCCTTTTTGAACACGTTCCTGGACAAGAGTATCTTATCAGTAAATTAAATTACAGGCTTCTATCCAAAGACGTTTGTGCAGGCCGTTAAGGGGAGACTTTCTCTTTTTGTACTCCCAATTTCGCCTTGTTCCTTGTGAATATTTTTAAAAAGTATCTCATTAGATTTTAAATTTCAGCACTTTGGGCAGGTCGTTAAGGGGGAGACTTTTCCTCTTCTTAAGCCCCATTTCTTCCACGTTTCTGAAAATGTATTAGCTTTAAATTTTAGATGTCTAACAAAAGAGATTTCCACAGTATTATTGTAAATTGTGATACTTTTGAAAACTCGATACTACTCAATATATTTAACATTCATAAAAACAGGGTTGTATTTTTGTGCAAAAAAAAAAAAAATACAGGGTTATATTTTCATAATGATTTGCATGGAAGAATTATGCCTATGTATTGAAAAATACAACTCTGACAGTATTGAGAAGGTATTTTTACAGATTGAGTACTCAAAAAAAAAAAAAAAAAGGTTTGTATTGAGAACTATATAATGAAATATTCATTACTTTTACTAAACACTGTTTGAAAATTGTTACTTAGAGTTTTTCGGGATAGCTGAACTTGAATCTGGCATCAAATTTGAAAAATTCAAAATAAAAAATTCTATATGACAAATGATTTCAAGAAGTTTTGAAATTTACTTTAAAATTGCTACTTCATAGTACTAATCTGACATTCGATTTACAAAATTCAAAAGGGACGTTGATTTTTTTAAAGTGATCAGATTTGTAATACTTTATTGAAAAGTTTTGGGGTCGGCGAATACCAATCGCATTTCTGATTTTCAAAATCAGCGGATCCAATATGATGAATATATTTTTTTTTGAAAACTGATTGGTTTTATTTTGAATCATACAGCGGAATTTTTGTGGTATTATTTTAATGAAGTTTAAAATGGCAGATCCAATATGGCGGCTGATATTTTCAAAAGAGATATAGTTTGGAGTTTCTAACCACGAGTCTGACATCAGATGTTTTAACGGGCAATTTTTATTAAAAAATTCGTTGAAAAAATGTTGCTCGAAAGTACCCAGAGAGACTTAATACGAATCTCATAGAATTAAAAAAAGCAAATGATTTATTTACATCAATAAAAATATATCATTGGATCCGCGATTATAAGTACTGAGAGCTTGCTCTCAGATTCTTAAATAGCTGCCACCAAAAACTCCCACATAAATAAATTTTAAAGAAATCAATCACTGGAACCGCCGTTTTCGGTTAAAAAATTTGATGTTAAATTCATATTTACTGACTTCGAAAAATCCCCAGGTAAATTATTTAAAAACTGTTAAAAATACAATTTCTTAAAAATAATATCAATTTCGTATTTGGCGATCCCTATCAGATTCTCAGCCTTACTAAATGGTTCAGGTTAGTAGTATTGTCATTTTGCCTGTTAGGAATTCAAGAAGAAAGCAACAAATATGTGTTTGTCTAAATATTTGCGTTCTGAAGAGATCTTTCCTAGCTAAAAATGGTTAATTTGCTTTATTTTTGTAATTATACGAAGGTTGAAATCTTGTTATAAATAAACGAAAAATTCTTCTGTATTAATAATTATTGCTAAACAAGCACCCAAGTTTCTGCACAAAACACGATAGTTTCTTTAATACAGTTAACCAAAAATTAGTATATGTGCTAGTTAAATCAGAAAGAATGGTTATGCTTTGTGTTAATAAATTGTTAAAATATTTGAAATTTATAAATTTTAAGCTCACCACAGAATATTTTATATTTTTGGTTTAACATTTATTTACCTGAAAGAAAAAAAGAAGAAATATGTATTAGAAGGATTAGAGTTTTGAAATAATTTTATCTTAAATTTTAAAATAAGTGACAAAAATATATATTTTTTTAATAATGTAATAAAATCAATTTATAAATTTCTTGTACTCCTCTCAATTTATCTCTATAACATACAAGAATTATTCTTTTTTCATTTAATTAAAATTCACCAAAAAGTATGTTTTATTTTTTAAACATAAAAACCCCACAACGTATACTCAATTAAATATTTAAATTAAAATACGATGAAAAGGTATGCCTCATTTTTTTTTTAAACAAATAATAATGCAAAAAATATGCTGAATTTGGTTAAAATTTTGTTAACATTTACAGCATATTTTACCAAATGAATCTTTTAAAATTTGTATATGTAGAAAATATTTTACTTGGAATCAGTATTTAACTGCAAGTATGTTGCATACAAAAAAAAAATAAGTAAATCTTATATGACATTTGAATGAAAACGATTTCAAGATGTCCAAAAGATTTAAAAAAAAACACAATTCATACATAACCCATCAACATGTTCCATGTAGACAAAAGTCAAAATGTATAGAATTTTCAAGTTAACACAACAAGTAAATCTTTGTTACTTTTATAAAGTAAATTAAATGAAAAACCCACAAAAAAGAGAGAAAAATAAACGCTGCAACCAGTAGATATAAAAAAATTTTAAAATCACGATAGTCATAACATGATAACTCGAAAATTATATTTTTTTTTTACAAATTTAGTTAATCATAGCGAACGACTATGCCATTATAAAGTAGTTGTTTCGTTTTTTTTTCTGAAAAATTAAAAATTGTGAGGCCTCAGCCTATGAAATAAAAAAAAATATGAAAAATAATGATTGAATAAGTTCGTTGAACTAGTGTACAATCCGTTGTTCAGTGCTGTTGACTTCCTGGTTGCATGGCAGTTTTTTTTTTTTTTTTTTTGGTAGAGGATGATTGTTATTGAACACATTGTATATGAAAACTATGTTGAACAAACTAAAAAAAAAAATATCAAAAAACGAAAATATAAAAGACATGCAGTTGGTAACATAAAGTCAACGAATAAAGCTGTTGTTGTTCTTTAACCAAAAATTTTTGGATATGGAAGTAAGTAGATTGGGCTGAAACTTATATTTTATATTTAGATTTTCATATATAATTTTCACAAAAAATCCCAGCATTAGCACACAAACGCAGCATATGAAGTGATGCCAAAGAAGTAGAAAAAGCACTACAATTATTTATCTAGCCGGAGGTACAAATTTTTTTAAAAAAAACTTATAATAATTTTAACATTGAGCTATCATAGGAAGAGAGTACTCCCGCTTGAATATTTTTTCAGTAATTTTTGAGTGAATGCAAGGGGAACACTTTTTCATAATTTGAAAGTAAAAATTTAGCACAAAAACCGTTTTTTAAACCTTTTTTATTGCC